>JAXDDX010000089.1:1700000-1767500 GCA_034670405.1 Hoplostethus atlanticus
CACATTAACAACACTCTCCCACACATAAGATCACGCTGGATCAGAGATACTCACACATACACTTAAATGTTACACTAACTCTGTCTCTGTCTACCTGTCTCTCTCTCTCACACACACACACACACACACACTGCTACACTCATACAAGTGTTTTGATGATGAATTCAAACCATGATGCAGTATCATCATCAAGCTATCACACCCTGATGTTTAACCTATTCCCATCTCTAGTTATGAAAATGCATAAACTAGCCTCTCTTCTGAGCAATGTGTGTGTGTGTGTGTGTGTGTGTGTGTGTATTGTGCAGTGATTCAGCTTTAGTGTTGTCCATCCACTCCCACACCAGGGGTGGAAGCAGGCTATAAAAGTTATGACGTATCTCTATGTATATCTATCTGTAAGAATATCTTTATACTTTATTTTCTTTTCTCTTTCATTCCTCTAAATGTGGTCCTCGGAAGGATAGAAATACAAGAACACACACACAAAGTCAGATGGTGTGTATGGGTAGCTAGCCCACTCAGAGTGCTGCAGAGATAAAGACAGAAACAGAAATACCAAAGTAGGTTAGAGCAAAGCATTCTGGGATAGCAGGATACCCCCTGGGCTTCTGCAAGAGGCTCTCTCTTTCTTTCCCCCTTGCTGTTTCTCACTCTTACTCTTTCTTTCTTTCCTTCTTTCCTTCTGTCCTTTCCTTCTTTCTGTTTTTCTGTCTTTCTCTCTCTTTTTCTATGATCTCTGTATTAAGTTTTGTGTGTGTGTATGTGTGTGTGTGTGTGTGAGAGAGAGAGAGAGCGAGAGAGAGAATCCCATGTACATACCAGATGAAGTCTCCGTATCCGGTTAAAACCTCAAGTAAGTTTTATCCCTAACCCTTTCCTAAATCATTACCTTATCCTCCGCTGAGCTGCATAGAGCCATCGTTATCTTGCAGCTAAGCAAACTGTCCTTCTGACAATATCACATCGGTGTTGCTGGGTTAAGACTTCATATCTCTTGTTCTGCCCTTTGCTGCTATTTGGTGTATTGGCGATCATTCCAGGGACACCATGACATTTTATTGAAATTGTATCTTGTTATTTTTCTTCACATATATTCACATACAATATATATTACATATTTTCTATATTTGCGCTTCACATAACCAAAAAACTGTGTTGACAGTGTTGAAACCAATGTGCTGCAAGCCATTGCTTTTGTCTGTTATACAAGACAAGATGTTGATCATTGCTTCAGTGATCTTTTTGGTTTGGGTTTTTGGCTATATAAATAACCAAACCTTCACCTCGACCATATAGCCATGAGCAAACCATTCACACCTCTTATTGGTTGCAGGGACAGTTGAAGTGGAAAGGGGGGAGACCTCTTCATTTCATGGAATCCCTCGCAGGTTTTGTCTCTCCACGTGAATTATTTTCTAATTAATTGCAATAATCACTGGTGCTATGTTCTGTAACCCCTATCAAATACCTATTTGTTATCGTTAGTTTATGCTTTCAAAGATCCATGATTGCATTTTGGCGCCCCCTGTTGAAACACTGGTGTCACTCCACTGGCTTTGTTTACATTGTGCTTTATTGGAATGAAGATATATTTTAAGTCCAAAATACAGGTGTACATTTGTGTTGTTCATAAACAATGGCAAATCAAGCCCTTGTGAGTTATGACAGGTTAAGGAAGTTTCCTAAAGGTTATTTTCCATCATTTTGTGAATATACCCAAAAAGTTAATGGTCACGTGACTGGGACATTGTACCTTTTAATATGTAATTTACCAGTCAGCTGGAAGGGATTCCTCAGATTTCTTGTTGAATCAAGTCCAAGGATTCCCAGACTGCTTCCTGAAAGCAGGAAGTAAATGGATGGGGCCACTGGGTGTAACTGGAGCCGTCTTTTTTCCTTCCAGCATTAGCATTTCATAGCACTAAACAAAAATCCTAAATGTAGCACCTTTTTTCTTTCTTTCGTTCTTTCTTTCTTTCTCACCAGAATGTTTGACAGCTTCAACTCCTCTTATTAGGATGCCTGTCACGTGGCAGGAGATAGGATTTCGGCAGAAGGGAGGGAAGGGGGAAGGAGGGAGGGAAAAGAGGTATGGAAAACAGAAAGATGGGCAGAATGGAAAGATGGTTTATAGGGAGGAAAGGGAGGCTGGTTGGCAGATCTGTCAGGGAATGTAGTGACTAGTTGAAGGGTTGCTGGCTTGATCCCCAGTGCCTGGCGGTGCCCACTACTACGGCTTGAATTACACTGAAACCCACTTTTTCTTTTGGGGGGCTTTTTAAATATGCCTTGTCAATGCAAGCTGCTAATAAACTACATTTGACGTTGCGACTGTAAAGCAGCCTGTCTGTTTCAATTAATCTTTTATTATGGAATTATGTTACGGTTACAGGAGAGGAGAGGAGAGGAGAGGAGAGGAGAGGAGACAGACTGAGTATGGGATCATTGAACTGCCCTGGGCTACAATCTCCATGCATCCCTCCTCACGTGGCTCTCCTCTTCCTCATTCTCCTCCTCTCTTCCCTCTCCTTCTTGTCCCGCCTTTTGTCCCTCCCACCTTAAGGTCTGAGCATACAGAGGATGGGATGTATGGCTTGCTTTCTCTCTCTGTCTTTCACCTCCTCCTCCTCCCCCTCCACTCCTCGTATCTCTCATTAGTGCATATAGAAATGCATCAGCGGCTAAATGGCTGTGTCTTTTTGTGCATGTACAGTGTGTGTGAGTTTCTTTGTGTGTGTGTGTGTGTGTGTGTGTGTGTGTCTCTCTGCATGAGCGTCCCAGAAAAGGCGGACCTCAGGGAGTTGTGCTCCACTTTCACTCTTTTATTAATTCATCCCTCGCTCCCACTCTGTTTGCCAGGATGGACAGGATGGAGGGAGGGAGAGAAAAGCAGAGAGTAAGAGAAAAGGAAGTGAGAAAGAGCGAGAGAGAGAGAGAGGCAGACAGTAAATACTCCATCCTGGTCTCTGCGCTGTTCTTTCCCTTGTCTTGAAAAAATGATATTAAGTTAAACTGTCTTGGTCCCAAAACCTGTGCTGGAGAAAATGATAAAGATGATCAAATACTGTTGATACCAAGGACAGTAAACTTTCACATCGTGGATGACTTTCATCAACACTGAACATTCTTTCGCTGTTTCGCCCTGAAGTCCTTGAGAAACCGCAGCTATTCGCCAAACAGGAGGTACCACAAGCCTGCCATTGTTCTTCACAGATAAGACCAGGGTGAAACAGCCAACAGACTGTGGGCGGGGAGGGGAGTCAGTACTCAGAGTATTTAGAGAAGAAAGACTTTGTGGGTGCTCTGTGAAATCAGAGGGGAGGACCACGGATCGGTCTCCATCCATTCGTTCATTCGTTTTGTACGTTCATTCGTCCATCATGTGCAGCATCTCAGACCCCGCTGATTGGATGTGGATGAAACCACGGGGTATGACGTATCTTACGACTGCATCCCAGCATTTTAAATATTACACTGATTAGCCCGCAGGCGGCTAAACTTCGGGGAATGATGCATCGCACCGCTGTGTCCCAGCACTTTCACAATTACTGTGATTGGCCCAAGGGGGGCGCTACAATTACAGGATAAAAAAGGATGACATATTTGTTACTGATTGGCTGTGAGGGGGACTGCATCATTCGTGGATGTTTCCTGTTGCCTTTTCCATGTGTGAAACATATTCTATTAAACGCTTGAATGAAGCTCTGTTTCATTTCTTTATCTAGAAATGTTTCAAAAGTAGGTAGACATTTTTAGATACACTTTTCTAGACGTATCATTTGTACTATTAATAAATGCTTAAATATGTAATATTGAATGTTTAATTATTTTATTAAAATGATTAAATAAAATGATAGCGCTTTGTTTTTCATTATGATTATAATAAAAATTGTATACCTACTTTTGAAACACCCAGTATATACAGAGTGATTTTGAGGCATTATGGACCTGAAAGTGTCCCACAGTTGGAGTTTATTGTCTGTGATGGTCACAGTAAACCAGAAAGTACCTGTGGTTGAGGCCAGAAAGGGCAGAGCATAAAAGGAGGGATGTCACTTCCAACTGTTCATCAGAGATGTGATAGGTTGAAATAGACTAAGTTCAAATGAAAGAGAAGCAGTTTAGCTTTCCAACGATGCCGCTGATGACGATGAGAGATTCCTAAGGCTTCTGAAATCACTGTTGAAATCAGCACCCATTACTGCACACAAAAAACTGACATGGAGCTGAATTTAAAAGTGCGGGGGCCAGATGGGGCCAGGTGGGGCCAGGTGGGGCCAGGTGGGGCCAGATGGGGCCAGGTGGGGCCAGGTGGGGCCAGGTGGGGCCCGCAGGCTGCAAGATGCACATAACTGGCCCAGACATTACAAAGGACTGGTAGTATAGAGACAGTAGGCTATAGGATATGGTTGGTAACATTGAGATATCAACCTAGAGAGGATGTAGTAGGGCATTGTATGTTCCAAAGCTGCTTTGATTTTGAAATAGGGTGGATGACTGAAACGTGTGGAGTTGCATTGGGGGTCTTGGAAGCAGGGATGATTTGTATAGGAATGAAGGCAGAGAATGTATGTGTATATTTGTCTCTCTCTCTCTCTCTCTTTCTCTGTGTGTGTGTGTGTGTGTGCTGGTATCTAGGCTAACCTTCTCTGTCTCCAATCAGAAATTCGACACACGCCTTTGTCTCCGTAACAAACCCCACAATGACTCATGCTGCATCTCCATGGTGACGAGTATAAATACTCATCCACACATTATGGGATGTCATCTGGATTACTTGGACAGACAAACTGACAGACATGTAGGCAGGCAGACAAGCAGTCAGGCTGCTTTAGTGTCTCTCTTGGTTAAACTTAATGCTATTTTTAAATTCCTCTACATGTTGTCTAATTGAGCAATAACATACTCAGCCTGTATAGCACAACCTCAAATATGTTATTGCTTGTATGCAACATTTTAGTTTTAATTTAATAGCCTTATCTTGGCTCTCTGCCAACAAAAAAAATAGTTTCTTGTTGCTAAGCAATTAACATCTGTTCTTGCTTCCATTCATTTCACAGTGAATACCTTCAATTTAAACAAGGTGGAACGACACCATTTGAGTTATACTGCACAAATTTGTATATTCATGGAACGCCTCTCACCTAATCACAATGTGTGGTCGGAAGCAAATGTTGTATAACAGGTGGTGTCACCCAGTGTTTGTCATACTCTGGCTTTAGATCCAGCTGAACCCGTCAAGAGAGTCCATTTCCATAACTGGAGTGGTGAAATGTCCCTTTACACCCAGGTGCACCTCCTGGTTTGTTCTGGAGAGAGGGGGATGCCATGTCCTAGCTGTGCATGTTTAGAGTGCAGAGGCAGAATGAAGTGGTTAAAGTCTCCATGACCCCCTTTACACCAGGCGTTACGTAATCCTGTGATCGAATGGAGCAAAAACACAATCACAGATGAAAATGCACCCAAGATGTATTGAAGTTCCAATGCCCCAAACAACCTCCACGGGTGGTCAGAGATGCATTTGGCCAAACTAACATCAGTGTAACGTGTGTGTCCAATCCACATATAGCAACTACAGAAATGGATCCAACCAGGAAGTGCATGCGAATCAAACAGGTTGCAGGAAGCTTGGATGGTTGGACTAAACTATTTTGAGAGGAAGTGATGTACATGGCAATCTGCATTTTGCAAGGGAAACAGAAATCTGATTTCAGTGAGTATACTGGAGACGTTTACTCCCCTGTTTACACCTACACATACCATGAATACTGAAATGGCCCACATTCACTGGTTTTGCATTTAATTTCTCCATTAAGTCATTTGTTACCGATAAGAAAATAGTGAAAACAAATAACAGCAAGGCTAAATAAACAACTTGGCCATCTGTGAAATTGATTGAGTGAGGTTCAGAAACAAAACTATATAAGGTTGTTATTTGGAGGCATTATTATCAGCATTACTAATAAAATAAAAATCATATTCTAACACATCAAGGGGCAGAAAATCATCATTATGGTTCCTTATTCACTCTTTGCTGAAGACTGCTATTCTCTTCCAACACCGCCAAAGCAGCCACTGTGTGTCGTTATGCAACATAATGACATGTCTGTATTTCCATTAATGTTCGAGCTTAATTCATTGTGGTGATGAAGCTAAGGCATAAGTGTTATATTTTCTACCCTTAACAACAAAGAGATCAAGGAATAGACATATAGGCTAAACTGAAAAGGATGAAGAGGGGATTGGTGTAAGCACCAAGCTTACATCACAGTTCTGGTTCATAAGACCACATTAATCACTATATTTTATAAAGTTTTATTTTAGAATTCTAAAATGAAATTGTATAAGTTATAGGATGTGAAAATTAGGTTACACACAACTAACCTGTAACTTGATGAAAGGAAAAGATATCAAATGACAAGAGATATAAGGCAAGGAGTTATGATCCTGTACCAACTCCTAAGCCTTCTGTGAAAATCGTCTCTCTGGTTTCCATTCTGTTTCTGTTTCATTCACTATCACTCTGTATCCCACGGCATCATTATCTTGAAATTGTGCATATGCATGCATGCTTGCTAGCTGCTGCAGATATTAGTAAATTGTCACATTTTAATAATAATAATAATAATAATAATAATAATCTTCTATCTATATATTACTGTTATGGAAATTTGGTCAAAGATGATCAATTACCACGTAGACTTGCTATTGCAGGAGTGAAGTTTATTCATGCAGCATGGAGAGAAAACAACACAGCCTCTCTTAGGGAGAGTAGCTGCAGACCAGTCAGAGTGCCCATGCTGACCCATGTGAGCGTCAGAACTGGACCTGGTAAAGGACAGCATTTACAAATGCGATAGGTATTTATTCCAGAACAGCTTCAAATGAATCGCCGTAACTTGTCTCTAAGTTTGACAGCTCCAACGGGGTGTTGTGGTGACTGCACCTTGTCCAGTCGCTGCTTTTATGCAATTACTTAACGCAACAGAGCTGCAGAGTTGCAAATGCTGGACTAGTCTCACCATTGATCACCTGCATAAGTGTTTGACAATTCATTTTTTTCCCCCAAAGAAATATTCTCCTATTGAATGGGAGAGTGAGAGTGATGGAGGAAAAGGGAGGCAGAGGGAAAGACCTGAATGACTGTAATGATTATTGGGAATGAATAGCTAGAATATCCCTTAGACTGATAATTTATGTTTAATTCACTACTTTAGTGAAAGAAATCTTTCAGTTTTCTGTGTACTGGCTGTGGGAGGGTGGATGGAGAGAATTGAGTGTTATGGCAAAAAGGAAGGACTAAATATGGACTGATTTACTGAAACTGGCTCTTCTCTGTTCATCTGTTTACACAGGAAGTCTATATGAAGACCACATAAGAAGATTCCACAAGAGGACTGGTACTGACCGACAGACAGACAGGTTGACAAAAGAGAACAGAACATGCACAGGCGATCTTAGTACCCATAAGGCCTTGCAGGGCCCAGCGGGTGGGGTTACAGGCAGGTAGAGATGAACCTGACCAACCACAGGCCGTCACCTGGGGATACAGGCTCCACCCACCACTGATCTCCAGGGTGACTGACAGCTGGTCCAGCGCCTCACACGCCGGCATCTGAACCCTCATTGGCCGACAGTACAGGTATGGAATCGAACACACACACACACACACAGACACACACACAAATAAACTGAAACATGTGTATCCACAGACACACATGCACACATACAGTCTATCTATCTATCTGTGAAATGAATTGATTATTATTAATTCTTCAGAAAATTACATACAGGAATTTCAAAAAGATCAGCTGAGGATTGAAACTGAGGTAGAAAACCTCTTGTTCATTGCTGTTTGGATGATCTAAATATTAGGAAATGACCAATGTATATTCTTGATGAGAATTATTTTTGTTGGGCAGCATGATTTGATAAAGAGCATTTTATTTTGAAATGCAGCGAGGTGCTAGTGGTGCTAGCATAAACAGTTTGCATGATGTACTGCCTCAATTGACAGTTATTTTTATATTGCAGAGTTTTGCGCTTTGAAACTCTGCTGTGAAAATTGAGTCAAAGTAATCATAAAAATAATATACTATGTAACAGGCATATCCACACACACACACACACACACACACACACACATTAAATCTATCAGGAAGAAACTTAAATTGTTGGACTGAAATGTGTTTGTGTGTGTGTGTGTGTGTGTGTGTGTGTGTGAAAGCTCTGGTGTGTCAGGGCAGAGCAAGCTGTGCAGTCAGGCTTTCTCTCTATACAACAGTTAAAAACTTTCAAATTTAATGGCCTAATCTAGTTTTAGTCTTGTGGTAGTCATGTAAAAAGTAAAAATGCATGAATGTTTTTTCATTGTAATTGTTACTGTTCAAGCGAACATTGACATACACACAGACAGACAGACAGACACACACACACACACACACACACACACACACACACATACTTTGTCTCGCTCCTGGCTCAGTGATTCACAGTGTTATCAGGGAGTGCAGGTACGTAAATCAGGCCTGGCTAATAGCCTGTCTGAAAAACCATGACGGGTGGCTCAACTGCAAATACTGCTGTGTGAGTTAGTTGGTGTGTGTGTGTGTGTGTGTGTGTGTACCAACCTCTATGTTAATGTCCATCTGAATATGTGTTTGCGTGTGTATGGGTAACTTTTAGCCCCTCCAAGTGTCTGAGTGCATGATCCTGCAATGAGACCTGTGTATGTGTGTATATTTGGGCACAGACACAAACACAATCTCACACAGTAAAAACCTCCACGTGGTTGAATATAATATAATTTAAATTACTTTTACATGACTGGCTTTACTATCGGGTGAGGAGAGGAGAGGAGAGGAGGTAGGAAAGAGGAGAGAGTCTGGTGATGTATCTCAGGATCTCAGAAAGGTTTTGTCTGTCAGTATCAGCATGTTTTCTAATTATCACCTTGACTATGAAGCTGGAGGAGGTGAGGTGAAAACAGGGGAAGGGGAGAAGGAGAGATGAGGAGAATAAGGTGTGGGATGGGAGGGAAGCAGGAACTTTTTTTAACAATACACAGGATATGATGTAATAATCCCTTGTGCCACGCTCCAGGGAGAACATTTCCAGTTCATACCTAAAGAATGATGTCCTACCCAACGATGCTCCATAGAGGGTCAGGCTGAACCGATCACTAGCCCCCCAACTCTAGATGTTAGAGGTTGCAGGGTGGGTTGTGCGATGTGGTCATTGGGGTTGATGTTTTGCTGAGTTAGGACACCTCAAGAAGCCCCTCCTCCCCACTATGCCACCTCTCATCAGACCCAACCCAACTTCACCCCTGCGTGCCTAACATCGTACTAATACCTTCCTGCCATGAACCTAACTTTGACCTAACCAGCGGAATAAGCGTGGGTCCGTTTCCCAAGGGAGGATGCTCCGACAGGGTCCAATCTAGACAGCACGGGTCAAACACAGTACAGTCAGTCTATAATCGCTCCTGCTCCTCCTCCCGCTCCTCCTCCTCCTCCTCACTCTCCTTCATAGCTCGCCACAGCAGTGATCCGGTCCGCTCGGCCACCTTCCTCTCTGTCGCTCTGGCATTTTTAAAGGGCTTGCCGGCAGGTAACTGGTTGATTGCAGACGAGGGACAGCTGTGCTCCCTCCAGGATCTGAGGAGTTGGCAGTGGTAATACTGTTGACCGACCACCGGGCCAAGCTGGCGCCGGTTAGCAAAGGGATTGTTTGTGGTTACCTTGGCTGTGGTGTCTGCTCGATTCATCACAGTGTGTACGCGTGTGGGCGGATACAAACCATATTTAGGGTAAGCGACGGGGGTTGGGGTTGGGGTTGGGGTTAACCCCGGCTGGGTACAGTCCCTGGTTCCCTGGTCTCTCGCAAATGAGCGCCTTCTCTTGCCGACCTGGACAAGAGTGAAAATCTCCCAGAACCTACGCTGTTTTCATTTATTTTAGTGAATTCCTTCTCAAATGAAATTTCCATTGATGTGCAACTCTGCTTGGGCTTTGTCTTTTTGATTGGGTGTCCATTCATCAACAGGTGCTTCCAGTTTGCAACACATGTGCCAACTCCCCTGTCTTACGTTGTCTAACTGCACGAACATGGAAAAATCTGCTACCAGACAAAAATACTCCACCAATTTCCCCCCAGATTATTCAGACAAGTACCCGTGTTTAAAAAGGGTGAAAGAAAACCGATCCCCTGCCCGCTGCACAGTGTGCAATTCCAACTTTCCAGTCACACACGGCGGGCTGAACTATTGTAAAAGGCATGCGGAGGTAACCATCAGCTAACCTAAGATAAGAGAGGAAAATTGGAGGCATAAGGACAAGGAGGGAGGGAAGGAATGAGGAGTAAAAGGAAATAAAAGTAAGGAGGAGGTGGGAGAGTAAAGTGGAGCTGGTGAGGATTGAGGAGGAGGACGAGGAGGACGATGAGGAGGAGGAGGAGGGGGTGGGAAGGAAAAGTGGAGTTTCATTAGACTTCTTACAACCTGGAAGTCATCCAAATTCTCTGTCCGTCTGAACCCTGTCCAACACGCACACACACACTCACTCACACACACACACACACACACACACACACACACACTAGAATATCCGTCTCTTCTCCTTTCATAATCTCTGTGTCTGTGTGTGTTGGTAGAGTTCTGAGTTATCCTTGGACTCTGTGATTAAAGGAAACACACAAAAAAAACGTCTGTGTCGAGATATTTCCAGGGCAGCTACAATAGAGTTTAACAGGAGAAACATTTTCAGCAATCTAAAACATTTTTGGTGTCAGTCCCTCAGAATCAATGAGCAAGGACTTCTGTATAGACCCATCATTATACAGAAATGTTCAACAATGCAGGGAGAGCTGAAGTCCCTGAGCACTTCATGTACGTGGCATAACTCTAACATGTTTACCCACAGCTAAAGTGCTCGGGCACATTCTCTGGAGGTTGTTGAAAGGCATTCTGGGAATTGTAGGAAATCACTAACTTGAAGTAGAAGTGGACGATTCAGGTGTGGAGTGCAAGAGTATCCAAGGGTGGATTTTTCCTTTTTAAAGCTTTTTTCCTTTAAAGGTCTCAGCGCTGTCACATTCTACAACTGGTCAAACAACTACAGCTGGAAAACAACTAAATCCACAGCTTCAAACTGTGTATATTGCTGACTGTTACACAAATGTCAAAATAGTGTTTCCAGCCAACAGTGGAAAGTGGCACAGATAGGCAGGCTGCCAGTTAAAACAGAGTTTGTAGGCTACAGTGAATTGCAGCACATACAGACAGGTCAACCCTCAGGCTAAAACAGCATTGAATAGGCTACAGTTGAGCACAGCACATACATTTACTTTTAATTTCCGTTCAAAACTTTATTGTCCCATACGTTTTACAATAAAAACACAATAAATATACAAATATAGCCTGCTAGCAGCAATTGCAGGTTTTAACATTTAGGGCCATCAAGGGTCCCTAGTTGGATGCGTGTCAAAAGAGAGGCTATGGCAATTATAACAAGTTTCACCATGACATGGATATTCATCTATATGCAGCCATCTGCACTGCTTTGATTTGAATTTGTATAAAATATGTCAAAAATGCTCTAGATTAAGGTGTTAAGGTCCTATTATAACAAACAATTTAAGGCTTAAATGGTTCCCTAAAGTATATACTGTAATTTCATTACATTGACATTGGTGTCAATCGGACTCACTGTGTGGGAGTTATGCCCTGTTATGTAAAACCTTTAATTATAGCACAGTATGGCTGAAAGTTATTTTGAGTAATGTTTGAGTAACAAGGCAACCAGTTTCTATCATAGTACCCAACGTCATGTCTGTATCATGTACTAACTTACGAGAATTGAGCAAATGTAGTGTACATTTTTCACCTGCTAAGTGGTCCAACTGCATATAAGCTTTAGCCGACCTCACTCGTCTTCCTTGCAAAGTTCTGAACAGGTCATGATGACGTTGTATACCTTCCAGCCTTCACTGATCCTGGTGTCTGATGGGGTGTACAGTACGTATCAATAGTGTTTACCACCCAGAGCGTTTATATACAGCAGTCAGTGTCTTCATAACTCCTTAAAAGATTTACCTGCCAAGAATAATTTTTACCAGCCAAAATCATTCATATTAATTATTCTTTAATAGAAATACCCTATGAAACAGAGAAACAGGTGTGTTAATCTAAAACCGACCCTCACTGATTTATCCACCAAGGACAAATTTTACTGCCATTTGGCGCTTGGCAGGTGTTAATTTCGGACCTTGTGATTGCAGTACATGGCTCTGTGATTTTCAGTGTGTAAATCCCTTGAGTAGGTTTCTTTTCCTTTTCACCTGCTAAATTCCTGACTTCACTGGAGTGAATCGAGTGAGTCAATGGACAAGTAGTCCATTTGGTTTGGAGCAGTGTGAAAGTGAATCAGACCAACTGAAAAGAATGAACAACGTATCAACGTCACACTCTTTCAGACAAAGCAAATGGTCTATTAGGCGTGAAAGAGGCATAATACAATCTCATGTTAATATAACACAGGAAACCAGTATTTGAATTTTAGAGAAATGGAAGAAGCATCCTGTGCAAGTGCACTGGAAGGATGGAAAGAAAGGAAAGAGCAGCAGTACAGCATCATTTGATGTTTCCTGGAAAATGGAGTCCTGGATCAGTTGGTTGAAGTACAGTGTTTATTCAAGGGCTCCTGAATAAACACTGTACAGAATAAACCCCCAGCTATTCCTCCTGTTTTGTTCTCAAAAATCAAAGGTAGGAATCCAATTTTACAGAAGCAAATCTGAAATCCCCCCTGGTGTCCCATCTTAACTTTACCATCCTACCTCTCTATTTTTGACATGATGAGTGAATGGAGTTTAATTCTCACCATGACTGACTGAAAGTTCTGTGTGTTTAACATGCTCCAGTGAAGTTGATGCATTTGCACTGCTGACACGTCGATATCATGGGTCAATATCATTCATGTGACAATTCTACGACCTAAGGAATAATTGCATTTGTTGTGCTCATCCATGATGGCCACAACAGCACTTAACATGCAATGGACAGTTTATTGTGATGATTACACGTTTACAACTCCTGGTTTTAGTTAGCTAGCCAACATTGGATAGGTTCAAGCCCCCGTGTCATCTTGCCCCTTGAGCAAGATACTGAATCAATGAAATATCACATTGTTGTTATTATCTAGGTAGCAGTGGTAAAGATTTAAAATGTGTAGCTTCACTGACACGGTATTTTGCTGAAATTTAGCATGCTATTTTATAATAATAGCGGGCTGGTGGCCTGTTATTCCCCCAGGTGTCCCAAAATGAGGTTGCTCAATTTGGGAATTTCACACTTTAGGGTGGTTCTGTAATATCCTAATTGTGTGTAACTGGATACTGACTACATTTGAGGAATTCCACTACAAGAGCCTGGAGGCCTCTACCCCAGACCACGATAGTTTCCACTGCAGAGAAATGGCTCTCCAGAATACTGCTAGGCTCTTGTGTAGCTGTGTCAACATAGAATATGTGCATTATTAGGTTTTCTGTAGTTTACAGTCAGATAATTAGTCTGTACTGGGTAATGTGCTGTTTCTGTATTTACATTTAGTTGTTGTACATTGGGTTTACAACCAAGTCAACACATAGAAAGTGACTGTACAGTGAGTTTACAGTATAGCCGTTTTGAGTGCTGAGTGGCAGCTGCCAGCTAGCGCTAACCTTTAATCACAAATGCAGCCTCTAGACTGACAGGGTGAAACAATCTGCTTACTGTTCAAGATATTTGTGTGTGTGCATGCTTGTGAGAGACATTGACGCTTGGACAGATAGAAGGATTATCTTATATACAGAAAAAACAATACAGTGTGTCTCGTTTGTCTCTTCATCTCCGTGTACATGTGTGCGTGTAGCTGCGCTGGAAATGCGCTGAAGTGATCCTCGTTCAGACTGAACACAAACTGGTGTGGGTTTTTCAAACTATTACATTTAGGAAACAATTAAATATACATATCATTGCCTTGCACAACAATTTGTTTCCTTAATGCATCCTGGGGGCAATAGCGTATTTCTTGTAAATTCCACAACCTCCACAACCAGCAATCAGTCAGATCTCTCTCTCGTGAAAGCTTGTTTCCCGCTGTGCTTCCTCCCATGTCCTTCAGAGCAATTCTTTCTGCTAGCTAAATACAGTAAATAAGTGTCTTTCTGCCAGTTGCTTGGACTGGTGAATTATGGATCATTCCTATTCAGCATTACATTAAATGTTGTTGGGTAGGTATTGGTCTACCTTCATGATTCTCAACAAGCCCTAAAAAACCATCAGAGTAACCATCAGAATGTGATCTTTGTCTAATTATACAACTGTGTGTGTGTGTGTGTGTGTGTGAGAGAGTGTGTGTGTGTGTGAGAGTGTGTGTGCGTGCGTGCGTAGGCCTAGTTTACTGTACAATCCTCTATGTAGCTCTCCCTCCGTCCTTCTCCCTCTCTCTTCCTCTGTTCCTCTCTCTCTCCATCTGCTGCTGTTGCTATGGAAACCAGTCCTACTCGTCTCTGTTAGCTGAGTCAGGAAAAGTGGGTGGAGTTTGACAGGAGTGCTCCAATCAGAATGGCAAGTGGCATCCCAGACCCACCCACCAAACGGTATGATTGGTGCATGTTGGAAATTGAAAGTCAGATTCAGATGATAAGAACAATCCCTTGAATCCCTTTCGTAAAGACTCCCGGTTGGCGTCCTCCATGGCGGCTCCAAGTGACATTTCACGTATGACTCACCTCAAATACTTCGTCCTTACTATTGGTGTAAATAGCTTCTGGTCCATGATTGCGCTCAACGCAGGTATAATCTATCCCATGTTTCAGTGGGGATTACTTTAGCCTTTCGTGGTTCTCACACCTCAGGCCTCTAGTTCCTTTCTACCTCCTAGACGTCTTGAGCTAAAAGTGGTTTGGGCGTGTTTTAGGAAACGGTTTGGACTTAATAATAACAATCACCTGATTAGTTATATGTGAAAAACATTCAAAACATGTTGTCTTTGTCTTTTTTCTTGATGCACCATCCTGGTGCCCATTTCACTCTGCCAAAAACAATATCAAATAGATCTTGGCTATGTCTGTTACCATGCATAACCATGAGTGTCTTAATTGTGTGTCGAACTGGGAAGTTGGAAAGCATCATCTTCATCTTATTTTTACATCTTGATGTAAAAATAAACTTTCTATCAAATACAGAAAACATCAATAATATTGTGTGTGTCTGGATGGCATCATTCAGAGGATCATTTCACATGCATACACTCACAGTAACTCTTAAATTAAACCAAGATGAGCAAGAATGTTTCCAGTTTTGAGAGATGTGAGATTATGTTTACAATATTTCAGATTTCCCTTTAAATGTCTCCTTTGTGAATGACATTTGCCTAAATGACTCATTTGTTAATGCTATTTCTTCTCCAAATGACACCAGTTGGGCAAGTCCATGGTAATTGACTCTGTTGGGACTGAATCTCCTGCTTGAACTGAACTGAACAGAGTTAATGGCTTTTTGTGAACAACTCCTGTGTGAATGACTCCTGATGCCACATTACAGGAACATCCTAACGAGAAAATCCTGTCTTAATCCCACTTAAGAAAGCAATTTAGGATTTTTGCCAGACAGAGGGACTGTTGCTAAATGCAGTCAGTCTGTTGCCAGTCAAGCCGCAATATGACAAGCTGGAAATCACCCTCAATCTGCTCCAGAGACAGTTGAAAGAATTTAATCTGATAGCATGGAAAGTGATTGAGTCAGAGTTTCAAATGGAATTGATGGAATGACTGATGTATTGGTATGAGCCAAGGGAAAAGAGCCAACCTCAGATCACCAGCTATAAATAGCTAGCTATTTGTTACAAATTGGATGAGAGATGAATGAATGAATGAATGAATGAATGAATGAATGAACAACAAAACAGAGAGATAGAAAATAAGACCGGGGGTTCTCATTTAATTCTTCCTCCTGTACCCCTACACCTCCACCCTACCCCTCCTCATCTCATCCTCTGATCCATTTTCAAGGACACCACATCAAGTTTGTTGCTCATCTCCAGTGGCTAGCAACAAGTTTCTCTCCACCCTGAGAAACAGTACCTCTAAGATGCATCTGAAACATTCTCCAGAGACGTTGTTTCTGTGATGGTGATGATGGATCATAAAAAAGACCAAGGCAGTACTATAATTTCCCTCTCGAAATCAATGTAGGATTTTCAAACACGCATCCTGTGTTACATTCAAGCCAACATGTGATAATTGCATTGTTATAGCATTGTGTATTGCACATATATCAATGCTCAGTCAAAGTTAGCATAATTACAGTAACATGTGGAGTACTTTGATTTCATCCGCATGAACAGACACAAGTTAGGACATGTATACACATGTCTTGAACTGTGGTCAAGTTGTGCATGTGCCCAGCTCAGAGGTAGAAGGATATGGAGTCAGTTAACTCTCAATAGTCACAAATGAATACAACACGATTCACAAATATTTTTTGCGATTTATATATAAATGTCTCTGTTCACAAATATATTTTTCAATGCACACACAAATGTGTATCGTTTCATATAAATGTAAAACAAATATATATATATAAATGACAGAAGGTTCACAAATAAATTAGTGTTCACGAATGTCTGTTTCCGATGCACACACAAATACGTCTCGTTTTATATCAATGTAAAACAAATCCACAAATATACTTAGTTAAAAACAGTTGCAGTGTTCATCTAAAACATATTTCAATGTTGTTACATTTATTATATACAGATTGTCGAATCTGCGTTTAGAAACCTCCAGACGAGTTGTGAACCTCGTTACAGTTGTGTGTGGGTTTTTGAGAGTTTCCTGACGTGGTTAGATTCACAAATGCATTTTTTCTAAAGGGCCTTTCTCTGTAGCCTATCAGACGTCTCTTTCAAGTTCAGCCAGTCACACCAGCGTGTGATTTCAATGCTGCATTCAACGTCCCTAATACCGACGAGTTTGGCGTCCGGTAGCAGTACTCCAAGTGTAAATTAAACATAACATGTTTAGCCAGTAATCCCCTTGTTGTTCGTGATTGAATACATTTGAATTATGATCGTCTGATTTTGCTAACGATGTGTTATTTACACAGCTAGAAAAGTTAGCTAGGTAATATTTGAACCATGTTAGGCACACTACAAACCGAGGGTTAAGACAAATCTCCGACAATCATCAGGCAAGATGGGGGGGGGGGACGCTGCACAAGCAACAAAAGGAAACCACAAATGTAGTATTTTCTTTGTTAATAAAGATTTAACAAATATTATAACCATCGTATTATCTTAGTTTAATGTCGTTTCAATGTATTATATACCTTTTCTTTATGAAAAGCATAACAAAAAATCGCTAGTATGCCGATGTCTCTACCTTGCGCTAGTTAACGCTACAACATTGTTTTTAGGCTGATTTGTGCATGACAGTCCCACATTTTGACATATTTCCATGTTGCATTTCTGCCCTTTGATGGCATATGACTGCCGAAATATAACTAAAGTTCAGCAGCGAAGTTGCTGCACTTGTTACAGGCTCCTCTAATATCAGTGCAGACTGGCAGGGTAACGTTAGGAGCACGGCTTGCTAGCCTACAGAGCACCGCTAACAGCTATTCTGTCAAGAAGTGGTCTGGTAATGAAGCAGTGGTCTTTTTTATTTGATGACTTATTTGATCGATTAGTAGAGTGAAACGTATAAGTTGTGAACGAATCGCGAGCGTCCATGCTTTTCTATCGCCATCAGATGAACTGGCAAATGTCACTGTGATAATACCATTATTGCCATAGTAATGTCCGATAACAAACTTGTTGGCGTCTGTTTACGTAAACGTCATCGATGACGTTGTCGGAAACACATTCGTTTTACATTTATATGAAACGATACACATTTGTGTGTGCATTGAAAAATATATTTGTGAATCGTGTTGTATTCATTTGTGACTATTGAGAGTTAACTGACTCCATAGGAGGACTCTGTACCAGGCTAGACCAAGATGCTGGGCGACAGGAGTCAACATTTTGTGAGTTTGGATGTTACACGTGCCACAAGACATGGATATCATGCATTTTTCAGACAGACGTAACCACCGTAATGGTGACATTTCTAGACAAGTGTCTTGAGGGTGGATTTGTCAGAACAAGTTTGCATCTGTTGGAAAGCACTGAATGCGTCAGACTATTCGACCAGTGGCTCTGACCCATACACACTCCCACACTTTGACCTCCTTAATGAAATTGAATTTATTCTTTTAGCAATAAAACCCACAATTCTCCCTGAAGGATTGAAATAATACTTCACTCATGTTAAATGGGATTGTTATGGGGAGTTGTCAAATTATGGAATCATGTAAACTAATTGGACTATTGCCAATCCCAGGATTGGCAATAGTCACATTATTGTTCGCTTGAAAACGCAGCCAGTGAGTCCATGAGTGCATCCGTCCATCTCTCTCTCTCTCACTTTTCATCTCCATCCATCCATCTGCTCCCTTCTTCAGGTATCCTTCCTTCCTCTGCGATGGCAGGGGCAGGTTGCCATAGCAACAGAGAGCCTACAGTGAAGTGAGAGAAAGAGAGCACAAGAGAGAGAGAGAAAGAAAGAAGGAGAGAGACATGGAGGGAGGGATGGAGAAGTTTCGGGTTGAAACCTGCCCATAACCAATCGCTAACTCACAGCGTTTGTCTTTCTACATCTGGATTTCTTATAGAAATTTGTTTCCTAGAGTTTTTCCTCGAGCTTTCCAGGCTTCCATCTATCCATCCCTCCAGCCTTTTCTTTAATCCCCCATCTATCCCTTTATGTCCTGGAATTAAGGGCCAATTATTCCTTCTGGGTCTGGGAAACATGGCTTATTACACACCACACACACACACACACACACACACACAAGGCAATGCTCCTCCTTCATTGTAAATAGGGAAGATAGTATCCTTGCTAGGGGTAACGACTGCTTGTTAGCTGCATTGTTTACTTGTTGTTGTTGTTGTTGTTGTTGTTGTAGATGTTCTGAGTTGACTTAAAGCAGAGAATCAAAGTCCTCCTCACACAGGGCGTTTCCTGACTGGAAGGGCTGTCTAGTTATTAGATGGCTTTTACTACGCTTTTTGTCAAATGCCCTCCAGTTTACTCTATTCTGTTCTATTCTATTCTATTCTGTAAAAGAAATGTGGGGGGGGGGGGGGGGCTTTAAGACATTTGAGAAAGTCAATGGACATTCAGATAGTTGTCGCACTAGAAATGGTAAAATGTTTATGTGTCCTTGTGCATGTGTGAGAGAAAGGGAGGGTGTGTGTTTTAATCTCATTCATATATTCATCAGGAGGCAGAAGTGCTGACGCAAGAGAGAGAGAGAGAGAGAGAGAGAGAGAGAGAGAGAGAGAGAGAGAGAGAGAAGAGGGGAGTGAGAGGCAGAATGTGTGACATAAAGTGAAAGGAGAGAGAAATCCATCCACCCATACGTGATATTTAAACATTAAACATACAGGAGGTAGATGAATAGTGAATGGAGAGAAGATGCAGAGAGAAAAAGCAGAAGGGAAATAGAAGTTGAGTGTTTGAAAAGGATGCGGAGACCTGGGAAGGAGGAGAGGGAGAAAGAAAAAGAGGGGGAGGTGAAGAATTGAGTTGTAACAATATAAGCTCCTGGACTAAAATTAGGTTTTTATCCTGCTTCTTTTCTCCTTACTAGGTCCTCTCCTCTCCTCTCTCCTCTCCTCTCCTCTCCTCTCCTCTCTTCTCTTCTCTTCTCTTCTCTTCTCTTCTCTTCTCTTCTCTTCTCTTCTCTTCTCTTCTCTTCTCTTCTCTTCTCTTCTCTTCTTCCTCTCTAGCACAGCAATGCTAACTGGATTTCATTTCTGTAAGAGCTACTTAAGATCAAAAGGCAACTCATCCCACAAATACAGACCAAAATAACATCGTCCACACACACACACACACACACACACACACACACACACACACACACACACACACACACACTATCCGCAAATGTTTTTTGGCTTACAAGCCTTCATCACAGTGTATCCAGCTTTCTGTTCTGTCTACATCTATTCATTCTTGTGCAGATGGGATAAAGAAAGTAGACACAGAAAGAGAGGAAGGTGGATAGTAAACCAGGTAAGACAGGCAGACAGATGAGGTCAGAAATGGAGAGAGAATTTACAGAAAAAAAGAAAGAAGAAAGAGAGATGAGAAACACAGAGGAGAGAGCCTAGAGGAGGTAAAGAGAGGAGGGAGAGTTGAGAGAGGAAAGGGGAGGAGAAGAAAAGATGAGAGAGAGAGAGAGAGAGAGAGGGATGACAAGACAATTTCCTGACCTTTGACCGTGTGTGTCGGCATTACCCATAATCCATTAGGAGCGTGATCATGGTGCGGAGAGCCAATCAGATCAGAGTCAACAGACACACATCAGTCTCCCAGCGCTGTAAAGGGCCATTACCCCAATAATTACAAGGTGATTACATGCTGGTTAGCTAGTTAGTTGACTAATTGACATGAACTTATGCTGGAGATACACACAGGAATCCTCAAGGCCTGCGTGTGTGTGTGTGTGTGCGTGTGTGCGTGTGTGTGTGTGTGTGTGTGTGTGTGCAAGCATATACATCCTTTTCTTGCTGAATCTCTATTCTATGCATGTGCAGACCTATGTATAATTTGTATGATTGATTGTGTGCCCATGTGTGCGGATATTTGTGTTTATATATGTGTAAATGCATGTGTGTAACAAATGTTTGTGTCTCTGGGTCAATCAATCAGTGAAACGAGGTGATCATGTTTTAACTTAAATTGGAGGATTCCATGCTCCTCTGTGGGGTGAGAAAGTTTTACAACCCTCGGGCTTATTAAATCCTTTAAATACCAATTGGATAAACTGAAAATTGCATGCCTGTCAAGCTCAAAACAAGGATGTTTTCCTTAGTTCCTGAAAGGTTGACATTTTGTAGATACAAGGTCTTCACACGATAACAACAGTGTATTTTGTACAAAGAATACAATTTACAGTGCTCCACAAAACAGCCTGACTACAATAAACCACAATAGCAAGGGTGTACAGTTATACAGCACTGGGACAGAAGACAACACAGAAAAGCATAATGCTGATTTAAAAAGTAAAAAGAACATTTCTATATATACTTAAAAAGCATCTGGTCTGCCTAGTCTTATCTGCAGATGGTGCAGCCCTGATGTGGACACCCGGGTCAAGACAGCTTGCCCCCACGCTCATTAACAAGGAAGAACATGATCTTACTGAGAGGAGTTCATGTCTGCTCTGACCGTATGGGTACCTCTGTCACAACACTGTGCGTATAACCGTTACGGTTCAATAAAAACACAGTGATCAAATTATAAAAAACAAGACAATAAAATACATTTTTAATTCCTCAGGTTTGCCAGGGTCGGGTGTTTACTTAGAAAATATAATCTGTTACAGATGACTGACATCCTGCTTTAAATTGATCAGCAGTAATGTAGTCTACTGGATTACTACATGGCAGGGGTAATACACATGCTGTCATCTTGCCTTATTTCTCAGCCTTCCCCCCCCAGAAAAATAAGTTAAATTGCAATTACAGCACAATCATCCATAAATCATGATGAAATGAATATCCAACAAGAGCCATTTTTAAACTGCAACACCTCCTGGAACTGATCCTGGAAATAGGCCCACGAGTGAACCTGGGTCTCAGGACCAAAAATACACCCACTCCACTTTATGATTCTTCCATATCACTGCTTTCTTATAAAAACCTTGTATCTGGCACTTTCAGCACATCCTCCAGTAAGGGACAACACATCACGTGTTACTTTTCAACACAGCAACTTAACACCAGATGTTTCGCTATCAAGAAATATTATGTTGAAAAAGTGACAAGGTGTGTTGTGCCACGTTAATAACATTGTTAAAAATGACACAGCTTTTCTATGCACATAGCTAATTCCTCCAGTAAGCTCAGGAGCACTAGTCCTTAACTAGGGTTGTCTTAATCATCTTAAATACAAAAGCCAAGTGGCCACGCTTTACTGCATTCCAGTTACTTAGCAACACCCATTCACAAAATGCCATATAAGGCATAATGCAGTATGGAAGCTGAACGTACTTTCAGACTCAGAGAGAGGGAGAGAGAAATTGGAGCAATGGGAAAGAAACTGAAACCAGTAGAGAGAGGGAAAGAAAATAAAGAAGAGGGAAAGAACAGAAGAGAGGGCTTGCTTTCCACAGAAACCTAAGAACAAACCATCTGTCGTATTCTGTCCTGTTCTATTCTCTGTCCTGTCCTGTTCTGTTCTGTTCTGTTCTATTCTCTGTTCTGTCCTGTTCTGTTCTGTCCTGTTCTGTTCTGTTCTGATCTGAGTGGTAGAGGCATTATAAATATCAGGGCTTCTGGTGGCTCAGCAGGTTACAGTTTATTCTACTGACAGGTCGACCAAAAAAGAGCCAGGTTGGCTCATCAGCTCCTACATTCTTTAGAGTTGGAGTCGACTCCTGGTGAGTGATTCAAAATGCAATAGAAGTTTTTACATTTCTCTACACCTCCCTGGCTGACCTAATGAAAATGCATCGTTCTACATGTTAGATAGCTCAATGACAAGACTTATGATGGGTGCAAGCCTTCTCCTAACACATCGCCCCAGCCAAGTCAGCAGCACCTCTGGCACTGAAATGGTCAACTTGCATCATGACAAATGTCGTGAGTCGATAACTCAATTCCATTTTTTTATACCTTTATTTAACCAGGAAGTCCCTTGAGATTGAAATCTCTTTTCCGAGGGAGACCTGAAAGTCCCCATTCAAGTCCTACGGCAGGAGTTGGGTTCACAGCCTACTCCATAAATAAATGCTACAGCATACCAGGTACTTCCAATACCAATACGGGCTTGAGTCCAGCTCGCTTCACTCATTCCAGTCTCTCTCTCCAGTCCGTCCGTCCGTCCGTCCGTCCGTCCGTCAGTCAGTCCGTCAGTCCATCAGTCCATCAGTCAGTCAGTCAGCCATCCAACCAACTAGCCAGCCAATTAGTCATTCCAGTGGGATCAGTATAGGATTGGTCTTCCCCCATAAGTAATACCTAACAGATCCCAAGGCTTACACTATAGACGAGGCACAGTACACAAGACAGCTTTAAACTGCAGCTTTTGGCCCCATAAAAAAACACAGTGATTCATGAAACTGCGTTTCCATAACAACCATGGATATTTCATATTGGCAGGCAGAAGACGCTGGGACAAGGCTGCCTACTGTTCTGTTCATGTCTGCTCTCTTCTCCTCTAATCAATTATTGGTATAATCCCAGATTGATATGGGGTAGGATTTGCTGAGGGACAATAATCTCTTCCAGATCTCACCCTAACTCAAAATCCGAATCCATTATGCAGCCACTTCAAGTGTGAACAAATGTCCTCAAACTAATAATATAAATGTTTGCAAAGCCTGTAGCGGGGTGATCTTTTTTCTCTGCTCTGTTGTTCCTGTGGCCAACAGACTTAGTGACTTTTCAGACCCCCCTGGCAACTTTATCTTCTCAAATGTGACTAGTGACAAATGTAAATACTTTTTCAGGCCATGGGGAACAATGTTAATGTGCACAGCTGAAGTCAATGTATGTACAATTCTGGCCAGGATTATTGGCACCCTTGCATTTTATGCGGACAATGTACAATATCTTACACGTTCTTCTGTTTTATTTAACAGCACATGATCAAACAATAAGAATACAAATATACAGAAAATAATTTATGACTTTTGAAAAGTAGCTATGGCCATGATTATTGGCTCCCTTTTCAAATACTTACTTGCACAGCCTTTGGACTTCATCCAAATGTTTCTTGTAACATCAATAAGCTTCCGGCACCTTTCTGCTGGCATCGCTAGTGGGTTTGTCTTTTACACAGGTTTAGGTGGTAACATCATCAGTGCAGTGGGATTTGTGCAGGAATGTGAGTTGGAGACCCTCTAAGAATACACTGAATGCAGCCAGAAAACCAAATACAAGGGAAGAATACATGCACCCATTGGTACTGTACAGAAGAAGAAGAAGAAGAAGAAGAAGAAGAAGAAGAAGATTACTTTATTTGATATACAATGATATTCATTCAAACGCCTTATGCAAGGAAAAGATACATTTCCCCTTTTGCTCTTTAGGCAGTCATAAAAAGCACTCAGAGTTTAATAAGCAGGGGAAAGCCTGTGTTTACTCTGTGCTGTGTGTGTGAAAGCAGTGGCACTGTGGGTGAATTACAGCCAATCCCTCACAACTGTGGTTGGAGCTGAGTTATAGTGTCTCTATGAATCACATTATAATCTCATATCGCTTATTCATAAACCTATGAATTATACAAACCTTGATGAATCATTTGGCTATATGGCACTATCTTGCAGTGTTTGTGTGTGTGTGTGTCTGTTTCTGTGTTTGTATATGAGTTTGTTTCATATTAAACATCGCCATGTGATTTTACCCATATACTACATACCAGCAGCTGTTCTCTACTGTTCTGTTCTGTATTACATGTTTCATGACCAAGCCAAAACATTGATATTTCAATGTGACATATCACAAATACAGTTCCACTCCTTAAAAGCTGACTTTTTGGAGAAACAAGTTTGTACATGGCAATCAGTGATCTCATTGGTGAGTGTCCTGCTACTCGGGGCTGTAGTACTTTAGTCCAGTCTTGGTCTTGAGTCCGGTCTCAAGAACACTGTTTGTCATGGACTCGTCTTGGTCTCTGGATGTTGACTTGAATTTTCTCACCTATCAAAAAATATACAAAAATGGTAATTTTATTGATGTTTGATTCATTTTCTCCACCTGTGCACTTTTTCAATGTCTGTCCATCCGTAAGACACTCCTCAAAAGACATGTACACTGCTTATTGCCTATTCTGTTCTAACCTTTGAATAGGACTTGATTTGCTCTGGTTTCGGTCTTGACTTGGTCTCAACCCCATTTGACCATAACTTGAACTCGACTGGACCCTGGTCATGAAATTGACTTGAGCTCGGGGTCTTGACTACAGTCCAGCTGCTATGTCTCTGAAACCGAGGCCCAAACCTTATATACCGTTTTTATATATTTTTAAGCTGTTTTAAACCTCCAGTAATTCAACTTACTTCCTGTAAATTTGTGTTGCTAAGTACTAATGGGCAATGCTCTTCTTATTGGCTGGAAATGTATCTGTTGCTTGACAACATTAACTTATTAAACATCCTAACAGTTATATTGCTCTGCACCAGGCTACTGGTTCACTCTATGAACTGCTACCTGCAGGGTACCATGTCATACTCATATTGTCTCTCTGGGACACAATGGAGAGTGAGTGTGTGTGTGTGTGTGTGTATGTGTGTGCATGCCTGCCTGTCTGCCTGTGTGTGTGCGTGCGTTGAAATTGTGTGTGACAGTAGCTGAATATAGCTGTAATCACATCATTCTCTCAACAACCACCCTCCCTTGACACACACACACACACACCCACATATCCATCACCAGCCCAGCCAAGTAGGCATCTATTCATTACACTGGTAGTTGGCTTCTATTGCCTCCTAGCTGATGTCCATCGTAGTGTGTGATCCAGTTATCTGTGTTAGCTCAGCATCTCTGACAGCATTCAGCACACCCACACACACACACACACACACACACACACACACACACACACAAAGTCTTGGAGGCATGTGCAGCATTAACCCAGTACCAGAGCTGCCTAAAGCATAGCACATCTAGTCCTGCCCAAACTGCCTTGTGTGAACCAGAGCCCTAAATAGACAGAGTTTGGCCACTGCAGTTTTCACTGGCAGCTCTATAGCCATTGCTGATGCTTGGAGTGTGAGGAATCTGGCCACGGTGATGCTATGATTGCTTATGAACAGGTAAAGAGGAGCAGCAACTTGGTGCCCGCAACACAACCCAGTTAAGCTTTCTAAATATAAAGCACAGATCCATATTTGTCCATCTAAATCAGAGCTGCCCACAATAGGACCTTGGCTTCCATGAAACAATAGAGTGTCACATATTCCGATTTATATTTATTTTGGTTCAATTTAATAGCTTATCTGTTATGTATTATTTTGAGAAATGGCTCCTTATAAGGCTTATTCATTTTGCAGCATCAAAACTGTCTAAAACTATTAAACTATTTTTTAATCGTTGCAGTTAATACAGTAAATAACTGTCCATTAGTATAATCTTGCGCCTGTGGCCCACTCCCAGTTTTAAATTTCACCCCTTGGCTTTTGGCTTTTGGCAAAACATGGGCAGTGGCTCAGTGGTCCAAACTTCACAGAAAACCTCACAGAAAGAAGGATGCAGTTTAAAATCCTCGCCCCGCCCTTTCTGCGTGGGGTTTCCTTCCGGTGCTCTGGGAGAATGACAGAGGAATGAGGCTTTGGCACACAGTGCTTTCCTTCTCCAGTACTTCATTTCTCATATCCAGCTGTAGGGCTGCACAACTAATCACGTGTAATTGTATGTCACAATTTTTTATCCTAGAATACTGGTTTATTGGCAATACTGAATCATTTTATTTCATTTGGTGTAGTTGAAGATGAAGATGTTAGTAAGAGATTAAAAAAGTGAAGCAACCACGATACTGACCATTATGAGTATGAGTGAGCAAAATAACCATCAGCAGCAGTGGTTACAGTGATTTTAGAACAGTTAAGAGGCGCAATGCAAGGCTGAATGAGGCCAGATGATACACAAGAGACACAAACTTACCTTCCTCAGCACCATTACTGGAAGACTATAGACTTCCAGTCTGTATAAGTGTTATCATTTTGTCAACCAAAGACAAAAGTCACTTACTATCTTTTAAATACCATAATTCTTTGTTCTTAGTTTGTGCTATCATTCATTTGCTAAAGATAGGTATTTCTTAATTACAATGTTGGCTATGTTATTTGGGTAGCACGGCACTATCACCTCACAGCAAGAAGGCCCTGGGTTGGAGTCTCGGCCCTGGTTCTTTCTTAGGCTTTTCACACTTGAATATGTTAACCCAGGGTTAACTTTAACCCTGGGTTATAATGGCCCTGGGTTAATTTATCTCACGTTTCACACTAGTTTTCTTTAACCCTGGGCTAACAATTGACCCCGGGTATTCAGTGTTCAGGATTTCACACTGTAAGCTTGTAGACCCCGGGTTATCGTTTAATGCTAATGTTTAACTCGCTGTTACATTCTAACCCCACAACGTTTCACACTATTGTTCTTAGCACCGCGTTTCGGGGATAGCACCACAAAATTGTTAACCCAGGGTTAAAAGCGGTGTTAACCCTCTTTCAAAAATGCAAGTGTGAAACGCTGCTTAGCCCGGGGTTAAATGCGTCCTTAACCCAGGGTTAAGAAAGACATTAGCCCGTGGTTAAGTGTAGTGTGAAAAGCATATCTGTGTGGAGTTTGCGTGGGTTTCCTCCCACAGTCCAAAGACATGCAAGGTGAACTGGAGACTCTAAAATTACCTATATGTGTGAAAGTGAGCGTGAGTGTGGTAGTCTGTCTATGTGTTTGCCCTGTGATGGACTAACGACGTGTCCAGGGTGTATCCCAGCCTCCTGCCCAGTGCATGCTGGGATAAGCTCCAGCCCTGACCAGGATATCTCATTTTTGAAACTTTTTTATACACTTTTCCTAAAAGCCCTGCAGCACATTAAATTTGGTTACTGTTGTTGCCAGGCAACAAATGCAGTCCCAGCTGTTAAACAGGGCTTTGGCTAGTATTGCTTCAAAATCCAATGGAGGAAATTCCATTCCCAGAAGTGAAAACTGAATGACGTGTAGAAGTTGTAGTCCTCCCAGTGGTGAACGTTTTAAGAGAGAGAGAGAGAGAGAGAGAGAGAGAGAGAGAGAGAGAGAGAGAGAGAGAGAGAGAGAGAGAGAGAGAGAGAGAGACAGGCAGACAGAGATGTCAGGCTGGCTGGTTTCCTAACTGTTTTCTGACAGACTGTTGTTAATCTCAGTCGATCTTGGAGAATCCCAGCGCTGCCTTCTGGGTTTAACTGGAGCCTCAGCCTGGCACTGCCAACTGGCACAGATGGCTTCAGCATATAATGTCATTAACTACTACTTTAGAGTGGAGTAGAGTAGAGTAGAGTAAAGTAGCGTGGGGTATGGTAGAGTAGAGTAGAGTAAAATAGAGTAGGGTACTGTAGAGTACACTAGAGTAAGGTAGAGTGGGGTAGGGTAGAATAGGATAGGGTAGGGTATAGACTAGGGTTGAGTAAGGTGGGGTAGGGTAGAATAGAGTGGAGTTGAGTAGGGTAGAATAGGGTAGGGTAGGGTATAGACTAGAGTAGAGTAAGGTAGGGTAGAGTGGAGTTGTGTAGGGTAGGGTAGAATAGGGTAGGGTAGGGTATAGACTAGAGTAGAGTAAGGTGGGGTAGGGTAGAATAGGGTAGGGTAGGGTATAGACTAGAGTAGAGTAAGGTAGAGTAGGGTAGAGTGGAGTTGTGTAGGGTAGAATAGGGTAGGGTAGGGTATAGACTAGAGTAGAGTAAGGTGGGGTAGGGTAGAATAGAGTGGAGTTGAGTAGGGTAGAATAGGGTAGGGTAGGGTATAGACTAGAGTAGAGTAAGGTAGAGTAGGGTAGAGTGGAGTTGTGTAGGGTAGGGTAGAATAGGGTAGGGCCCGGACAGCTCAGTCAGTAGAGCATGAGACTCTCAGGGTTGTGGGTTTGATCCCCACATAGTGTCAAGTACCTTTTGTAAGTCGCTAAATGACTAAATGACTGTCACTGTCTAGTCTACCTTAATCTAATATACGCTACAGTCCTGATCCTCGGCTGGTTTTCTATCCTACCAGTTAGTTCATTGCATTCAGCTGGCATCCCAGTCGCTGATTACACGGCTGCAATGAAAACCAGCAGGGCTCTGGGCCCCGAGGACCAGGACTGAGAACCACTGGTCCAGTGTTTGGTTCCAGTGGCAGCCATGGTAGGACCCACACTGTCTCATTGCCAAGAGGAGGCATCATTCAGGCATATCTCATATTCCAGCAGCCTACTTGTTGTTTCTGGAACAAATGCAATTGCTCCAGTTTTTATCCTTATTATGCTTCTGTTTTTACCATGACCTCCTGTAAGCCTGGCCACAATTCAATCACTGTAGAGCTACTCCTGCAAGATAATTCATAGCCTAGGCTGTTTGGATTTGGATAATGGGAGTTTAGGACAAACCCATCCGCACTGCCACTATGAGCCAGTTCTCTTTTTTTTATCTTAGCATCGTGTTAAGGCGCACACTAATGAGCTTTTCCCTGGACAGGACTTAAAAGGTCCTAACTTCAGCTGAAGGTGATTGACACTGACTGAAAACAAAATGGCCCAGAATCAATGTCAGTTTCAACAAGCCTAGTCTTGGTGAAAGAATGCAGGCAATAGATTCCACATTGGATACAGGTCTCTGAGTTGAGGCAAGAGTCAGTAGAAATTGAAATTGAGTTAAACTACCATGAAGGCACTGCAAAATGCACTGGTTATGTTTAGTGGATGAAACAAATACCATTGCATCATCAGAAGCACTCTAGTGCCACTGCCAGTCTGGGTTTATTTCTTAACTTTTGGTTTGAGGGGAAACATCTCACCTGCTGGTTAACAGGTTTCTCAGTGGGAACAAGTTCAAACACAGAGAGGAATCGGCTGCAGTAGAAATGTTGTGTGTAATAGAAATAACAAAACAGCAAGGTCATTAATTACAACTCATTACTTTAGCATGGCAGATTCTGTGTGTGCGTGTGTGTATGTTCTACTCTATTGGACTAGATTCATCTTCATTTGCACAAGACTTCATTTCTCTTTCTCTCTCTCTCTCTCACGCACGCGCGCACGCACACACACACACACACACACACACACACACACTCACATGGTGGCATACAGACAACCACTGAGACACTCACAGCCACACGCATGCATGAGCTCACACATAAGGTATACGCACACCAACTCTCTCTCTCTCGCTCGCTCTCTCTCTCTCACTCACTCACTCACACACACGCACGCACGCACACACACACACACACACACCTACTCTGGCGTCCTCGTTCCATCTTCATCCATCTCTCTCTCTCCCTCCTCCCTCTCTCTACGGGGTTAGATGGGAGGAGACGCTCCTGCTGAATGTGTTTTTTCCCTGCAGCGGGGGTATGGTAACGGGGAAGGACATCGCTTCTCTCCGTTCTGAGCGATTCGGTAACGGATCCGTTTACCCGGTGTGATTTTATAACTGTGTATGCAGGCTATTCCCGGTGCCTGCATCTCCACTCTGCGTCTTGGTTTTTACACGGAGGGTATCTTGTACCGTCACCGAGGACAATCTGCTGGAGATCTGAAAACATTTGAATCGACTTGGAATTAAACCACTGAATGATCCAGACGGACTTGAATGCAACTGGACAGTTGAATATCTATGTTTTTTGGTGTTCATCGCCTGTTGTGATATCTGGTTATGAATGATATTATCCGCTCAACTGCTCCGTTTTCTGGCCCCGGGGATAAAGATGCGGCTGGCAGTGGGTGATGGTACCGGTCCTGGTTCTTCCCGGTAGACTGAAGGATCAGTCCGGTGCTGCGGTGTCTAAAGGGGCCACCAGAGGATTTTTTTTTTACCGGATCCACCAACCCCAGCCTGCCAGATGGATAATTACTCTACCTTACAACGTAAGACATGGATATAACCAATGATAGATAAATAGATGCGTTTAATTGCTGCAATATTTTACATTAATGTAGCGAAAAATCACTATAATATTGCTATAATATTACTATAGGGACTTAGTGTGTCTGTGGTACTCAATAGCGAGTTCATAGAAACCTGATCTTACTTTATGGCATTTTAATCTCCTATGGTATTACTACAGTATTCCTATAGGGACTTATAGTTTTGCTGTGATATTGTATAGTGTCCTTCTGAAATGTATTATAGGATTACTATAAGTCTTTATCGTGAGGGGCACACAGAGTGCACTGAATTCCGACAATATTCTCATGGACATATAAAATATGAATATTTTAGTAGCTTTATGCGACAAACTGAATGGCAACATTTAATATTTACGTAAATGTTGCCATCTGAGCAGCAGCACTGGCATCGTGTGTATGGTTATCTTGATTCATTGTATTTTTCACCCACGTTTCTACCAACATGGTCCAAGCGTTTGCTAAGAGCTTCATCCACAGGCCTATCTAGCTCTGTGATGAGCTAATGAAACAGCCACGACTGCAGGGAGAGAGAGACAGCGCGAGAGAGAGAGAGAGAGAGAGAGAGAGAGAGAGAGAGAGAGAGAGAGATGATGCGGTGTCATATACCCTCCTATCCTGACATGTAGCCCCCAGCCTCTCTGCTATGATAGCTTCATACTTCCATATAATACATTATCACGCACACACACATACGCGCACGCACATGCACACACACACACACACACACACACACACACACACACACACACACACACACACACACACCTGTTAAATCCACTAGTCTGAGGTATTGAGGCTTATTAGCCTATCATGGCCATTATTTAGTTATATTAGCCTGTCATGCTCAATACAGCCGTGGACATGGGCTTGTAAGCTGTCTTATGTTACAGCTGAATGGTTTATTACCGCTATTACCTGTAGAAGGTTAAAGGTTTTTATTTTCTGGATCATAATTTGTTAAATGATGTGCTGTAATTTGTTGTAGTCAAGTCCCTATGCAGCCACACTGCATATGTCTCTCAGACCACATACAGGCTTTTCCCTGTCTAGGACACTCTAAGGCAGGCCTATTCAACAGGCGGCCCGTGGGCCAGATCCGGCCCTTTGCAATGATTCAAACAGCCTGCTGGCAATTCATATAATAACGGTAATAATAAAAAATAATACAAAACGCTGAACAAACAACAAACAATCATCACACAGGGTGCATTATTGAGTGACAATAACATGGACAATATTTGAGGTTGTGTTGTGTTGATGTTGTGTAAATGCACAGTAGTATAATTAAAAAGAAAGGAGGAGGGCTAGACTGACCGGCCCACCTGTCCCATGTATTGTTTTCTGTGGCCCACTTGCCAACAAAGTTGAATAGCCCTGATCTAAGGGAACCAAATGAGGGTTTCTTCTGACCATCTAAATGAATATCTGAATATCACAATGCAACATATCCTGTAGCTTTTCTATATGCATATTGATCATTGAGTTCTATTATTGCCTTTCCCTATCAGCAGGGCTTCACAATTGTTGCTAATACGCTTATTTTGCATATTTTTGCATGCAAGCCATTGTGTGTTTTGAGTATCGCATATAGAGCATATAGAGTATACCACCTCATTGTATGGGCATGCAGAGTACACCCACCTCATTCTATTGGCATAGAGAGTACACCCACCAGTCTTTCTAGGCATACCAGATCTTAAGCCAATTACTTTTGGGAGACTCTAGAGCAGCGCCCGAGACTGTTTTTTCTACCAACATTAAAAAAAAAGGAGAACATTTACCATGGAAAAATGTGTTTCAGCCTTCCAGTGGTTCCAGATACTTGTAGGATCTATACCAAAGTGAAAATAAAATGTTCTGACGACTTGTGGTGGCTGTAAGATTTATTATTGGTATATTCCTCATCCCCTAGTCCCCTAGTCCCGAAGTTTATTTTTTGTAGTAAGTTTCTATTTCTTTGGTAGTTCCCTGTTTAATGGTGATAGATAAAGGCATAGGGACACACAGAAAGAGAGCAGTGTCTATATATGAGCCAATAGCGACAATGAATGCAGTTATTAATTAATTATTAAGAGTTTTGGAAGTGTTTTATGTTTTTGAGTTCATGTTGACTTCACCTATGGGAGTTGTATCAGTCTTATAGCAGGCACTAGGGGTATCCTTACATCATCAATTTACCCTCATACCATAGTGATGTAACCAGAGAAGTTCAGACCAGTGTAAGGCTCTCTTAAACTAAGCACCTCCTTTCTTGCATGTAACTTAAGAAGATTCAGACCTAAGACACATGACTTGTGACTTGGGTCTGAATCCTCAATAAGTGCAGCAACAGGGGAATTAGTCAATTTCTATGAATTGCATGAATTACACATAGCCTGGTAATAATACAGATTCTGCACAGTCACATACCACATGGTTTTGCAAGCTACAGCTAGCTAGCTAAAAAACAATTTCAAAACACATTGTAGATGCAAATATCAGTCTTAATCCATGTCAGGAGGTCTGTATAGTGACAAAAAGCCCATTTGCTAGATAAAATATATGTTTCCGATAGTAAACATCCAAAAAAGGATATTGACATGAGTAGCCAAAGATAGAGACGATCGAGTAGTTCTTTATGAATGTGAGAAGAGGATTGTAGGACTTGTGAGAAAATTCACAGCTAAGGTGTGAAGATTCATAGTTAAGGTTACATTTTCATGAGAATAGAATATTCATTAGGCGCTGGTCAATAAAGGAAGGACATGATTTGTAGAAAATGATTTAGACAAATGCGGTAAACTGTGAGGAAGTTTGCACAGGTATAGAGGAGTGAAGTATCTCACCCCTGATTGTCTAACCTGAATTTGCCTCTTGATGGCCATGGCGACAGCACCGCGGGAAGAAAGATAGGATTCTTTACCCTCTAAGAGAACAGTTGAGTGCAGGTAGAGGAGGAGGATTTGGGAGACATGGCCCAGGCAGGGTCTGCTCTTTCTGCTGCTCCATTGCGCTGTCAGGACACTGCTGCTGATGCTGCTGGTTGCCTAGTGACTGTATCCATGGAGCTGGCTCCCATCGTCATGGTGATGGCCCAGGTGAAGGAGACTCAGTAAGGAAGGTGGACAGAGACATCATTGTATCTGCATTGTGTACTCCATGATGATGACGATGTAAGATGTAATGATGGTGATGGTGGCAATGATGGTGATGATTTAATAATGTTGGTGTTATGGTGGTGGTGATGATGATGGTGATATGCTGCTGCTGCTGATGGTAGTGATGATGATGATGATGATGATGATGATGATGATGATGATGATGATGATGATGATGATGACCTTGATGAAATTATGATATGCAGGTCATTTGATTTTATTGACCCTTTATTTAGCCAGACTACAACAAATGCTCCTCATCTGACAGAACAAGAACATCAGTGCCTGTTTGTTCTCTTTTTGGGATTTAAACCTCACAGTATTTGTGAGATGGCCCTGTACACTCTGTCACACATTAAAGCCTCATAGACAAATATACTGTAAAATAGTCTACGTAGAGAGAGACGTAGAGAATATTCAAGAGAATATTCAAAACATTGGTAGGTAGGTAGGTTCACCCAGACTTCATGAAAACAATTCCAAACGTATCTTTGAGAGAATAAATTCATCTCATAAGCTTTGTTCATTTAACTATACCATCAAATCACTCTGCTACATTTCAGGTGATGCGTGTGAATATTTTGACTGTCGGTAATTCATAGGGGAGCATCTCTTAGTTCCTTCCTGGCTCCCTCACAATGTTGCCATGGTTGCATCGTCGTGGCAACAGTGAACATTCTGTTCTGAAGAACATTATATGGTTTTCATTTTTTCTGAATGTGTACGCTGAATGTGTGTGAATGTGTCACTGCAAAGTTGCGGAAAACCACTAAACTAAAACCTTTTGAACACAAAACAGCCCAAAGAACATGCAAGTGTGTACAAAGCCTAAATGACCAGACTCAAGAACAAATTCTTGAATCGACTGACAGCCTGGCACATAGCATGGTTGACCAACATGCTTGTTGGACCACCTGGTTAAACTGTAGCAAGGCATTTCACACTGCACCATCATCTCACTGTGAGTGTGTATGGATAGCTGAGCCTTTCACACTCATCACATGTCTCATACTGTGTATCCCAGTGCTTCTCCTGAACCTGCCAGGCTGTATGTGTGTATACAATTTTACTTGCCTGCATGTGTCCAACTAGCTGATAACCTGGTGGGAATTACACTTTCAAATGGTACACTCACAAAGGTTTTTTTTAAGATAATTGTTATGGTCTTAATTGGACTGTATACAGTGTAGCATTATGGGGAAATAGAAGAGAGAGGGGATGCAATGCTCTTCAGCCCACACAGCCTCATACTTTATATGTCTTGTATAGCTCTAATGAATGAACATGTCTGTTACACTCACTCTTCTAGTAGAAATCAGTTGGCTATGCTTCAGTTACTTCAGGACCAAGTTTTTCGAATTAGCTTTATTGGCATGCCTGTCTATATTGCGGGTAGACACAGGACTTGCAGGTTTGAGACTAGAGAGAAACTCGCTCTGAGAGGAGGCTTTCCTTCCTGGCATGAAAGACACCTGGCTGGGACATTAACACTGTCTTGTTTTCACTCATACTTCATTACCAAACTACTTCCATTAAAGCTGATGTACAACTGTTGTTATTCCAGCTTGCTGTGTCTGCCAGCATGATAGATGGCCGAGCCTCTGAAAGAGCTCATTTAAAAGCTAGCTCCTAAATTAGCTGAAAGGTAGTATTTCTAACAAGAGTGAGATCAACAAACTTCTTCAACCCTGTTACACGAAGAGCAGAGAAAATGATGAAAGCTCTTTTGATTATACTGTACACTGTGTGTTATACTGTGGAGATCCGGTAAACTGTAGTGCTTAAAAGCTAGCATATGACCGTCCCCTTTTTCTGTGATTATTGTGACCAGAAATGTTTGATTTTGTGAAAACCTTTCTGAAAAATTGCAAAGCAATTCCGATTTTGTGTATTCTGTGTTACAGTAGTTTGCAGTAAAGTGTTGGTATTAGAAAAACTTGTGAGTCAATTAAGAAACCTTGCCATGAGCAGCTGGTAGACAGTTTAACACAGTACAATCAATAATTCAAAGAATAGTTGTTGTTTTTGCTTTATTGTACATTTGAGAAAGTGTTTAGAATTGAAAGGCTACATATTGAATATGCTTGTTTCCATTGGAGAAAGACAAGAAAGATGGGAGAGAGAGAGAGAGAGAGAGAGAGAGAGAGAGAGAGAGAGAGAGAGAGAGAGAGAGAGAGAGAGAGAGAGAGAGAGAGAGAGAGAGAGAGAGAGAGAGAGAGACAGAGAGAGAGAGAGAGAGAGACAGGTGTATCAAATGGTGTGGAGATGGTTGTTCCTGCCATGTTTGGAGTGTGTGAGGTTTACTGCCGTGAAAGTAGTATTTTCTGGAGGGGGTAATATGGGCCGTGTGGCAGTCTCCGAGACGTAGGCAGGCTTTCTGCAGGACTGTGGTGGTTGGTCCACGTGTTGCCCTGGACGACCCAGGCTCCTCTCAACAGGACAAAGGCCTGGGCAGCCTCTGTCTGAGCTCTTCATTAGACTACTGTACTCTGGGTACCTCTGGATGTTTGAGTGTGTGTGTGTGTGTTGGGGGGGGGGGGGGGGCAGAGAGAGACGGAGACCCTTAGGCCTCGATTAGAGTCTGTAAAATCATCTCATCTCTGAATTTGTGTCAGACTCAAGAGCAGCCTGTTCTCATGTCAAGTTCGTAGTTACGAAAAGTAATGCAACGTAATTGTGTATGATAGCTTATTAATCAAGTGACACAGGAGGCAGAGTTCCTGTGACTGAGGCAGGCAGTAGGCAGTAGTTTGAAGTTGAAATTGTGTTTTCATTTTCAACAAAAGCTTGAACCAAAGCAGTTGCCTAACCGTGACCAAAGTCTTAGTGGCATAATACTAATCTTAACCTCATCCCTAACATTACCCAAAAGCTAACCTTATCCAAAGTTGTTTTTGCATTGATAGGTTATGGTCATGTGTAGGTACAGTCTGAATCAAAGGTGCATAACTTTGTTGAACCTGCTGTTCACAAAAACAACTACAACCCCACTGATGAAAGATAACAGTGTTATTCCTTTTTTCTGTGAGCAAGGATGAGATGGAATAAAAACATCTATCTATAGTCCATATAGTTACTGACAGAGAGAATCAGATCGCTGCAGTCAATTATCAATTATAATCCTAATCAATAACCAAGGATCAATCATAATTGTAATCAACATTTCAGTCATTGTATATTATACCACAATTTGTAGCATCATATTTTTTCTATATCATTGATATATGATTGTTCTACATTGTAATGTATTGTGAAATCATTTTGGCAATACTGATAAATTGTGACACTCAAGTCAATAATATATATATATATTTTAGAGAGGCACAAAGTCAGAAACAGAGGGAGGTGAAGCCAGAGTACAGGAAGAGAGACAGAATCGGGAGGAAAGGGAGGAAAAACAGACAGAGAGAGTAATTCCTTTAAGTAGACCGCATCTGCCTCCTGTCCTAAACTGTAGCTCAACTGTCATTGGCTAGACAGACAGGAAGTGAGTGGCAGGTGGTCTGTCTCAGAGTAGCCTTGGGTTTGCTGTTCTTGGTCATTTTAACGTCTCAACACGACAGCAGTTCCTCTGTAATGGTTAACGGTTAATTTGGTTTTCTTTCCACATCAGTATCTTTTTTTGTTCTAGTGCAGGTGGAACAGTGGCACTAAAACCTGCCCCTCTTTCAGTAGTGCTGCTTTATAAATGGGAGCAGCAGAAGCCTGGCCATCTACTCTGCCAGTGTTGGCCCGTGTTCCCACCAGGACCAGAGACTTGGCATGGTACCCCTTCCTTTTAGGCTCAGAGGAAGGAAGTACAGTAGTACTCTACCCTAGCCTCAGAATAGCAGTCAGGGGCTTTGTCATCATCACCAGCCTTCAGCTAGAAGCAGGTAGGTTTCAGCTGTGGTTGGTAAATGTGTTAATTCCCCTATAACCATTTTGGCACGGAATCGCATTCAACATGAAGTCTTTCAAATCTAAACTCTACTTTGCCAACTGAGAAATTAAATTGGCTGGTAAAATTCAGAATGCACGGTCCCCTGTGGTGAGTCAACTGAAATGTGAGTTTGATGATCTGGTTGTCACACATAATCACTTCTTTTTATCCCAAACGACAGACAACTGCTGGAGCTCTTATCCCAGCCAACAGAATACATGACACACAACAAAAATATACTGCATGATGCTTTTAAATGATTTATGATATACAATCCTTTTGGTGGGACAGGAGATTAAATTGCAATTGTGTCAGTTTGACTACTCACACTGTTCTTGCCTAGTAGGGCCGTACAGAGGGTGCCTAAATGTCCCATAGAGCCTTATAGTATGTTGTAGGGAGGGAATATAGGAGGGATAGCACATAGAACGGATTGCAAAGACAAAGAGCTGTGGCTATAAGATAGATAGATGGATGGATGGATGGATGGATAGATATATAGATGGATAGGATAGATAGATAGATAGATAGATAGATAGATAGATAGATAGATAGATAGATGGATGGATGGATGGATGGATAGATAGATAGATGGATGGATAGATACTTTATTGATCCCCAGGGGGAAATTCTGGGGTTGCAGCATAAAAGTATCGAAGAATGTACAAAATACAAGGCAAAGATAAATTATGAAATACAAAAAAAACAAGGTACTGTTCTAAAACTAAAAACTAGAAGACAACTATAAACAGGAGAGTGAATGGATGGATGGTACCAGTATACAGAATTAAAGAATGGGTATGGGTGAATGAATCTGAAAGGGGAATAGGTGTGATTTTTCTTGTCTGCAGTGTGAGATGAAATTGTTTTTGAATGCTGCTCCCTTGAGTGTTTTTGTCCATCCTTCAAGGCATCTTCATATTGAACCAACCTCTCTGAGATGTGGCGCTGTAATTTAGTTTGACAGTGTTTTTTCTTTACATTTGATGAAATTCCCCAGGCTCACTGTTGTGGAGAATGTTAATAGACCCCTCCACTGCACGTGTGTGTGTGTGTGTGTGTGTGTGTGTGGCATGTATTTACATGGTCTCATGTGTATTGTGTGTGTGTGTGTGTGTGTGTGTGTGTGTGTGTAGACCTGCATATGTCTCTGCAGAGTGTGAGTGCTCATCCATGCGTGTGCCTCATTGTTCTTGTGTGTGGAGCTGCATGTGACTATGTGAAGGGTATATTTGTGTTTGTGTGTGTGTGTACTTGTGAAAGAGAGAGAGAGAGAGAGAGAGAGAGAGAGAGAGAGAGAGAGAGAGAGAGAGGGGAGGGGGGGGGGGTGGTCTTACTAAGGAATGCTGACTGTGCATTTTCCAGTCACAACACTGTTGGATTTCCAGCTGTGAAAATATTTTCCTTCAATCACTTTACTCAGCTCATCGCTTCCCTCCCTCCACCCTTTTCCCACCAGCCTTCCCTCCCTCTCTATCTCCATGACTTCCTCCTTACCCTTATCCTGTGTGTGTGTGTGTGTGTGTGTGTGTGTGTGTGTGTTAATGCATCACTGAGTTTCCCTCTCTGGATGTACATGTACATTTCTGCCACTCTTCCCCACTTTCTCCACCTCTCCCCCCTCTCTTGTTAACTCTTGTTATCTCTCTGTCGGTGTCTATCTCTCTTTGCAGCGTACAGTATATAGGCCAGCTCCCAGGGGTCCTATGGGCTCTATAGGTGTCCGTTGGATCGCCTGTCGTGCTGAGCTAGCATGGTGACTAGCATGGCAGGCTGTTCTGCTGCTATAGCGTACGAGTCAGTTGCACCTATATACTGGAGAGTTTTTGAGTTGTAGTGCATTTCAGTGTTAAACCCCCTTACAATAATGCAGATACGTGTTTATTCTGGTTTATATATGTTTATATTAACTGGAATACTGAGACATGTAAAACCCTTATCCAATTTTCTGTTGGTTTTCAGTCTTTGTAAGCTCAGATAGCTTGTGTTCGGCATATTCATACAGGGCTTTTCCTGACCAGGACCTTCACTATTTTCTGGACTATTGTGTCCAAGCCAACACAATCATATCATGGATGCTTCCGGAGGCTGTGGAGTATCATATTGGACAGAGGTCTGACTTTCAACGAGTCTATATTGTGAGAAGTATGCTAACCGTTTGAGGCGCTGGTACATAAAGGAAGCAACTCTAAAGGGAGGTTACAACAGTCACGGGGCAAATTAAACAAAATGGAAAAAGACAGGAAAACAAAAATAATCACTGAAATGTAATTGTTAAATTAAATTGAATGATGGCAGAGAAGAAGAGCGCCAAAGCTCTATTCTGAGGCAGAGCGTTCGGTACAAAATTAGACGGGAGACGGGAGGACAAATATGAAAACGATACTTGGACTAAAGCCCTCTGGCTCCCTAAAGCAAATCAGGGAAACTACATTCCAGTTTGTCGTGGTCTTTTAAGTTCATGTAACAAACTCTTTCCAAAAACAGTCTCGTTTATAGCCTGATGAAATGCATTTTTGACAGTATTCAGTGGGGTTTGAAAAGGCTTCATCATCCCAGAAGGTCAGAGCATCTTCTCAACCCATTGAGGACCGATATTATCCTAGACATAATCCTAATGCACTGTCCACTTTGAATTACACTGTGGTGTAACCAACTACAGGCTCTACTGTCTGCTGCCGGGTGCATTGCCACATATTTGGATTATTATACTGTACCTGTTCAGTGAACTGGTCGGTTTGAAAGTCTCAAGTACAGATGAGGAAGGTGGTACTGAACTGTTACAGAGAGAGAGAGAGAGAGAGAGAGAGACAGGGGTGGGGGTGACAAATAACAAGTACAGAACGTCTACAGACCCACAGTGCATTTGTGGCGATGACGTATTGTTCTTTCTGAATAGGAGAAAATTTGCACCTGAAAGTGTGAAGATTCATAGTTAGAAGTTAAATATTCTCACAATTATGCAACTTTTTCCCCTTGTATTAAAGTAGATACTGCTCAATAAAGAACAGATATGATTTTCTCCAGTGCTGTAAATCGTGATGCAGTTTGATGGCGTCCAGGTATAGAGGAGTGAAGTGTCTCACCTCTGGCCGACTGAGCTGGATTTCTCTTGATGCCCACGGCGCTGTGGCGAGAGCGTCGTGTTGAAACATTTCTAGAGAAGCTTTGTGTCGTGACTGTGTTCTCACTGAACTACCTGCTATCTCTCTCCGTCCCGACGTGGAAAGGGTTGGGGTCTGTGGTAGCGGTGTGTTTGTTACGGTGCTCAGCAACAGGCTGCCTCTGCTGTCGCACCACGCATGTAGTCATGCATGCAGCAGCACTGCAGCCACACTTATGGCAATGATATTTATAATGCTGATGAGGAGAGCGATGGCGATGACGATGGTTATTGATGATTATAATGGTTATAGGATGATTATGGTGAAGATGATGATGATAATAATAGTGATACTGTTTGTGATGGTGATGACTACCAGTGTAGTACTAATCTAGTATAGTTACAGTACGGACAACTTCTAGTATGCATAGAGGGTAGGGTTTGGCTGTTCTGGGTTTTTGATGGCCGATAAAGATACTCAGATTTAAGGTTGAAGTCGCAGATAGCTGATATTTTGTGCTGCTAGTATCTTTAAATTTTACCATTTAAATGCCACAAAATTGGAAGTATTGAGATTATTCCACAGAATTCTACTCTTGGCAGGGTGGAAAAGCATTAAGATAGATAGATAGATAGATAGATAGATACTTTATTGATCCCCGGGGGGAAATTCTAGAGTAGATAGACTATTTAAACCCATAGTAATGAAATTCTTTTAGGTGGGTCAGCAGGATGGTCACCTATTCAATTGTAGGGACAATTGCTGCCTTTAAAGAAGAATTAATTTATTGTAAACATTATTGGAAAATTAAATGACTAAATTAAATGTGCAAAGAAAATAGGTTGCATGTTTTACAGACAGTTTTTACATATCTGTAGAAAAATGTTGTACCTGTGCTCCATTGCATCGGCAGTGGACGAGACTGGCCAGCCCATAGGTAATAAAAGGCCCTAACCTGAGTGTTTAGGATGCATGTATTTAGGGGGGTTATATGAAAAGACAAGCAAGAGTTACCTTTTGTAGAAAGGCCAATAAGAACCCCATCCTATGCTCTTTATTCACAGAGAAGAAAGCAGTGTCTCAAACCATCCATTTGAATGATGTAACACTAGGGCTGGCACCTACAAAGATACTTGGCTTGGATGTGAGAGGAAAGGGGGGCAGGTCAGTTTCCCTCCCTCAGTCACCTCTAGGGGGCAACATCTGGCATCTCAGAGCCACCTACTCTACCTACACTGATCAGACCTCCACTTTGCTTTATTATTGTTGCACAACATTTTACCTTTAGTCCACCAAATGATGCCACATTATACTACAACACAATGGGTGTTGAAAGGCATCCTGTTCCCAGTCAGGTATCCCATTGGTTCAGGAGTGCTGCATGAAGCTCATCAAATGGGGCCCTTAGCCAAGGCTTTTTTAATTAATGTTTTATGGTAATTTTAGGCATACCACTGCAATTGAGTCCCCGGTTACCATGGCAACTGCTCACTGCTCAATTTCCATGGACTGTTAAGGAAGGCTTTTGGGATAAAACTTACTTAAGGGTTTTTATGCAAATGAAACAGTAATGCAATGCAAGAACAAAATTCAGAAAAGTGAACAGCAGGGTGAGACGGTGGTGGGAGAGACTGTCCTGCTGTTGAAGTGTCCTTGAGCAAGATGCTGAACCCCACCTCAGCAGAACTCGCTCTGGATGAGGGCACCAGCTAACAGCCTAAAATATAACTGTGAAATGTAATAAAATGAAAGAGGGAGTTTTCATGCAAAAGTATATTTTATTATTTAGAGAGAGGGAGGGAGGAAGAAACAGGGGGAGAGGGGAGAGGAGTAGGGAGGCAGAAGGCGGTGATAGATCAGGTGAAAGGATGAATAGAGATCCAGACAGTCATGCACAGCGATCAGTTGGCTCTAAAAAAGAGGGATTGATTCCAGGCCAGAGAGAGAGAGAGAGAGAGACAGAGAAAGAAAGAGAGAGAAAGAGAGAGAGAGAGAGAGAGAGAGAGGGATGACAGAAAGATAGAGCGGTTGTTCCAGATAGCAGCAGGTCTCACAGTGTGTATAGACAGAGTTTTCCAGGTGAAGGTGAACTGTTCTGTACAGTCAGGACTGTGTGTGTGTGTGTGTGTGTGTGTGTGTTTCTGTGTGTGTGTGTGTGTGTGTGTGTGTGTGTTTCTCTACTCTTTAATGAGATAGAGTAATGAAGTCTAAACTTTCCATTCATGACGGTGCAGGGCTGAAAAACAGAGCCCTTCCCCACACCGAGTCTCTGCAGCTTAGTGAGTAGAGCAAGGCACTAATACTGTTAGGGTATCGGCTTCCTTGCCAACCCTCCCAATTTTACCGGGAGACTCCTGATTGTCATGCCCCTCTCCTGGTGTTCTCCCATGGTGTCATTTCTCCTGATTATCTCATATAGTTTGATCAAATGTACTTGTCACTATATTTGCTAAAAATAGTGATCTAGGCCCTATACTGTCACGGCTGTTTCTGAACAGTCAGCAAAATATGTTACACCAAAAATGTGTAATGTCTCTATGGTTAGCTCAGTTGTGGTTGGAGCCAAATGCGCGTATACTGCAAAAAAAGAAATTGATAGGTTGAAGAAAAATAAATATGCCTGCAAGTTTTGGTCTCAAGTTTCAGTTTCAAGGATAACTTTTTGCAAGAAATGCAGATGCATTTTTTTTTATCCATAAAAAGTCACCAGAATGCAGAAATAAGGTCTCTACATACACATTATATATATAATGTCATACAATTTGAAAATCTCCTTATTTGGACTCAAGATTGGCAAGTATGGTTGGAGGTTCCTTTCCCAGTAAAGTTGATGCCCTGGTGGTATTGTAAGGTGATTTGGATGAAACCACACATGAAATGGCATCTAGAAAAGAAAGCAGACTTTATTGATCCCCAGAGGGGAAGTTCTGACTAGATACACACAACATATCACACACACAGGCACATGCAAGTCAGGTCAGCCATTTTTCAGTCACCGGTGATGGGTCGGTCTCTCTAACCGCTAGGCCAACCTGCCGCCCCTTACAGACCAAGGGTTAATAATGGTTAATAATTAGTGTTGTCCTGTAGTTAGTATGATATCTGAGTAGATCATAGCTTTTAGGTCAATAGTTTGAGGCTGTAAGATGTCGCTGTAATTGTGTGTGTGTGTGTGTGTGTGTGTGTGTGTGTGTGTGTGTGTGTGTGTGTGTGTGTGTGTGTGTGTATGTGTGTGTACTGTATATCTGCTCTGTCCCCTTCTCCTTTCCTCTCCTTCTGCCTCAGAGCGTTGGACTAGCTGCTGGTACACCAGCATGGCAAGGTGACCTAAAATACAACACACACACACACACATAGTCATTGCCATCCTCAGCCTGAATTAGAACGCTATCTCCCTCCCTCCCCGTGTTTCAGATTAGTCTCCACAGTTTGCTGGGATCTCAGTTACCTTCCCATATGGTCACATTGTTGTATACGTGTCCACGTTTTGTTCCAAAACTAAGAAGGAGCTAACACGTACCCTGGGGAAAGAGCTCACAAAGGCACATGTTAGTTCATTCTCATTCTGAACTGAGTAGTTGCTGTACGTTCGAATGGCATTGCGCAACACATAGTTTCGACATGCATTTAAACCAACAATTGGGAACACTTGATTTCTTATTAGAGAGTGTTTGCATGCATCAGCTAACAGACTGAGGCGGTACAGTTTGGTGAACGGTGAATTAACATGATGTCTAATATCATGTTAATACAAAATGTTGCAAAATATTCTGGTTCAGTTGTAATTACAGAATTGGCTACAGATACCGGCATGGAAATTTCATTCATGTTGAGGTTCAGTGAACGCTCCTCTGGACTGATTCAAATGGCTCTAGTGATTAGTGGCAGTGATCACACTCTGCTGTGTGACATATATGATTTGTAGAATGATCTCCGTGGACCTCAATGCCCCCATGAAACAATCTCAAACATCTTGGTACCTGGTGCATCCTTGACTGATATTGTAGGGTCTTTATTTCAGCCCACAGTGGAGCATTTTAATGTAGAGCATTCTTCCAGGTCACAGCCTGCTGAGGAGGAGGGCTGCTAGTATACAGTGTTCATCAACCCTGCTGAGGTGCCCTTGAGCAACTGGCTGCTGTAGATGTAGAGCTTCACCTCTCTGAAGTAATCAATATGTGTGGGATATGTGTGTGTAAGGTGTTTGTCTGTGTAAAAAGACCAATTCCAGTTGTGCAACAAAGCAAATAAAGTAATCTTCTGCTTTTTCCTCCTAGAATGACTTAGAATCATTTGGACCAGAAAACAGAGTCCGTGGGGATTTCCTAGCACTCAAATGCGAGATGTGAAGTTTATCTTTCCACTGAATCAATTTCTGGAGTTTGAAAATGGATTTAGAATGAGTCACCCATGCAGATGGGAAACAAAAATATTGTGTTAGATTTAAGATGGCTTCCCTTTCTGTCTCTTGGTAGGGGGTGGGAAGGAGGAAGGGAGGAAAAAGTTAAAGAGAGACAGACAGAGGGAGAGCGTAGGGGGAGAGAGAGAGAGGCAAAAGAAAGAAGAGAGAAAGGGGGGAAGACAGAAAGAGGAGATGTACCAGGGCGTCTGAGGCAGAACTGGGCCACTGAGCACAAACCTGCAAGAACAGAGAAGAAAAAATAAAAGACTGGCCTGGAAACAGGAGAGAGAGAGAAAGTGAGAGATGACAGAAGGAGAGGAGAGAGAGAGAGAGGAGAAAAAGAGAGGACAGACTCAAATATAGTGCATTCCCTGAGAGCAGAGCAGAGACTATTGATGCTGCAGCTTCACAGATATTGAGGAACTGTTGGACAAGTGAAGCCTTCAGAATAACACAAATCAAGTGTTTGTGAACAGCCGGCCTACTTGCTGCTGTACTGTCATCAGTCCAAATTACCACCTGATGTTACACACTAGCGCATGGAAATGTGTTTAGCATTGCAATAACCTGAATATGTTCCTCTTTGACACTATGACTGTCATGCCGCCTATCTTTGTCTCTCTCTGTTCATCTATCTGTCATTCTGTCTTTCTTTCTCACTATTTATACATCTCCCAGTTTGCCTGTCTGTCTAGCTATCAGATATTTGACGCCACATACAAGCAGTTCTCAAACTTTTCCAGTCCAGAGTCGAACTGGGAAAACAGCTTTTTATAACATACTAGTACTCTTGTGGTGCGGGGACCCACCAGAGTAAGGCTTTAGACCCATTCAGGGGCCCCCGAACCATAGTTTAAATAATACTACTTTAACCCATAGCTGCTTGTTGTGTATGTGTGTTTGTGCATGCATGCATCTGTGCGTGACTGATTCCCATGCTTTGTGTGCAGGTGAATTGTCAGCTGTCCCGCGTGTTGCTGTCGAAGTCACTTGTTATTTTTAGTATCCGTAATGTCAGGGTCAGTGGTTTTTAGAGACATCCCACCTGGAGCCACAGTAGATTGGACTAACTGTGAGTGTGTAAACTGATGCCTTAGGAGAAGATGTTGATTGATGCAGATTTGATTCAATAAGATTGCACTGTGTAAGATTTTTTACTGCTCAGTTGCTTGAGCTAATGCTGGGGAGTTTCACGTGTATTTACTAAGCAAGTTATGCTCTTCAAGTCGTGGTGCAAATTCCACCACTGCCTGCCACAAACAAACAAAAAGGGGGGCACTACGCATCCAAATTGTGTGACTCAACCCCGGCTGGCAGGGATTAATGTCCTTCAACAAAGCCAGGAATGAAGAACTACTCAGACGATATCCCCAAATGATTTCACCTTTTTAAAAGTTGGAAGAATGATATTCTTGGATGAAATACCCTCTCCCTTACTTGCCTGCCTTGCTGTTGGTGATGACATCTGCATCTGGCATGATAGCAATCATTCTGAATAGATTGGTTAGTGTCACTCGTGCTCCTTGTGAGCTCCTAGTTCTGAGATTGGAAGTCTTAAATACGCCTCGTCACACATTCAAGTGCTTTTGATTGGACATAATAACAAAATGGGCCCTGTAACAAAAGTACATTCATTTAGTGGCTGTTGTTTTATTTTACAATTCAAGCAGCACAGAGTTATTTTGTACTACAGTGTTAATGAATTTAGTAGTCAAAGGTTGTTGCATGTTTGTTAAACTCTAGGCTAAATACTATTTGCACCAAGAAGACAAGTTATAAGTATGCACAATGCATGACACCAGAAGTTTAAAATCAGATCACATTCACACCTATGGGCAGTTTAGAGTCTCCAGTCCAACTGACTTCTATGTTTTTGGAATGTGGGGGGGAAACCGGAGACTCAAGACTGAGATGTGAAGACTGGCACAGTGGTTGCTGAGATATGAAGTATAGGCATGAAGTATAGGCATGTTCGTTCACGTGCGCTGATCTCGTGATTACGATGTTTCTGACAGCACTTGAAGGCAGCATAATTCTGCTATTCTCCGGTCAGTAAAAGTCTGGCTTCCTCTCCATGCAGGACGTTTACAAGACATGAGGTTCCTGCTTCCTGCTGTGTGTGTGCGCGCGTGCATGTGCGTGTGCGTGTGCGTGTGCGTGTGCGTGTGCGTGTGTGTGTGTGTGTGTGCATGTGCGTGTGTAGTTAACTGCTGTTAGTAGATAATAAATGTAAAAAAGACAGAACAAGATGTTCCTGGCGACTAGTTAGCTAACTGCCTCCTACACACACAGACACACACACAGACAGTGATACACACACACACATATACACACAGATACTCTGCTCAGAGATTTGCTTGACAATATAGAGCACTGGGATGTGAAACGGCATCCTCCATTTTCTACATTTTCTTTCTCTTACTCTATTGGATGTATAAAGTTTAAATAGTTAAGGTGTGTGCAGGTGTGTCTTTGCAGAGAGTTCATATATGTTCATTTGTGTGTCTGAGTGTTTTGTGTGTGTGTGTGTGTGTGTGTGTGTGTGTGTGTGTGTGTTTGTGTGAGACAGTAAGTGCAGAAGCCTGGGGTTAGGTCAGCAAAGTGAAGCATTCACACCTTTACTAAAACAGACAGAGAGACAGTGAGAGACACACACACACACACACACACACACACACACACACACACACGGACAGAGAGAGAGAGAGAGAGAGAGAGAGAGAGGGAGACATAAAGTAGCTGTTATGAATCTCTTGTGGGGTGTTATAAATGTCGTAGATGTCGTCCATGTAGATGGAAGTACATGTAAAGAGTTACCAAATGTGGAGTGATCGGCCACTGAGTGCAGTGTGTTCTGCTTTATGAGAGAGAGAGAGAGAGAGAGAGAGAGAGAGAGAGAGAGAGAGACAGAGAGAGAGAGAGAGAGAGAGAGAGAGTAAAAATACACCCAGCTCCAGGGAGACGGTCTCTATGGCAGCAGTTACTATGGTGACGACGAGGCTGCACGTGAAGTGATGGCTACTAGGGGACCCTGGGGAATTCACCCTCTGGAGCTGCTGGAGAAAACACACACATACACACACACACACACACAGACACTCTGTGTGAATGAAGAAGAGAGGTGAGAGACTTGGAAGGAGAGCCATTTGAGGTGAATTTCAGGAGGAGAAATTAAACTATAAAAGCTAAAAATTACTTGTGTGTGTGTGTGTGTGTGTGTGTGTGTGTGAGTGAGTGTGTGTATATGATGTGTGTTTACATATGTTGCCAATGATATAATTGTCAGGTGTTGCAAAATTTCTCATTGCTTAATTTCTTATTTATGTTCTGTGGTCCAATTATTGTATTGCTATGAACAGTGTGTGTGTGTGTGTGTGTGTGTGTGTGTGTGTGTGTGTGTGTGTGTGTGTGTGTGTGTGTGTGTGTGTGTGTGGCTTTGCACCCTCTGCAGAGTCGGTCTGCTCTGTCATGCTGTTTCCATAGCAGCAGCTAGAGCCAACACAGCCAACCATGCTCACTTCCTAGTTTCACCCTATTGGTCCTGGCTCTCTGACCGTCTTCCTGCTTCCCTGTTCCTCTCGGCTCTCTGGGATTCTGGGCAGGACAGGCTATACAGTCCAGTGTTTCCTCCAGATTCATTCAGCCATGGTGGGCCATCTCACCAAGAATACAAAGAACCACCATAAAGATTTCTCCCCTCGTAGTTAGTGCTCATGGTGTATCCATTTAAGAACATGAGCTGAAGTTGGTCTTTTCTCCGTTACCGTTATTTCAACATGGTTTCAACATGGAGGACAATAAAGACACCATACACAAAAGCTGTCAGTCTCCTCATTTGCCTCACATTTTATCTTTTGATGTGAAATCCATATTGCCCTGTAGATGAGTCAACAGCAACAAACCCCCCCTCCCCCCTCTCACTTAAGCCACTGTATCTTGCTGTACTGTATATAGGTATCTAAACTACCTCTGCAGTGGCAGTCATATAAATAACTATTTTGTGTTTTGCTGCATCCTATCCCAACCTGATTCACGGAAATACAGTAGAGATCAGTCCAACCACTTCTGCAGCAGAAACAACCCATGCTCATCTGTGACACTTATGATCTTATGACTATATCTCAAGGTTTTTCCTGGCTTAAAATGGGTCTTTGGAGGGTCGTGAAGGCCAGTGGCCACAGTCGGCATTCATTGTTGTCAGGTCAAACATTGTCATTGTCTCTCTCGTTGGCCCCATATATTTGTTGTGGTAATAGCCTAATTCTAATGGGTACCATCACCTCTCCTCCTCCTCATCTTCCTCTGCCCCTGCTCTCTTGACAAAGAAAGCTGTTATTTTTGGTGCACTCCCTCTTTCCATAATTAAGCTGTAATATCAATAGGCTGTGTGTGTATAATCGAGCAGCTGCAATATCAATAGATGATAAATTTGGATTAGATTGATTAGCAGAGTGTGTGCTGATATTTAGGTTATTGATGTAGCTGAGTCATGTATTAACTGGAGTTCCCTTTCATTGCTTTACTACTGGGTCATTTGGGATATCTTTAAAGGGATTTGATTTGAGCACATTGCCGTTGGGGGAAAATGTGTTTGCCCAGCAATCATGTCACTGTACATAAATGAATAGTCTTAACTGAAAACAAGCAAAATAAAAGTCAATAAGCATTAAACCAATTCATGTCATTGATGCGTGTCCTCTGCTGGTCAGACGGTCACATTGCAGCCAGAAGTCAAATGTTTCTAAGTGGTGTTTTCCCCTCAGTCCCTTTGTTTTTTCATCTTGGTAAGAGGAAAAAATATATAGCATGCACTACTCACAAGGAATGTAGGTAATATAAATGCATGTTTTCCCACAGAGAATTGTTTCCATTACTTTAATGAACCCTGTTTGGTGTAGCTCATGTAATACGGATCATCCAGGGCAGCACGGTGTCTTGACCTGTGAAAGCGTCGTGTCCAGGACAGGGAGCTATTAAGGTCACATTAGCTGTTTGCTGATTGTTCCGATTCACTGCCCACAGCATGGCACTTTGAGCCTTCAACACAAGACGCGGTTTGTCTCCTCTATCAGCTTATATAAAGTCACAGAGAACGCCAAACGATAACATAAAATACACCAATTCAGCATCAGTTGTATTCTTCCATGCTGTGTGACATGCTGCCTACACTACCGCTTACCATGCTTTCTACCGCTTAGGAAGACCCTTAATTTCCTACAGAGCTGAACGACCAGGGAAATTCAGCCCACGTGTGAACGTCAACAAGCTAGTTGGCCAAAGGTTGACCACAACTGCACTTTTCATGGTCATCGGCCGTCAACACAGGGTGTCTGCAGGTCCTGAAAAAGTCTGAGAAAGAGGTTAAAACCGTTCTCAGTAATACATACTCACAATCTTAAATCATATTACCTAAACTCAAGGCCCTGAATATAGTGAAATATAGCATTTTAATGAATTAATAAATTAGAGGTTTTTGTTGTGTGCTGTGTGCAGATTTTTGTCACTGAATAGCCCACCGTATCGATGTAAATCAAGGAGAAAGGCGAAGACAGAGCCACCTGCTTTTCGGTGTGTTTGAGCATATCTGAACAGGTATCATTATAAAATCTCACCCGTCCCCTGAAACACACCCCAAGCCTCCTTTAGCTGCAAACGTCCAGGAGGTAGAAAGGAGCTAGAAGCCTGATGTGTGAGCACCAGGAAAGGCTTAAGTAAACCCCACTGAAGTCTGGGCTTAAACGTGGACAAGCGGTACATCCCGGCTCGCCTCATTACGCCCCGCCTTGAGCGTGACCGTGGATGAGCATGGATTGATTTGAATGGCCCAACTCCTTTAGATAAACAGCTCTGGAGAATCCATGATCTCTCTATCTGATCTCACTGTGCTTGCAACAAACTAGAGCAGATAACATACTGTCCTCACAATACTCAACATCAGTCTATCAATCTGATTCATCTGTATGGGTTGCATACCCAGCTGGACACTGTGTGTGTGTGTGTGTGTGTGTGTGTGTGTGTGTGTGTGTGTGCCAGCATGTGTTTAGAGACAGATAAAGCAGCAGGTTTTATCTCTGGAGCCTCCTGCGCTCCCCTTCTCTGCTCTCCACACCACCTCATTTTCATGTCCTCTCCTCTCCTCTCCTCTCCTCTCCTCTCCTCTCCTCATCACAGCTGGGCTTTAGCTCAGCCAGATCAAACAGGAAATTGAAGCAGCAGTCACACAAGTGAAAATTCATTCTTTGTTCTATTTCAAAGGACTGGTATTAAAACGTCTTTTATTTGTCACCAGATTGACTGTAGTAAGTGTTTTGGTTTGAAATGATAAAGCTGAATGATATATCCTCACTCAAGGATTTTAATACCCATGGTTAGCCTACTTATGCCATTCAGCCGCTGGCTTTTTAAATGGAGTCGTGTAATGGAGTGATGGAGCGATGTCGCAGAATTACAGAGGATTCATTCTAATTATATAGGCTTGTTGTTTGAAGAGATGTGTATTGTGTGTGTGTGTGTGTGTCGCGTGTGTGTGTGTGTATTAGAGAGAGCAAGAGACATAGACAGCGAGTTGAGCCCCAGCCTGTTCTGAGCTGGGTAACTGCTGGTTGGCGAGGGATTGCTATTTTACCCAGCTGCCCCGGGTTTTACACCTGCCTGGCAGAAAGCTAGCAGAGTCTTGTGGGCGCTTGAAGCCTATGTTGGTCCTACAGTAAATCATACCTGAGAGAATTGATCACAGTGGGGATGAAGCTGGCCTCAGGTGGATCTGAAAATGAGCCTTAACCATCCTAAAAAAAAAAAAAAAAATCTCATCAACGCGAGGAGGAAAATGAAAATGAAATCTGTCAACAGGATTATAGATTGCCGCTCTCATGGTGGTTCTCACAATTTATTTGATAATGAAATGTTTAGAGAAAATCCCACACCTACGGCTGCTGCAGTTGTCCATGCAAATCTTTTAAATCTGTAGCAGGAACATTTCGAGGCTGCTTTGATATGTTAGACCCTTGTTAACTTGTAGGGATTAACCCCAACCAAGCCAAGCATAATCACATCTGAATCTTCACAGAGACACAATTAGTTGCTGGGAAGGCTGGGAAGTGAACATGACAACAAGATGTCAGGAGCCTGGTGATGTGAACGGGTTGCATTACTCGCATGTTAACAGCCTATTAAATTTAATTTCTTCATTGAATATGATCTTAAACAATCTCTCTCCTCTCCCCTTCCTCCCTCCAGTGCAGTGTCTGGAAATGACCACTAAGCGGAAGCTGATTGGCCGGCTGGTGCCGTGTCGTTGTTTCCGCGGTGAAGAGGAGGTGATCTCGGTGTTGGACTACTCCCACTGCAGCCTTCAGCAGGTCCCCAAGGAGATCTTCAGCTTTGAGAGAACTCTGGAGGAGCTCTACCTGGACGCCAACCAGATAGAGGAACTACCCAAGGTAACTTTCACCCCCTAACGGCCTCAAGATGTCGCTGTCATTCATTTACCTTTACCGTTACTATCTTGAGTCCAGATACCACATATTGTTCAGAGGTGGCTCGTCAAATACAGGTTCTGATATGATGATTTCCTTTAGTATGTGTTAAAAAAAAAAGTAACCACTTAAAACTTTGATTTCGTTGTCAAAATCAACTTCGAAACGGACCGAGTTCACCACTTGCCCTGCTGCAACAGCAACATCTCGAGGCCGTTCCGACGACTCAAACCCCTGACTGTCCATCATAACCCTTAACCCCTTTCTCTAAGCTATACTCTGACTTAAACCTCTTTCTGTAACTACTAGATCCCCATAACTTCTAACTGTTAACGCTACCAGTCTCCTCATATTACATATAACCCCTAACAACACTCAACTCATTTCCTCGTCACCTCACACAAAACTGGTGGGTTAATGGATCCAATCAGAGGCAGAGTTTGAAGAGTCCATTGAGGTGAGCAGCATTCAGGCCTGGAAACCAAGAAAAGGCACCGGCATTATGGAGGGCAATGTTAAAGCAAAATGAAAAAATGAAAAAAACAACATTAAGAGAGGAGAGGAGGCTGTTATGGATATCCTGCCCTGGTTTAAGTGACAGTGATATTGAATGGATTTCTAAATATAACCTGCATGAATGAAGACTTTATAATAGGCTCTGTAAGTGGCAGGCACATAGATACAAGACAAAAAAAAATCAGCCAATCTAGCTGCCCATTGTGTGTGTGTGTGTGTGTGTGTGTGTGTGTGTGTGTGCTCTGCCAAGATTAAAAGAGCTATTGAGAGTGCCAGAGTGATTGGCCTTTATGTAAGTGTGTTGGAGTCCTCCTTAAGTACGTGTGAGTGCATAAGTGATACGGTGTGCTTTTGAGAGTGTGCTTGTTTGTGTGTGTGTGTGTGTGTGAGAGTAAGGGACATAACTAAGGGTTTGTAAGGTTAGTGTGGGATGGCTTGTGCCAAAGGCGAGGCCATGATTTGCGCCAACATCCCCCCAAACACACACACCCCCTGGGGCTCTTTGTGCTCCTTCTCTAATGGTCTGTAATATAGTAGGCGAGAGCAGTGGATAGAATAGAATCATTCCTAATACTTAATGGGCTTATTTTAACGAATAATTGAATGTGTGACACTTCATTGATCCCTCAGGGGTCAGAGGTCAGGGTCAGCTACAGAGCAGCACCCTTGGAGCTGGTAGGGATCCAGGGTCTTGCTCAAGGACACTTCAGCAGGGCAGATGTTTGCTGACGGGGGGGTTGAACCCTTGCCCTCTTGTTGACAGGCAGTCTCTCTAATTACCACGCCAACCTGCTGCTCTCTACAATTCCAGCCAGTCAGGACGTTGGCTTATATTATCCAGTTTAGTTGCAGGAAATGTAAAAAGAAATGTTTCCAACCCTCAATAGTAGACAGGTGAACAACATAGCCAACATTTTATTCATTTGCTGAAGTACACATGGCCCTCCTGGGTACTTGTGAGGTACACACAACTGCCTAGACTTACCAGTTCTCTTTACAAATCCATCGTTTTTTACCGTTTTACAATCTGTTGATAAGGGTGACAGCCAGACATGATAGAGTCTGTGTTGTTGACATAACGACAGGCCAGTAAAATAGAGTAGTGTAGAGTAGGTGTCTAGATTTGGTTCACAGACAATCTAAAAATCACATTTTGGATCAGTATCTATAAGCAGGACATTAAGTATGTATGCTGCTAGTGTTTTTTTCCTGCTAAGGCTAACGGTGTGTCTATAAGGAGCCAGTGAACACAAAAAAACAACCCAGGGGAAGGAGAAGAGTCAGACAGAAAGGAGAAAGAGGAGCTGGGAGGTCCCAAAGCAGACCTGTACATAGATTATAACAGTTGTTCTCTCTCAGCCGGTGTGGTGAGGCAGGCTGGCGTTGCATTAAAGTGAGTTGGGGTGTGCGTTGAGATCTTGTTCAACTGCAAAGAAAATGCGTAACCAATTTGGCTCATAATCCAGCATGTGGGTGCTGTATTGATGTCTCTTTGGCCTTGTCTGGTAATAGGTCACACAAAGCTGTTTAAAGGTGTCATATGCAGCATTATAAACATCAAGGTGTCATTGTCAAATTAATCATGATACCGTGGTAGAATTACTATAAACAGTTGAGACCATGGTTGAGAGGATCGGTACCCTCTGGTAGCCTCTTAGTGCTACTGTTTCTCAAAATTAAGACCACATTTCCCATCAACCCTGTTACTTCCTTTGTAAGGATCTTTGTTTCTGGTAATAACTAATGTCTTAAAATTAACGTGGTAATACATTATTGATGTTTAAATTCTATAGAGCTCAACAGTGAGGTTCCGGAAGTGAAAATCCCATTCATATTCTGCATAGGGATTTTGATTATTAGCCATAATGTCGTAACCATCCAATGTAGACTCACCACAAGCTAGTAGGTTGTGAAACGATAGTGTATGCTCCTGTAGAAGCCACAAGTCCGTATGATATCAACCTTGTTTTGAGAAAAACATGTTTTATTCGCGATGTCATGGAGAAGTACTACACTACCCACAATCCTAAAGTGTAACAGCGACGTCTCTGATTGGTGGAGCTCGCTGTTACCATGGAAATGTTTACCGCACCCGCGAACGTCTTGTCAGCTAACGTTAACGTTAGCTACTAACGTAAGCTAGCTCGCTGCTTATCCTGTACAGCTGGAACGAATCACTGTACCATGTCGATGACAACACTTTACACTATACTATATGAAACACTATATATACGCACACAAAACAACAACAATATCAACACTATACTATTGACAAATGTTAAATTCAAGAAGAAGCGCGCTAAACTATCGTTAGTTTGGAAGGTTTTGGAAAAGTATCATTCGCAATGGTTTATGGGATGAGTAGTTCCTTCACTTCATAAAATAATTATGTACACAGTCTTGTACCTTTTGCCTTTTCTTCCGTTTTCCGATCTTTTTTTTTGCTCAGAATCAAATGTTTTATGGTCACGATTCATCGTCTAGCTGGTTGGCTTGGTTCCAGCCTTAAAACTCTTTATAGAAGGATTTTCTGAAATGTCTATGGAGTAAATGAATGGGAAATTTACTTCCGGAACCAGAGCCGTAAAAAAAGTGGGCGGTCACTGTTGCGCTCTATATGCAGCACATTTAACCATGAGTTACTTTGTATGCTGTGGAGTATTGTCTCTTGCAGAAGTGTAGTATAGTTTTTAAATCTTTTAAATCTTTCACATTCAGCAAACACTAACTGATCTATCCCTCAATGCAGGGCAAAATCCTCTGAAATTTACTGCTTTGTTTGTTTGTTTGTTTTGTTTTTGTTTGTTTATGCAGCACTGAGGAGATTAATTCTGCATTATTCATAGAACAAGGCAGCTAAAATGGCAATGTTTTTCCACAACATTAAGTGGTGCATGCCTCCCAGCTCTCTCTGCCTCGCTCTCCCTCTCTGTCCTTTTGTACCTTTCTACTAAATGTCTGTGTCATTTTGCCAACAGACCATAATATCGTAATATTTTCTTCTGTATTTCCGTAGCAACTGTTCAACTGCCAGGCCTTGAAGAAGCTGAGCATGCCCGATAACGACCTGTCCAACCTGCCCACCACCATCGCCAGCCTGGTCAACCTCAAAGAGCTGGACATCAGTAAAAATGGCACGTATCTGTTCATTGTAGTACTGTACCTATTCTGTGACAATTATATATGACCTGTGCACGAGCTTGGACAACCTGAAAGAAATGAGTGTCGGTAAAAATGTTACAGGTAGAAGTATAAAGAATAGATAGAAAGTGCACCTGACAAATAAAATATCAAGTCTGGTGATGTTAATGGTTTCCTACCTTATTGTTCATTTATAAAATAATGCGCAATATTGTATAATCAGCCATGCAATCAGACTAGAATCATATTGAGATCTGTCATACCAATATTTAAAGGTACAATATTACATTACATTGTCTTTCTCTCTCCCTTCAACAGGTATCCAGGAGTTTCCGGACAATATAAAATGTTGTAAAGGTCTGTCTGTGGTGGAGGCCAGCGTCAACCCCATCGCAAAGTAAGACACCACACTCACCTGTGCAAGATAGTAAGACAGTATATTAATGTAACCACTGTGATGGGACATACTATTGAACCTTCATTGGAGCACTGTATGTTGAATTTGTCCCAATGCTTTTGAAATGTTGAGGGAAATACCAAAATAAAGGCAGCATTTGAGTAAATCAGGGATACGTAGGGAGACGATGGAAAGCGATTGCTTCCAATACAAGTACATTCTTCTTCTTCTTCTTAGCAATGAAATTTTGGTTGTCGTGACAACACTAAGGAGTGTTGTAGTCAAACCGTATCAGTGCACCACATGTAAAGGAAGAAACGTATATATATTTGAATAAACTCTGCTTATCTGCTGTTTCTATCCTGTCGTGACCAGATGCACTTACCCAGCTTGTAGCTAGTGAAGACATTTCGCTAACATGCCATTTAACAATTCTTGCTTTCTTTGTAAGGAGAATCTGTTGGTCTTCTTTATGCCTTCATAACACAATGCTGTTGCTGCATCCACACGACTAACACTACCATACCAAACCATGATGCTTATGACCAGCCGAGGGAAACACAACGTTACAGTGCTCCATAACTGCCAATGTTGTCTACCATTCTGCTATGAGGCTGTCGGGCCTGTCGCTTGCATCACGGATAGAAACACCCAGACGATCAGCCTGCGGGAATGATTAGAGAGAGTTTCTGCCTGGTTGCTTGTCTGTTATTGACCGAGAGGCACCGTGCCGTCCATGGAGCTGGATGCGCTGTTAGAGGGTAACGAGACTGGACAGGGAGACACAGACACGAGACTGAACCATATACCACAAGCAGAAATGTTTTACTCTGTGTGTGTGTGTGTGTGTGTGTGCTCCTACAGTGGTTGTCATGGGAACGTTGTCCTAACTTTGTCGGGTTTTATTCTGAAGAGGTTCTTCAAGGACACACTTACTAAACTCTCTCTCTCTCTCTCTCTCTCTCTCTCTCTCTCCAGACTCCCAGATGGTTTTACCCAGCTCCTGAATCTGACCCAGCTCTTCTTAAACGATGCCTTCCTAGAGTATCTGCCTGCTAACTTCGGCAGGTAAAAGCCATGTGTGTAATTGTGAGTGGGTGTATGCTTGTGAGTGTGTGTGTGTGCGCGCAAGTGTGTGGGTGTGTGTCGTGTGTGTGCACATGTGTGTGTGTGTGGGATAGGGTGTTTTACATTTACATTGTAGGTGTTTAACTGATGCTCTTATTCAGAGTGACTCACCTTGGCCTATATGTGTACACCTAAAATCTCTGCACATAAAATGTTAATACATTTGTCATGGAAACGAGCAGAGTCCGAAATGAACACCTGCTAAGCGTCACCCGCCACACTGGCCGGTGACCTGTTGAGACGGTAACATTTGAATGCCTCAGTTGTTCTATTGTACTTCATGATGCATTACTTGCTTTATTGTATAAGTGAGTGAGCAAATTTTAAATTAACACACAGATTCTACATATGAAATGGAAGTGAACATGGCCAGGGTGACAGATTGCAGTGACAAATGTATATGAATTATTTTGGCCAGTAAAAAGTATTCTTGTTTTGTGTACCAGCCCTTTGCAGGTGAACCACAACGTTAGTTTCGGACACTAGAAATCAGCATAGTTTGATGTTAGACTGTGTGTTGGAATCAGGCTGTTTTTGTTTTTTTTAGTACAAATGCCTCTGTGTGATTGAATGATTAACCACCCAAGCTGGAGGTCAGAACTAGAGGGGGGAAGACAATAGTGAATTGATTTTGGTTCATTTAACTCACCTAAGCTTGGTCATGTCCGGTCTCACATAAAGCCAGCCAGCATTGAAGTCATTGCCATTTCCATACTTTCATTTTCAAACCCTCATATTAAAATTGCACAGTTAACATATTTACAAATGAGAGTGATTGGAGCCTGATATTTTGATTTTATTCTGTATATAGCTTTTCAATGATTAATCCTGCCTGTTTGCAATCATGATATTGAACCCCTGAATGCTTTTGGTGACAGCTGATAACCAGGACAGCTTATGTTGAATCAACTGAACTTCTTCGGAGGTGTGCAGACTGAACAGTGACAACATTATACTAAAGCCAAATAGTGATCATCCATGATGGTGATCATCTAGTTTGCTGTGGTGTCATTTTTGGTGATCAAATACTATTGGCGACTGATTGTAGTCCAGTTTCTGGAACTGCAGTGGACCTTACTGTCTGCTTTTTCCTCAGTTTATATCCTCCATGATTTCTGACCTTCCCTTCTGACCTTAAACTAAGTTTTGGCTTTTCTGTCTGTCAGACTCTCCAAACTACGGATTCTGGAGCTGAGAGAGAACCACCTGAAGACCATGCCAAAGTAAGATAACCCACCATGTGTGCACGCACACACACACACACACACACACACACACACACACACACACACACACACACTCACAGATGCTGTGCCATGTGATGTTACTGAGTGTATGCTTGCTTTCCCAGGTGTCCAGATTAAAACTATATTTATCCCTGGCAAGTGCTGATGAACACTGATAAAACCTGTTATAACTGGAACATTTGGTCTTAACAAAATTCAAATGTGTCCTTTTTGTCATTGTTCACCATGTGGCTGAATGTATCCTTGTGATACGGATCCCCACTGGGATAAAAAGCATGCCACTGTAGTGAACATGAATGCCAATTCATAGTCTAATACTACTACTACTACTACTACTACTGCTACTGCTACTATAACTACTACTAGTACTACTACTACTGCTACTAGTACTACTACTGCTACTACTACTGCTACTATTTCTACTACTAGTACTACTACTACTGCTACTAATACTACTAGTACTACTACTACTGCTACTACTACTACTACTACTACTACTACTGCTACTAGTACTACTACTACTTCTACTACTACTGCGACTACTACTACTACTACTACTACTACTACTGCTACTAGTACTACTACTACTGCTACTATTACTAGTAGTACTACTGCTAATTACTTTTTTTCTGTGTTTGATATTTACATAATGCGGGACACAGCTAATGTTGAGACATGTTTAACTTGGAGAGCCCAGGTTAGCATCAATAGCATCAATAGCATCAATAGCATCAATAGCGTCAAGGGGAGCCAATCAGGACCAAGTCCGGTTGTGATGCGTTTCCTGTAGTGGGTCTGAAACTTCTCGTAAAAAAGAATGGATTCTTAAAAATGCAATACGTTTAAATTTAACCACTCAAACAAAATCTAATTTTAATAATGTCTTCATTAAACATCTTTGATCATGTATGTGTATAAATAGAGGAAAGTTCCTTTAATATGAGACCTTTAAGTCAGCGTAGGACTTCAAGCCATTTCCCAACATATAATACAATCTGTATCATTCTCTCTGACTTCTCTACCTTCATTATGGGTATCTTTAGCCATCATTAGCCACATTATCTGAGGCATCAGTCCGGACTGTAGGCACCAGAACTTTAATTGTCTTGGTAATGCTGATTTCTCTGTCCACTCTAAACCACTTCTTCATCCTTTCTTAATCCCTGAATCTGCTATTTGTCTGTAATGTATACCTAGTGGAACTCAGTGTACTATAGATATTATATATGTATACCAACAATTTTCAAAAAGTGCTGTAAAATAATCAGAAGGCCCATTAAGGTCCTCTTAGCAGAGCAAAAACACACTACAGTATGTTACAGCAATATTGTGATGTGTAATTTATATTGATTTGTAGTAATGTATGTATTCCATTCACGCCTCTTCTCTTCTCCCCTCACCTCTCAGGTCCATCCACAGACTGTCCCAGTTGGAGAGGTTGGATCTGGGTAGCAATGAATTTTCTGAAATGGTAAGACCAATTCACAGACAGACAGACAGACAACAGACAAACAGGCATGTAGACAGATTCAGACTCAGGGTATGCACACATACAGATTCTAAGAGAGAGAATCCTAATGATACTAATGATCATTGGTCAACAGGATATGACATCAGAGCCAGACAGGAAATCATCTCTGATGGCCGTGGGTTGGCTGCATGATCTGCTTCCTGCCAGAAAAGCAGGCATGGAGGGAGCAGATGCCAGTCACACCCACTCTGCCAACTTTCTCTGTTTCCTCTCCTTCTGTCGCCCTCTGTCTCTCGCCTTAAATATGTACTTAGTTTCAGGAGTGATGAAGATGTTTTGAAAGTGTTGCAAAGTGACAGCCTTAGTCTATGGATCCACCATGGGAGTTTTTTGGTTCCATACATGTTTTGTGTGTTGCAATTGCATGTACCCATGTCCATAAGTGATATATAATATCTGCTGTTGTCCGTCAAACGTGACAACTCAGATGAACATTGGAGGGATGCTGTGTTAAAATGACACTGATTGGCCTAATGCAGGCGCTATAATTAAAGGTGAAGATTTTAACTCAAACATGATATCTCAGACAGCACTGGTTGGATGTTGACAAAACTTGGAGGGATGATGCATTTTGGCACTGTGTTCTGGCATTTAAAAACATTACACTGATTGGACTAATGCCAACACTTTAATTAAAGGTCAAAATGTAAAACTTTGAAAGGCCTTAACTCCTACACCAAAATCCGATTGACACAAATCTTGCTCCACAAATCCAACTATCCTTACAAATTACGCTGATTGGCCTGATGGGGATGCTATAATTAAAGGTCAAACTTTAAAAAGGCCATAGTCGCTACACCACTGGTCAGATTGTGATGAAACCTGGAGGGACGATGCACCTCGTTACTGATTGGCCCAAGGGGGGGGGCGACATGTTTCACTTGTTGATTTAGTAATGTTGATATATTTGTCTCTGTCTGTTAGCCGGAGGTGTTGGAGCAGATCCACAACCTGAAGGAGCTGTGGCTGGATAACAACTCTCTACAGTGTATACCAGGGGTAGGAACACACACACACACACACACACACACACACACACACACACATAGACCTAATGTCAAAAAAACTCAACTTTCTTTCCATTGACACCCCTGCATTGCATTATCAATGGTTCCACTTGAAACATATTGTAAATATAGGAGACAGTTTCAGCTCTCAATCACAGTAAAGAAGGCAACATTAGAGATATATGATTGACACTTTCCTCCATGTTAATCTACTGTCTTCTCTCTCTCTCTTCTCTCTCTCCCTGCCCTCTCGGTCTCGTCACCCTCCCCTCTCCAGTCGATAGGGAAGCTTCGTCAGTTGCGGTACCTGGACTTGGCTAAGAATCGTATTGAGACGTTGGACACGGACATCTCTGGCTGTGAAGCCTTAGAAGACCTGCTGCTATCCTCCAACATGCTGCAGCACCTCCCTGACACTATAGGTACACACACACACACACACACACACACACACCCATATGTACTGTACATACACATACTTGAAAATGTATGTCTTCTAGCCAACAGTCGATTGAATGCGTGGGTGTGAAGCAGTGTCCAATGTGAATGTTTTCTAGGAGCTGTTTAACTCTGTGTGGGTGTGTGTGTAGGAATGTTGAAGAAGCTGACGACACTGAAGGTAGATGACAACCAGCTGACCTCACTGCCTAACACCATTGGGAGGTAAGACACACTCACACTCACACTCCACACATACACACACACACACACACAGACAAAATGATTTTACCAGCCTACATCCCCCTCATTGCATATAATCAAGTGAATAGGCCATAGAGGCTCAACTTTGTTTTTATTTTAGTCCCACTAACAGTCAGATGAGATTTTCTTGGCTGGTTGGCAGGTTTTTTGTTTTCTTTGTATTCTCCTGCTCTATCATTGGCGGGTTGTTATTTTCCTTGTTTACTATCATTAGTTGCTGTGTTGTTTTCTGGCTGGTGATTGGTGGGTTCTGTGTGTTATGTTTGCTGCGTTGCTGTGGCGTTAGTGCGAAGGTCAAGCATGGGTGAGTAACGTTAGCCTGCCGGATCCAGGGGTGCGTTCAGAGACAGATAAATGTTCAACAGTGTTACAGATATAAGCATGTATAACATAATAGAATTATTGCTACAATTAAGAGCTAATTTTGAGTTATTTCTTCATGTGTTGGATATGACAACACTGTGTCTGTGAATGAAATTCACATCCTGAATTGAAAGTGAACATGCTAAAACGTACAGATTGGGTTGGGAAGGAAATAATCGCATGAAACAGGATTGCAGTAATATGATGACATTTTTTTTACTGTAATCCATCACAGTCCAGATTCAATCACGATAATCAGATTTGTTACTTTTGAACTCATTTATAAACATTTTTGTAGGGAAAAGGCATTCTGACTGTGAGATAAACGTCTTTTTATACATGTTAGAACGGTTATAGATGTAGAAAACAACACTACTGTATTCTGTAAATAGGAATAGCTTTTGGAAGATTTTGGAAGAAAGTTAACGTAACAAAAATATTAGATTACATTAGTTTGAGTGTGAGTAATCAAATGGATTATATTCCTTTTTGCCGTTCGAAGCAGGTAATCTGTAAGTGAAATTGATATTGCTATGTTACAGAGTTTGAGTAATCCATTGGATTACAGTGTGAATCAGGCAATCTGTGATGGATTACATTTTGAAAGTAACCTTCCCAACCCCGCCTAGAGACTCTACAGATGCTATTCAGCCTGCACTTTCCTCTTCATCTGCACAACCAGACATTCATCAACAGACACTAGGCAAAGGTCATGCTGTACCATTTTTATCTCTAACGCATTTTTATCTTTAACGCTCTTCAACCTTTTGTGTATCTGAACACGTCCCTGGTTTTATCCTCCATAAGTAGTACTGTAGAATCAATACTTCTCCCCAGTCTTGATACTGAATACCATAGAAGATCCTATTCTTACCCCTCTAGCTGTACAAGTGTTACCAAGTATTAATAGATGTGGTCCCATAGTTACCCCTCTATTTCTACAAGTAGACTGTATGGATTACAGTCTACTATTTTCTATTAATGGATAAGTGCATCTATAGAACTTAATGGATGGTGTTAATGGATAAGAGCATTTATACCTGTCTGTTTATATAGGTGTTAATGGATAAGTGTATCTATATAAGTTGTCTGTCTATCTCTATACCTTTTAGTGGATGTGTATCTATGTAAGTACGCTGTTTTAAGTCCTCTGAATCATGTGTTTACTCTTTAACTTAACCAGTAGTGGATCCCATAACCCTCTAGCTGCATTAGTACTATTGGATAGGTATGTCTGTGTAGAGTTGAATCTATACGTTAGTTTCCCCTCTATATATACTCCGATTGAGCAAAACATCCTAATATTGTTGCATAACCCATGATTTGGGTTGGATCTGAAGTGGATTTAATAGAAATCAATAAGGGATGCTAGCTTTCTCTTGGATTCCCCTAGTCTAGTTCATGGAAAAAGCACATGTCTTAATATCATTATTATATTAATATAATAGCATTATATTGTTGTATTAGAATTGTGAAAAGAACATTTCCTTTTCCATCTTTACAACATGTGGAAGTACAGATTGAAATGTGGAAAGCTTCTGCATGTGTGCATCAGATATCATTATTACTTGAGTTGAGCTATTTTAGCAGCAGAGATTACATTTTTGTTCTTACACTTTTATTCATTTACCTGATGCTCTTAATCCAGAGTGATTTATAATGAGTGAGCAGGTAGGAGTTCAAGTGTCTGGCTCAGGGACACATGCTGCTACTGGGACCAAACCTGGGACTTTCTAGTTACAGGATGGCCCGTATAAGCACTGGGCTACAGTGGCCAGCGAAGGTGGAATAATGGGGGTTGGCATGCAGTGGCAGCCAAATAGTCTTTTGAGGGTGGTGCGGACTGAAAGGATACTTTAACTTAAATTGACCCGTTTTCTTCACCAGATATTTGTCAAATTGGGAGAAACGTTGATAAGGAGTACTAACAATGCTAACAAGCCATTATAGGAAACCTCTATTCTTTCAATGTGGCAGATGTCTAGTGCAGAAACATAACCAAGGACAATTTAGAGTGTCCCTTTCAAAGTGTGTCTGCCTATAAAAATAGCCATCACTGATTAGCACACAATGTATTCCTGCGTCGTCCGACCGACTGTCTCCTCTAACCTCTCTGAACCTCTAACCCTGCTTTCACAGACAGAACGCAAAAAAAACAGTAGAGGCGGCTTGAATGCACGCAAAGTCAATGGAGGGAGGCGGATGGAGCGAGATGGACGTAACTTTGCTGTAGGCAGCACGAACTGAGACAAATCATTCCATCAGTGAAGTGAAGAAAGATGTCAATCAAAAAACGAATTGTAATTTTTGTGACTGTAGCCCTTACTGCTTTCTAGTGTGTCAAACCAGCTTGATATCATCCCGCCAACTTCACTTCGCTTATTTTTCAAGTCAAGCAGTCAAACCTTATGCCAGTAAAGTGGGGCAAAGCTTCTGAACATAGAGCAAGAAATACTGCTCCTCTCCTCCCCTCTCCTCTCCTCTTGTGCCCGACCGTATGGTGGCCCAGATGGTCCAGTCCTTTGGGAATAATAACAGCAGACTAATGTAATGTTAACGGTGACAGTACATTAATGTAGAACTGTTGTCTCATTAGCATTAGCCTTCTGTTAGCGTGCTGCTAGGCTAATGATGGGAGTCAAGGGGGAGGGGGGAGGGGGGTCAAGGCACTCTGTAGAGGGCCTGCCTTGGATGTAACTATGAATCTTGAGCTCTTTTATCAACACAAACAAGAGTTGAGAAGTTGAGATCAAAGTTGAAAAAGTGTCAGGCATCGTGAAGATTGTAATGCAAGTCTTTACAGGAGCTGATCCTCAGTCTATCGTTCTGGTACCGCCAAGATCCAAGATGTTATTGCAACAGTATAGATGGTCAGTGTTGCCTTCAGGGAGGGGGATTGGCATGAGACACAATTCATCTGGATAACAGTAGAATAAGGAGTTTTAGATGTGATCATCATTGATTTGCAGAGTGTTTCAGGTTGCTAGAATACGTGCCATGGGGTAGAGGGTAAGGTATTATAGTTTACCATGACTTGTCCCCTCAAAGAACCAGCTCAGCTCAGCGGGCTAACATGGAGCACAGTACAGAGGTTACCAAGTTCACCTCAAGATAATACGTTTGATTCACATGTGTGATGCACTTTCTTTCTGATTCTGCTTCCTTGACGTTTCTAAAAAATAATTGAATTGACATAATGTGATGACATAGCTGTCTTATCCGTCTCTTAACATTCACCCCAACTCCTCCCAATGCAGAGACCTCCTTCCTCCTTTTTATCATGTACTATTACCCATAAATTAAGACACATTTTAAGGTTCGAGATTTTGCGGCTTGAAGAATAATTTATTTTCTTTCTCTATCATGCTCTCTCTCTCTCTCTCTCTCTCTCTTCCTCTCTCTCTCTCTCTCTCTCTCCCAGTCTGTCTCTATTGGAGGAATTGGACTGTAGTTGTAATGAGTTGGAGTCGTTGCCTCCCACCATCGGCTACCTGCACAACCTGAGGACCTTCGCTGCCGATGAGAACTTCCTCACAGAGCTGCCCCGGGAGGTGGGGAGACACACACACACACACACACACACACACACACTTGCACATATGCTTGCATACTTCCCACTGGGGCCTCGGTACTAAATTCTAGTATCCACTGTAACAGCAAAACATATTCCATACTGTACTATAGAGCAGTTTAACTGACATCCGTGAGGGGAGACGTGAGTGCTGCTCTGTGCCAAACAATGGCATTTAGATTTTTGAGGTTCATGATGTTTTGGACACTTCTAGTAGATGTGCCTGGTTACCACTCTAAGATTGGTTTTTAAACAAGCTCTCCTTAGCGGCCGGGGTTCACAAACAGCACCTCGATATCCATGACCCAGCCCAATTACTCACCTGTCGGACAGAGGTGATATCTCCTTGGACTTCACTGGCTACGAGCGGCCACTGTCTGATCACGAGTGGATTCAGTTCCAGGCCCAAGAGAGAGCCTGTAGGAGAAGACTTGACACCAAACTGCTTCAGCACAAAACCAACTTTGTATCCTCCGGAGACCCAGAGAAGTGGAGCAGGGCGGCTGTGATTCTGCTCAGATCTTTCTTCAAGAACGGATTATTTTTCGCACCACACAAGGATGGTAGGCCTTTTTGATTTCCACTATTGAAATACGTGTCCAGAAAACGCTTTGTGCTGGGTTGAATCCAGTTGTCTCAGACACAGACAGCGGAAAGAGGTAGGCACAGACAAACTTGCTTATCTCTGGCAACATTGGAAATCAAAGGTGATCGATATTATCCAACAACCATTGTCTTCCCGACTCCCCACCTAGTGTCAGTGACATTATCATTGTCCAGAATAACTATACTGCTAAATGTCAAGTCCCCTCAACTACGCCACTGACCACGCCTCCTCGGTGTGATATTGTTGAAACACTGAACTCAGATTATCTCCCAGACACCTGTAATTTCACTGTTGATGAAGTAGAGAGTGTTTTGTCTTCTTCTCTGGTGGTGTCACATTTGAGGCACTAAAGGGCAGTCAGCCCTGGTCCACTCTGAATCTGACACGCAGGTTCAATACCTGTTTGATTAATAAGAAGATATAAAGGCTATAAGTCTTCATGAAATTCCTGCTCACATTCTACCATGGCTTGTAGATACAAGCATTCTCTCTTTAAAACTAAAAGC
>JAXDDX010000089.1:1772500-1780000 GCA_034670405.1 Hoplostethus atlanticus
AGAAAGGTAGACTACACACACACACACACACACACAGCCATACAGAGGCAAAAAGGATGGCATACAGAGGCAAGGATAGGATGTTGTGATACACACACAGTGAGTTAATGTGGTCTATAAAGTGCTTGAGGCCTGTTAATAATAGTGTCCATTAATTAGTCATGGTGGCGAGCAGATTAATTTCAGCACACCACAGAGAGAGAGAGGGAATACTATAAACCTCTTAAACCTCTACCATCTGGTAGACTCCAGTCTGATGTGTTCGGCTAGAGACCCCTGAGTCTCCGCTGTTCCTCCCCAAGACCTGTTTTCACTTATTTTGTCCCAGTTCTTCATTTCTTTTAATGTCAGATAAACTTAAGGCCAGAGGGTCTGACTACTGAACCCAAAGCAAATTCTACTGTCCAATCAAAAATCATTTTTTTGTTCTAAGTAATCATCAATTTATCGCTTTCATTATACCTACTCAACAAGAGATTTCAGCATCTCCATCCTGTGACCAACTGTACCTAATTCAAACTCCCTTCAGAGGAGAATTAGGGAAAAGTATGTTCATGTACGGTGCTCCTTCCTCAGGGAACTCACTGTAAAATGATTAAAAGCTGAAAGAGCTGGTCTCTCTTGGTGAGTTTAAACTCTTAATGAAGGTATCTTGTGGCAGACTCAATAAGGAGCTGTGTTTCCTTTGTTTAGTCAAGATTGAAATAGGTTTGCCTATGAGCCTGCTGGTTTGATATTGGACTATGCCCTTTGGAGCACTTATACTGGAAAATGTAATTTGTCCTCCTTGATGTGACTTGATTGTTTTGTACATTGTTGTATGCTGTTGTTTGTCTGCAACTTTTTTGCTGTTTTCTATCCAGGTCTCCCTTGATAAGGAAATTCGTAATCTCAGTGGGCCAAACCTGGTTAAATGAAGGTTAAATAAAAATAAATCCATGTCTCATATCCAGGCCATGCCATGGGACAGTAGAGTGGATTGAATATTTTCTGAGCATATAGTTAGAGGAGAATATGGAATATGGGTTGAAACGCAGAGTTAGCGTGATGCCCAGACTTAAAAAGTAGTGAGATTGTTCCAGCTCTGGCAATGTGTAACAGACAGGCTTCAGTGACGTCCAAACTCCCTGGAGAAATCTGGACATTACCATGGTTACAATGTCCACTCGTGAAAACTGCCAGGCAAAAATCATGTTATACCTAAATCATGTTATATACATATCTGTATGCCATATGCCAGACATATGAGACCATGGTTCAGATCATTGTCTGCGATGTATTAGGAAAACAGAACCAGAGTTGCACACATTAGTAAAATGGAGATAAATGCATGCCATGTTGGACTCATGATGTTGTAGGAAGAATGCAATTACTGCCTGTCCTGTGCTTTATCAACTGACAGACAGCTTCCACTGTCTGAAAATATAAATCAATAGACAATTGAATAACAAGGGTGCAGCGTTTTGCTATTTTGACTTCAACTTCATCTATTTAAGGCCACATCTTGTGATATTTGAGTATGTTTGAGCTCGTAAAGTACATGAAGTGGGTTTTTCAGCAATTTCGCTGCTAGAAAAACTGGGATCACTTGCAAAGATGCTCTTCATTTTACATTAACCTTTGCACGTAATACATTGGAGCAACAGCAAAATAGAAGCCTGATTTGGCCAGTGACTGACTAGGTCCTTAATGTTGGACCATGCCTTCTAAACCTTTTATATGTATCTGATGCTCTTATAAAAACGTGAATTACAGTGAATGCAGCAGTAGAATAAGCTTCTATAGAGGCTTTAGAGTTGAGTCACACATCTCTGGAGGCCCATTGGAGAATTGGCTGTGTTCAAATAATGGCTAAATATACAATTCTGGCCAAGATTTTTGACACCCTTGCATTTTATGCAGATAATGTACAATGTCAAGTCAAGTTTATTTATATAGGTCTTTATCACGAACAAGCCTCAAAGGACTTTACAGGCCTAACTAAGTCAGGCTGACAGGTGAATTTATGACACATAGTTGATGCAGAATGTAGACAACAGGATGCATAATGCTGAAACAGACGGCTGTAGCAGCTTTACAGGAAAGCCCCAGGTGACTTTTCAGGCCTATGTCAGCTGAAAATCAATCAGTTATGACAAATGAGATGTTACAGAATACGATCAGGACAAAAGCACATAAAAACAGAGTAACAGGACTGAAGAGGACTGAAAGGATTGAACAGATTGGAGGACATAGTGAGCCTACATAATCTGATTTAGGTAGCCTAACCTGGCCGGCACCACCAGCCTAAGGCCTCTATGAAGGCAAATTCTAAAGGAGACAATGGAAGAAGCCTCGAAATACCAGGGAAATATAGTGCAGGCCATATAGTTCTGTGTATATAGTTCAATCAGATAGTTCAGTATCCATGGTCAGCCAGGGCCCCTATAGTTCGGCGTATGTAGTGCAGGCCATACAGTATATGTCAGTGTCCTCAGCCGACTAGGGGTCAGAAAGATTGGTGTATAGTGTTCCTGTGTGTTCCTGTGTGAAATTGTTGGTTTTCACACATTCACCTATCGATGTACAACAGCACACGATCAAACAATAAGAATAAAAAATGTAAAAAATCTTTTATGGCTTCAACATTGAGAATTGGCTATGACCATGGTTATTGGCACTCAACAATTCCCCTGTGACAGACTGCAGGTGCCCACATGGTATAAATGAACCAATTATCCATTTTTAAGTGATAAAACAGGCTGTTCTGCTTCCCTGGGCGTCTGTGAAAATGGTGAAGAGAAGAAGTGAAGTGAAGAGTCTGAGGATGTCAGAAAAACGATTATCACCAAACTGAATTGTTAAGAATCTCCCAGGACGTGATGGTAAGAGGAAAATTGATGTCAGATGTAGTCGATGGTTGGTGAGAGCCATTCAAAAAAAAACCCTCACATGACATCCAAAGATTTCAAGGCTGACCTGGAGAGGTCTGGGGTAAATGTTTCAGCCCGTACCACGTACGCCGGAGACGGAACCAAGAAGGGATTTATTGTCGGAGGCCATGGAGGACCTCACTGCTGAAAGAGAAACACAAGAAGGCCCGATTGATCTTTGCCAAGACCCACCTGGACAAACCCAAATCCTTCTGGGAAAATGTTCTGTGGACCGATGAAACCAGATTAGAGCTCTTTGTCAAAGCAGATCAGCGCTTTGTTTACAGGCGACGAAATGAAGCTTCTAAAGAAAAGAACACCCCACCTACAGCCAAATACGGTGGAGGCTCCATAATGCTGTGGGGCTGCTCTGCTGCCTCGGGTACTGGATTCATTCAAACATGACAGGAGCAATCAGTGCAAGGTAGGAGCATTTTGAATGAACTCAACTCTCTGTGTGTCTCTGTCCCTGTCCAGAGTCTACCGATGAGGAGGTGGATAAGCTCCACTGTCTGAACCACAGCGGCTCCTCAGCTACCTATTCTGACTACTCTCCCTCACAAGGCTCCTCCGGCTCCTCCAACCCGCCTGCCAACACACACTCACACGCACACGCACACTCTCACACTCACGCTCACGCGCACCCACACACACCCGCCCTACCGGCCCCCAGCAAGGACCAGGCCCCGCAGACACACTGGACCAACAGGTACACACACACACACACACACACACACACACACACAAGCGCTCTATCCTTCCCTCCTACCATCCATCATCTCTTCCTCTATCCCTCTTGATTCCATCCCTCCTTCCATCTCGTCTCTCCATCGTCCCTAATCCATCCATACCCTGCTTCCCTCTCTCCTCTGCTCCCTCTATCCTCTCCTCCGTCCATTCCTCCATCTTTCTGTGTCTTTCTCATCTGTCTGCTCGCCCAGTCAAGGTCAGAGAGACTCATTAGAATGCTGCAGAGTTCTCCGCAGGAATCTCTCTCTCTCTCTCTCTCTCTCTCTCTCTCTCTCTCTCTCTCACGTTCTCTCTCTCTCCTACTTCAAAGCTGTTCAGTCAAGTCTTCAGTAGTATTACTCTCAGGAGTGTTTTTTTTAACCAGATACATAAAGAGAAGCAGATGTAATGAGTCTTGGTTCCTCTACTGATGTTGTTACCCCCATTGCATTCAGAATTAAGTTGATCCATTTACTTCACAGCAAAGTTGCACGAAGTTCAACGTAAACCCAAGCAAGTACCACATTTTCACAATATGATATTATGGCACAGTAAAAATGTATATGAAACAGCTTTGGAAACTGTTTTGAACAGATTTTTAGAAAGATACTTAGGTCCCGATTTTGACAAAATGATGCACATAGCAGCTATGGACGAAGGGATTTGGTCTCAACTTTCATTTTGACGCTGTACATGGGTTTTCTGTGATGGTGCAGGCCGACGTATTAACATCTATTCAACGTCAAAATGTTTGCAGGTTACATACAGCTAGTTGGTACAGGTTAACCTGCTGGCTTGTCTAACTATCTCTACAAAAATCTATTTTCACATATGTTGAAATGTTTAAAAATCACATTGGAAGTCATTTGAATCAAGCCTCCACACTTTAAAATGATGTTTATATAAGCTTTTGTTGAAACATTTAATTTCACGTGTTTCTCTCTGCCCACTGTTCATGTGCCCTACAAAGCTCATAGAAGCCCCTGCAGGTTGAAAGCGTAGTTTGGTATTTTTTGACATTAAAGTTGTTATTTGGAGTGCCCTGGGGCGATTGAGAGATTCTACACTTTACAATCTGTGTACTTGCTGCTTTGTCTGTGTACTTGTGAAGCACACGGTATTTGCAAACTGCAAGCTGCAAAGAGGGAGGTTGGAGGGCTTTAAACCTCCCGTCCAAGACTGCTGTCAGAGGCAGTTATTTTTAAAAAAGCGAGTGTGTGCCAAATTGATCACTCAGAGTCTGAGACAAGAGGGAAAGAAAGATAGCTATTCCCTGTGGCTCTGACTTATGAATAATTATGTAGTGTAGTTTAATATAATTCCAATTCAATTTACTATCTTCTACAATATATTGTTTACTATTTCGTATCTATGTAGACTGGCCCAGTCGTTCCCCAAGCCCATCGACTCCAAGCCCCTGCTGTCTCAGAGGGAAACCCCTCCATCAGGAACCCTGCAGCAGCGTGGGGACCGACGCCCGCTCAGCGAGCCGTTTGATTGGTCCGAGGCGCCTCACTATGACAACACGGGTTTCGACGCCGAGGAATCTCCTCTGGACCCTCCGGCCCCTGCTTCTGGCCAGGGAAACCCCCCATTGGGCTCCAAACCCCGCAGCCAGTCAACACACGGGCGCCGCCCCCCTCCTCAGGCAGGAGCGTATTGTAGGAGTCCCTCTGGAGCTGGACACTCAGACACTCCCCTTCCACAGCAACCAACGCTCCACCCCTGACAATGACCCGCCAGGCCCCGCGCCTCCCCCTTCCCAGAACCCCTGGCAGAACTGGACGCGGACCCCCAGTCCATTTGAGGACAGAACCGCCTTTCCCTCCAAGCTGGACCTGACGCCCTCCTCTAGCCCCAACCCCGACCGCAAGGATCTGGAACAAAGGTAACTGAATGTAGCTAGGGATGCAAAATATGACACCCCTCAACCTTCAGCCATGTCTCAGGTGGCCCTACATTCTTTGTGTGTTTATGCAGAAGGTGTCCTCTATAACAGTGGCTTTCAATCATGTTTTTGGTTTTCATCCCAACCAAACACTACAGTAGCTGATTTCACTGATTAGTAAAGTCAAGTTTATTTGTATAGCCCTTAATTACAGTTCTTCACAAACTAAACATGACACCCCCAACCTGTAGACCCTCACGGCCCCCATTATGACACTGCCAGATCCTTATTTTTTCCTCCTAGTATTATGATACTTCTTGACCCATCCTAGTTTTCTGCTCTTAGTATTATTAGTAGGATGACACTGTCTGACCACTCCTTGTTTTCTGCTCCTAGTATTATGACACTTCTTGGCCCATCCTTTTTTTTGTGTTCCTAGGCTAGAACAAGGGGCAGGGCCTTTGCCTGGCAACTGGAGTTACCATGACAATCAGGGGGAGCAGAACAGGAAAGAACAGCTAGGGTGTCAGCGGGGGCAACAAGGTAACCGTGGTGATGAGTAAGAGCTCGGACCGCCTATCCCCCATGATGAAGGAGATGAGGTCCAAGTTTAAGAAGTCACAGAGCATCGACGAGATTGACATGGGCTCCTATAAAGTCTACAGGTTGGTTTCTTCTTCTTCTTCTTCTTCTTCTTCTTCTTCCTCTTCTTCTTCTTCTTCTTCTTCTTCTTCTTCTTCCTCTGCCAGGGCAAGTCTGGTCAAGTTACTGCTGTCAAGTCTCAAGTAAAGTTGAGTCTTAAGCAGTCAAGTCACAAGTCCTGATTTTCTGAATTCTGACTCGAGTCCAAGTCTCAAGTCTCCAGCTCTGGTTCATTTTACTCTGAATGTTATTATTGTGTTTTCCTTCAGCATTCTTCTGGACAGCTACAGTTCTTTGTTTTAATGTGATTATGAGCTGCAGTTCATTGTTTTTAGTCTGATTATTCTTTTAATTCTCTCTCTACCAGTATTACTCTGGACAGATACTGTTTGTTAGTTTTATTCTGATCATGTTGTTCTTGTTTTCTTTCTTCCAGTTGTCCAGTTCATTGTTTTTAATTGTATTTCCTTCAGTATTCCCATGGACAGCTACAGTTCATCCATTGAGCAGCAGACCAGTTTGGACCGTCCAGAGCTGCCTGGTTCTATGGAGCAGACCAATATGGCCCGGTCCCAGTCCGCCCCCATGTTAGACGATGATCTGGGCTTCCCAGGAAACGCAGCCAGCAACCACAACCAGCTGGGACAGAACCATAAACCTGCTGTCCCACATAAGGCTTACCACTTTGACCAGAACTACAACCCCCAGGTTAACAGCTCTCATCTTCCTCTATGTAGGGGTAGGAGGAAGGAGAGAGGGATGGATGGGGAGATAGAGGGCAGAGGGAGGAAGGGAGAGATAGAGAGCAAGACAGGAAGTGTGTACATGTTGGTAAGTGACTGAAGGATAACTTAGACCTCACGCTACAGAGTGCCCCTGGCAAACGAAAAGATCTACAAAGGATCTTTTGTCCCAATGCAATTAAATTACTCAATAAGCTGCAATACCAAATTCTCAGGACTGTTTTTATTTATTTGTATTATGTTTTAAATCACTATGTGAAAGCTTTCATGGCCTTGTAATAATTGATTACAATGCTAACCAAATCAGGTGACCATGGACCGCCGGGCCCCTCCCCCATTCCCCAACACGCCGGAGTATGTCAACCAATCAGTGAAGGCCTTGGAGTATGTGAACCAACCGGGGAAGACTTTACCCAAAGACCTGGTGAGCCCTCGTTACCGTGCATACCCGCCACTGGAGATGTTTTCTTTCCCACAACCGCCTATCAACCAGGAGGGCCCACCCACCCAGCCGCAGCAGCCAATCCCGTCGCAGCGTTCCAGGCCAGGGTTTTTGAGGAGAGCAGATTCACTGGTGAGCTCTACA
>JAXDDX010000089.1:1785000-1820000 GCA_034670405.1 Hoplostethus atlanticus
CACATTTACACATTTGCAGCAATGACCACATTTGCCGCCAAACTGCGTTCTTTCCCGAGGCTTACCGCAGGGTTGGTTAAGTTGCCACCATTACTGCCATTATGGCTTTTATCCTTTTATCTCTCGCTGACCGTAACCACAAAATAACCAGAAATAAGTGTTTTTTTTCTCCTGGCTCTCTACTATCTTTCCTGTAGCACACATAACAAATGGTAGGCTATCTCCCTCGCCCCTCTATAGCCGCTGTTTTGGCTGTAAGGCTACACGCTCATGTTGGTGCAATGGTTTTTATTCAACTTCAGCAGATATTATATTTCTATGACATCTCCTGCATCAACCCCCAGCTCAAGTTGACTGGTGGTAACACTGCAGACCGCAGCGTAGCATTACTTTGTTACACTGACGAGGGAAAAGTATTGTCATATTATCACATAAGAGTAATTATAACAATAAATCTGAAACGTAATCAGGTCAAAGGTTGATACATATAGTGTGTTCTACAATCAATGATAAATGTTTTAATATAATGGTTTCTCTGTCTCTCTCCCTCTGTCTGTCGATCTCTCTCTCTCTCTCTCTCTCTCAGACCCCCTCTCAGCAGGGTGTCATGCTAGATAATGACCAGGAGGGGGGGTCAGTGAGCACCCAGTGGGCTCCCTACTCTCTTGGCAGGAGGGACGTCCCACCTGATAACATCATGAAAAAGGTTGGACCCTGGTCTTCTTAGCTATTCTTAGAACCTATTTCTTTTTTTTCCGTTTCAGTTCTCCGTTTTAAGATTTCCATTCTACTAACCGACAGTATTTTACTACTTGACTTCAGCCCTTGGGAAGGGTTTGGCAACATACAGTAATATAACATTAGAGTTTATTGTGTGTAGACTGCCTTGGCACCCGTGCTGGACAATTACAATACTGAGTGTGTGTGTGTTAACATTTGTGTACATGTCATTTATATAACTCTCCCATCATATTTACACAGAGTGGCCACTCCCACAACCCATCCCACCAATCACACAACACCATGATCGTCACTTCCTCTTCCTCCTCCTCGGCCACGCCCCCTCACCGCGTGGTTGTGCAGCAGGGCTATGAGGGCGCAGTGATGAATAAGGGGGGCCAATACCAGCCAGGCATGACCCTGTCAATCTCTCCCTCTGGGGGCGTGGGGCAATACCAAGGCACCCTGCCACAAGGTATGAGTGAATGCAATCACAGACAGGCAATGGGGTTATAGTGCAGCACAGATATTGCAAGTGTGCATTACATGCATCTGACACTGGCATCCTACAAGTTAATAACCTGCTGAAGTATCTTTCAGAGAGAGTTTCAGATGCTAGCAGTGTGTTGTTGTTTTTTCCATCCAGCTCTGCCGCTGGCCCTACCTGCCCCCAGCCAGCCTTACCCCAGCACCGGCCTGCCCATGTCCATCTCCCCCTCCGGGACCCAGCTCCAGTACACCCCCCACACCTCCCACACCTCCCACACCTCCCACACCTCCCATCAGTCCTCCCTCCCTGCCACTAACCCTCAGTACCATGGCAACCAGGGCATGGGCCATAGTAACCAGGTTGGCATGACGACCCACACCAACTCGCGGCCCCAGAGCGCTCGCTGCCTCCTGCAGACTAAAGCCCAGAAGAGCATGGATGGTTTCCAGGAACAGGTATCTGTCTGTCTGTCTGTTTATCTATCTAGCTATAAAGTCTTTGCAGTTTCGTCACAAATCTCCTAGCAACCACACCTGATGCCATCTTGGAGGTCCATTTGAAAATTGGCTGTGCTCAAATAATGGCTGATTAATTATGGTGATTTTGAAAATCTAACAACAGTTAGACAAAAAGTAGGTCTAAGAAAAGTCATAGAGAGACATTGTAAAAGCTCCATACTGTTGAGCCGGTAAAGTCGTAGGATTAGAAATGCAATCAGCTATCCTCAGACATTTTTGTCCAAGATCTGAGGACCTCCAACATGGCTACGAGAAGGCGTGTTATACCACTTGAAAGCCTTCTATACCTAGTGTGCAAATATCTATGACCTCTGTCTACCCCAGTGTAGAGATTCTTACTTTTGTTCTTTCTTTCTTTCTTTCTCTCTCTCTCTCTCTCTCTCTCTCTCTCTCTCTCTCTCTCTCTTTCTCTGTAGCTGTGTGTGAGGATAGAGAAGAATCCTGGTCTTGGTTTCAGTATCTCTGGTGGCATCAGCGGCCAGGGGAACCCCTTCAAACCCTCCGACATGGTACGACCTGACCCGGCCCGCCAGCCAATCACGGCCTGCCCAGCTTTACCTCACAGTTGCCATGGAAACTGCTGCTCGCTACCGCAGTGTATTGTCTGTCTGTCTGTCTGTGGGGCAGCAGTTCACTTGGTTAACTTTGAGTCTCTAGTATGGGATGCTGTGCTACAGAAAGAAATAAAAAAATCCTCTACTTTGCACATAACTTGTACACCTTGTACTCCAGTGTCTGGTAAAGTAGTACATTATATCAAAACTCAAGTATCTCAAATATTTGAAGCCCTTTCCTGGTCAGGTATTAGCCTGTTAGCTTGTTAGCCTGCACTGGACAGGAGAGAAAAACCCAGAGCCATATGTTATATCTGAGTTTGGCAAACCTATCTTATTGGGACTGAAAAAGCTGAAAGCCATTTGGATACCTGGTCAATTCTACGTACGTACCTTTATGCATGTACACATTATAAATAGTATGTCATTATCACACATTCAGAGTGCTTTATTCATCTTGACAGTGCCCACATCATATCCTCCACATCTTGGGAGATAAATTGACCTTGACTTGCTTGAATATTTCAATAATATTTTCAGTTTGTGCCCACGTGCAAACACTGATTTATTTGCCAAACTCTTTTATCATTTCTAACTCTGGGTTTGACTGATGTTCAGTGTGCCTGTACTGAGAGTCTGTTGGGGTTGCAGTTTCCCCCAGGCCTCCTGCACATGGCAGTGTCCTAGAAACAGCCTGCTATACGCAGTCCTAAGGAGCTACCCTGCTCATAAAGCTCTGACAGCTATTTTAGGAAGGCTGGTTAGTTCTGGGACACAGAGTGTGATTTTAGATGTGCAGTACTTTGATCTAGGGATGGGAATTGTGACTATCAATCAAATGTTAACTGACTAACCAACTGGTCTAGAAGTAGAAATCAGTTTCAGTTCAATCAATCAATTTTTACTGTGTACACCAAAAACCTGCAACTCATGTTGATGATATGTGGTATGTGACTATGTAATATATGACTTGCAATATGGCAGCTATACATCTCCCATCAATGAAGTGACCAGTTGTTTAATCATTTCAATCTCTACTTCTATCCTAAAAACTTCAACCAGCTGCATTTTATACATTACTGATGCCATGATACAGAGGCATCAAATGGAGCCAATGCAGATGTGCAATTTTGACAAAAAAATGATGTCAAAGTTACCTATCCCTCTCTATGATGCAAAGCATTACTGTCCATCAGAACTACGTTATCTGTGTATCATAACCTTCACACACACTATTATATTACATATAAAATACATACATCTAGGCCAGGTGCTGTTAGAGGTGGACTGTTCATGAACTCATGGAGGTATTTATTTATTTAAGTGTTCTAAAAGTGAATGTCTGGTGGGGGGGTCTGTCTCTCACCTCACCACTAGTCGCAGCCATAGAGCCGCCACTGCAGTGGTCATTACATTACATTACATTACAGTTGTTTAGCAGACGCTTCAACGTAGGTAGGCACGAGAAATACTAGTCACCAGCATTTCCTTCGTAGACAAGCATCTAAGAGCATAACCAGTGCTAAGGTAAAAGTGCAATAAGTTAGCTACCTACTCTTTATTTAAACAAATAAGTGAAAAAGAAAGGAGCAAAACAAACCAAAAGTAACATTTTAAAGTGAACAACAGTGAGGGACCTTCTGGTATGGTGGACATTCTCAGACCTGTCCTCTTATCATAGATACTAGGATACATTCCCATTAACAATAGATATTATCTTCTTTCTCTCCTTTTCCACTTCTCTGACTCCTTATTCCTTTATTATTTCCTTGTTCTCTTTCTGGTCCCCTTCCTCCCTTCTCTGTGAATTTGTTTCCTTTCTGGGGTTCAGCCAACCCTTTAACTCCACCTCTACCTTCATGTATGCCAAATTCAACTCAGAATAGATGCCAGGGCTGAGGTTACAGATAAAGTTGTTTTATGTGCCTTTGTATTTGATTAAAGGAAGTCTAATGGGTAAAGTATACATCAAGTTTAGCTGGAGTTTAAATAGTTAAAAAGGACCATATATCAAAACAGCTTGAATGATAAATAATACATCTATGGTTTTGGTCCCCAGAGCCTACTATAGCCAAGACTGCTCCATTAGACTATGGCTCCCCCTAGTGTCCAGCCTCTTGTTTATACCCAGATAGTTGCATTGTTCCTCTCATTTGAGGAACTGAACACCAATACCATAAGTGAGAATTTAGTTTTTTTTTAACATTTCTTATTTTTCTCCTAGCGATATGTCATCTAGGTGCATAGAGTCCCATTATTTTATTTTTTTTAAAAGTATAACAAATATTCTACCACCACAATTCAGAACAAACAGCTAATTTGACTAGCAAAAAAGGTTTTGAGTCAAATGCATGTTTAACTCAAAACTGACATTTCAGGTTGTATTAAAAGAATGCACAGAGTTTGTCAATCGCATTTCTTCAGACAGGTTGTTCCAAAGTTTAGATGCCCTGATCATCAGCATTTGCTTTTAATCTTCTTTTTGGAACAGTCAAAAGAGCTTTCTGTGGATCTGAGACATAGGAAGTTAAAAGCTTCATAATATAAGTCTGCTTTAATAATAAAATCTTAAAATCAGTTGTAAAATTAGCCAGAGGACAATAAAACTGGAGTGATATGATCTCTCCTTAGTTTTAGTTAGTCCTAAAAGCCTTGCGGAACAGATGGATATGAGAAAGATTGTTGAAACTGATATTGCCATGGTACTCTAGAAAGAGCTGTTTATTTCCATTGCAGATCTGTGTGAAACCCCCTCCCTAGGCTTACCACTGGGATAACCTAGCCCAACATGTCAGGCCTGGGGAAGTCTATGCAAGTTATGTCTCCCAACGGGTCTGAAAAAGCTACACTGGCTGTTCACAAATAAAGTGAGCCAGCAAAAACCTTTTAGTGAGGGGCTTATCTCCCATGCTGCAGAGAATTCTTGAAAATATAATATAATAATATATGAAAATATAATCACAATAAAAGTATGAAGATAATCCAGAAATCCTGAAATCTGTCCCAATGAACCTCTGGGTCAATTCTTCCTCACTTTTGGCCAATCAGGATTCATGGAGTGGAGATGATGGTTTGGTTCCTGTATTGACAGAGTGGGAGCCCAGGCTGCTCAGGCTTCATTTAAAAACAGAAGACAGGATTTTTAAGGAGCAGAAAACTGATTTTCAGTCAGATCTGTGTTGAAAGTCAGAATCTCTGTTCCTGGCGATGCTAGATCATCAGTCTTTCTCTGTGAAGTGTGGCCCATAGCAGAGGCCTCTGTCTTCACGTGTTGAACTGCTGTCAAGAACAAAAGACACTTTTCAGCTTCTAGAAGATACAGTATACTGTATATGTCGCTAATAAGCTGCAAAAACCTCATATCCACATTATTGCCTTTTTGCTGTAATTAACAGCTGGCATGTATAGAAAATGTTTCATTAGCCTGGGACGAAAAAAAATATTGATAATTGCAGTTTGCAACATCAATAATGCATGTGTGCTATGGGGACATGGACTTTACTCAATTCCTGAAAAGGTAATTTGTTTTGGAGATTGAAGGTTTTTGCAGGGCACTGCAGGTTTGTGTGTAACTGCTTTATAGTACATATGTGTAGTGTTGTCACTAACATTACACACAGGTTTCAGCTGCTAATACTTGTATATTATACCGTGAGCTCCATTAATATCTGGACAGTTTTGCTGGGGTTTTTTGGACATGTTTTTTCTGTTACTCCACACTTCGAGTTCTTTAAATGTTAATTGACTGTGAGGTTAAGTTGCAGACTGTCAGCTTTAATTTGAGGGCTTTTTTTTCATCCATATTGGATGAGCTGCCCTTTTTGTAATCAGGATACTTTAAAGTTTTTGGATTAAAATAACATTCAGTAGATGTTTGTAGTTTGTTACCTGTAAATTCTCATAGATGGCATCATTGAGTAATTTCATATCCAGTATAGCGTCATTTCACTGTCCAAACATTAATGAAGCTCACTGTTTAAACGCGTGCAAACTGTTGAACTAATATCTCTAACATACCACATATGTGTTTGTACTTGCATTCACCCATATACTGTATGTAGCTGCTGTAGCACTGTCACTTTTACATTGTATTGTACTTGGTTAACTGGTATCACTTCTATATATGGCGCATATCTATCTGTTGAGCTGCTATCACTATTCAGTGTTCAACACGTACACACCCTGTTGAACCATGTTCAGTTGATGCAGCCGCATCGTCCTACACTTTCTGTGTTCCAAAAACATCTTTCAGCACTTGGTGAAAAGATGTTGGTGTTTTTACAATCTCTGCCTTGGGTTATTAAGAGAAAATATCTTCTGCCCTCCCTGCTACCCACTTCTAGTCAGTACCCGTCCTCATAGATTCTGGTATTTTCTAGATTTCTATTATCTATTTTTCTATCTTTCTGAGCCTTACCTCTACACCCCACCTAATCCTTATCTTTGGAACTAGCTAATACACCATTTTTATATATATAGTTTGTCTTTTTCTAGGAATTTATCATTTACCTACTTTAAATGGCTACTTTATATATGTATTTGAATTAAATAGACATATATTGAAATATTAGAAAAGCCAAGAATTCTGGTAAAATAAACGTTAAGTACTTTAAGTGAAAAAAAAAATCACTTCAACAAAGATATTACTGAACTTAAAAGTAATTACACTTCTGACTTGGCAGGACTGTTTTTTTCGGGGGGGGGGATTTTGAGAATGAGAAAGGCAAAGATTCTAAACCATCGTGTCCCTGTGTTGTCCTAACAGTGTATCATTTTGACTTATAGGGTATCTTTGTTACTAGGGTACAGCATGACGGGCCCGCCGCCTCTGCCCTGCAGCCCGGAGACAAGATACTGCAGGTAACACTCACTCACTCCTCCTTAAAAGACTATTGGCTAGGGCCAGCCACGCCACGCCACGCCCTGCCCTCCCTCCCTCCCTCCCTCCCTTCCCATCTTCCCACAGCTACAACACCGAGAGGCAGGACATTCAGCGGGAGCAAATAGGAAGTCAGGTAATACTCAAGTGAAGTTAGGCGGGCACTTCAAACATACAGCACAAAACGATTAGCTGCACCAATGATCAAAAATCAACCTGCCCCTGATGCTATCCTGCTGGGAGTCTATGGTCAGGGTGCTAGACTTCTAGATTTCCCTGCCTAGCTCTGCCTCTCTGTGTGTATCTATTGGTGGAGATGTGGCATGACCCTCTCTCTCCATTATCGTTGGTTAGTGACAGACAGAGCCGAAGAGCATGTTTCTGTGCGGGACTCCCTGCTTTCATACAATTTCCTGCCCTGTTTCAGCATGCTGTATAAAGACACGCCCTCTCTGACGTAGCCCGAGCAATATGGCGTGGAAATAGGGAGTCTCGTTTTTGTGCTATTCCCAATCTGCTCCTACCGTCACTCTAGCTCCCTCATTACACACTGATCTTTAAATAACTATGGGTGAGAGTAGAGCTGGGGAATTTTCCAAATTGCATCCAAAAAGAAACTAATTCTCCATTTTTTTTAGTAATATTACTGTAACTGGGGGCCAACGCCTGCTAAGCATAGTGGAACAACCCCCCTCCCTACACACACATACACTCCTCCTTTGGAATTGGCCTAATTTCCTGTTAAGTCCCTCCCCCCTACCACTAGTCAGGAGTTGTACAGAGTATCTCGTTCCTCATCATTCGACAGATTTAGCTCCCTCCATTTCTCTCTCCCCCTCCTATTTTCTTCTCTTCTCTCCTCCTCCCTTCTTCTCTCTCCACAGATGTACAGTTTAGCTGGATGATTCTCGTCTAAAGACCAGCTTCTCTCCTCCCTCCTTCTCTTCCTACAGCATGACTGTGTAGCTCTTCTTCTCCCTCTCTTTTCCCCAACAGTGATGTGTTTCTGAGCTAGTGATGGCAGTGACCCTACATCCCTCCTCAAACACACACACACACACACACACACACACACACACACACACACACATGCATACGTGCATGCAGGCATGCACATACTGTACGCACACTCACAAACATACACTTGGCTTGAGAACGTGCACACACATGTATGGACACACACACAGAACCTACAAATATGCACGTCTGTGCAACATACACACACACACTGCTTGAGAACATGCACATACACACAAGCACAAACACACAAATGCATGGGACCATGGAAACACACATAACTGCATCCACACACACACACACACACTTCTTGAGAACATGCACACACGCATTGAACCATGGAAACACACACATACTTATACGCATACATGCATACACACACACATGCATGGAACCATGGTAACACACACATACCTGTACACACACACACACACACACACACACATGCTGTTGACTGTGCTGCGTGTTTGCCTTGCAGGCTAACGGACATAGTTTTTTACACATGGAGCACGAGACAGCCGTCTCTCTGCTGAAGAGTTTCCAGCGCACAGTGGACTTGGTGGTTCTGAGAGACAGCAGCACGCGCTAAAATAGTTTTCTAACAAACAAACAAACAAATAAACAAACACACCAACGCTTCTCTGCTCATCGCCATCCCATCCCACGCCACCCCGCCTCCCCTCCGCTGGAGGCTTGTGGAACTGAAACCGAGCCACCTTTTTACCTTTTAGGGGAACACACAGACGTTTATTTGCCTATTGCTGGACCAAAGGCAAATATTAGTGCCAAATGTACCATAGGAAACATATCGGCTCGTCTGTCTGCCTGCCTGCCTGCCTGTCTGTCTGCCAGCAGTCGGGGATCTGATCGACGGATGGACGACAGGACGATTCTACGCTTCAGCTGGCGAGTTCCTACAGGGCTGCTGCAGTTTGGATTTTGTGGTTGGTTTGTTAGTTAGTTAGTCATCTGATCCATTGGTCTGATGAGTGGTTAGTTTTAGGGTTAGTTAGGGTTCCGGGGTATTTTTGCTTTTTCCCTTTTGTTTTGCGGTCCGTGGTGGATTTTTATCACTTTGTTCAGTGTAGCACACAGCTCACTCGCCTTGTTCCTCCTCATCACTCTGCTTTGCTTTGTTCTTTTCTGTTGTTCTCTCTTCTGCTCTGCTCTGCTGTTCTGTTCTGTTCTGCTCTGTTCTGTTCTTCTCCACTCTGCTCTGCTCTGCTGTTCTGTTCTTCTCGGTTCTGTTCTACTCTGTTCTGTGTTCTTTTCTGTTCTGTTCTGCTCTGTTCTTCTGTTCTGCTCTGTTCCGTTCTGCTCTGTTCTTCTGTGTTCTTCTCTGTTCTGTTCTTCTCTTCTCTGCTCTGCTCTGCTCTGTTCTGTTCTGTTCTGTTCTGTTCTGTTCTGTTCTGTTCTGCTCTGTTCTGTTCTGCTCTGTTCTGTTCTGTTCTGTTCTGTTCTGCAGGCATCATTGCCTCCTGTGTATAGAAATTGAAATCTTAATCTTTCTGCCTTGTGTACATATATAGAGCTACAGCATTCTAGAGCTGCACTCCCCTTAGGGCCTGGACAGACAGCTCTAAAGGTTTATGATTATAATTATTACTGTTGATAAAACATGTTCTTAATTCTCTCCTTCTATGAACATACAGGGACAATTTCTCCAAATGGAAGAATTTTTTAAAAGATAGAGAATACCATCAGTTTTTTTTTCTGTATAAAAAACACATTTTTCACAGTCCATCACTGCTACCTGTGTTCTGTTTGAGAAAACTGTGTTTGCTTGCACAGCTGACTTGAAAGAGCTAAAGCAATATTTTGAGGTTCTGTCCATTGAGTCTTTCAGGAGAACCAAACTTGTCCTGCAGTGCCATCTAGTGAGCAAGTCATGCTAATGTTTACACACACTGGCACACACGTGAACACACACACACACACACACAGCCAAATATGCATACAGATGTCGTATGCACACACACATGCACACACGCACACACACAGCCTCTCCAGCAATGGTGCCCCCTTTTCATAGAAAAGGCCTAACTATTTTCTAAACTCAGTTTAGAATCCAGACATTATTGTACAACGATCCACATTCACACGCTGTAAAATGAGTCACATTGTTCCCATTATTCGTGCCATATTTTGAGGTCCTATTTTCTAGTATTGTCACTACGATGTCACGTCCCTTTCTAGCTGTTTGAGTTGTGTGATAAGGTCACAGCATGCACTCATATCATTGGTCGATGTTTGTCAGCCAATCGTCTCCTAGTGGCTCTAGACCTTCTAGAAGTTTCTCCTTTACTCTCTAGAAGACGCTGTGTTGTAACACTGAGTTGCAGTGAGACAGATGTTATATAGTTGGTGCCATATTGACCCCTGACCCTTCTCTAGGTGTATTTAAAGACCCCCCCCCCCCCCAAAAAAAAAAAATCAGAGCTTTAACTCTTTGTGGCCCAGATCTAATCTTGTTATAGTAACGGCAGCAGGGTGGCTTAGTGAGTAGAGAGACCGTCCATCAAATCCTCATGTCAGCGAGCATCCACCCTGCTGAAGTGCCTTCGAGCAAGACACCGAATCCCCACCAGCTCCAGGGCTGCTGTTCTGTTTTGACCCTGACCTCTGATCGGTCTGTGGACGGGGGCAAGAGAAAAGAGCATTCCCTACAGGGATCAATAAAGTAACACGTTATGTCTGTCTAAACGGGTAAAACCATATTGATCACACTGATTTTTCCCTTTTTAGACAATCAGTAAAGGATCTGATCTGTGCCACAAAGGCTTTGGCTATGCTTGTCGTTTCAGTGCAATTTGAACAACCCTAGGACAAGTTAACTGACACATCTGGACTCAGTGACTGCATTTTGCTCACATTGCTGCTATCAGATTTCGATGTAGTCAGGTTTGCATTGTGAGCGGAATATAACGTTGTCTCGACATGATACAGCCACAATGCACACATGAGCGAGGTAAAGAGATGGAGGAGGGAAAGGTTATGTGGACACAGGTGTAAATAAACGAGGTCATATGATATATGATATAACGGGTATTTTCTGGCCAAAGGTGGAGGCACAGCGATGTGATCTCATAAAATCCAATCTCGATGATCAGACCTTAAGAAATTGCATTGAAGTGACAAAAGTAACCGTAGCCAAAGAGTTAAAAGTTTCATGTTCTGTTTGTGTATAACTGCATCACCCGTCCTGATGACGTTTCATGGCAGTGAGTTTTGTTCTGTTCTGTGTGACATCTGATGTTTCATCCAGAGCAAAACAACATCCTCTACTGTCCTTTTCTTTTACTTGACGTCACAGTGTCATCCTGCAGCCGTTTTGTGCCAGCCCTCCAACTAAGCATTCAAATTGATCTAGTTCAGTAGAGGACACAAACTGGCACAGGTTGAAGCAGCCCACAGCCTAGACTAGCTTAACCACTGATACCCCCCCAACCCCTATTTAGAGTTTGAAATATCAAAGATATTGTGATGAGAACAGAGAAAAAGGTTTGATAATATAATTATTTTTTACTAAATGTTTCAGGTAATTCTTTCTAAATATATTGATATACCTTAGCTTTGCTCAAAAATTGTGATATTTTATAAGAACACTTATAACAAAGTTATGGATCAAAGTACGCACAGTACGACTTGGAGACCTACACATGTACTATCCAAAACTGTATAAAATGTATTTCTACTGTAATTGTGAATTTGTGTTATACAAATATATATTATATATATATGTATATGACTATAAAAACAGTCATTTTCTATGTGTTTAAACTACATAAGGAGCTGAACAAATGCTGAGGATGGTGTCATTGTACATAGCTGTGAATGAAATCCAATTTAAAATGACTCATATTGATTGTGAATGTACTCATGCTTTCTGCAGTACCTACACCTACCCAACTTGAATGCTGCTTCTTCTGTTGTGTGACAAAAAGTACTTTGACCTCCGAAGAGAGAACCGCTGTCGAGTTATAAGTTGGACAGATTTTAGTGACGATTTAACAAAACTATTTATTTATTTATTTATTTGCACATGCGAGTTGAAATCCTTCCAGTTTTAAGTTGAGTATTAATGCGGAGAAATGTAATTGCCGAAGTATATATAATATATATCATGTGTTTAGAATGCATTTTGCAGGCGCTATCTGTACATACTATTTAAGATACAGTTTTTACAAAAATAATATATGTATAAAATTGAAAAAATGCTGTGCAGCGATTATACTGGAGCCATTTTGGGCTTTGGGACGTACCATTTTTCAGTATATAAGAGGTGTTTTGAATAATGTACTAAAGTCTCTATTGTACAAATAATAAAAATGTCACTATTGGTAATCTGGGCTCCTTCTGATGCACTGGGCTCTGTCTGCATCACTCCTCTCTTCCACCCATTCCTTCCTTGAGATAGTGGGGGGGGTGGGGGGGTAAAGTCTCTCGCTCTCTTTCCATCTATTTGTCTTTATGTCAATCTCACTTTGTGTGTCTGTCTGTCTAGATAGAAAGGAAGAAAGAAAGAAAGGAGGAGAGAGAAGGGAAGGCTGGAAGAAAGAAAAAAGGAAGGAAGGAAGTGAAATGTAGATAGATAGATAGATGGATAGATAGATAGATAGATAGATAGATAGATGGATAGATAGATAGATGGATGGATAGATAGATAGATAGATAGATGGATAGATAGATAGATAGATGGATGGATGGATAGATAGATAGATAGATAGATAGATAGATAGATGGATAGATAGACAGATAGATGGATAGATAGATGGATAGATAGATAGATAGATAGATGGATAGATGGATAGATAGACAGATAGATGGATAGATAGATGGATAGATAGATAGATAGATCAGTAGGTCTGGTGGGTGAACCTGATCCTCTCTGGATTAAGCAGACCAGAGGTCATGTTATCACCTCAGCAGATGCTCCTTTGTCTCTGTGTCTGTTCGTCTCACTGCCTGACCCTCTTTCATCCCTCTATCTCATCTACTCTTGACACTCATCTGACCAGAGAGCTGAGGATCACAGAGGGACGGCTGTCTTCGGCCAGTGGCAGCGTTAACGGTATTTATCCACCTTGTGCTCGGAGTGAAAAGGTTCCCAGCTGCACAGCGACCATGTGATGTGATGTCTGCTCGTCTGAAAAAGGCCTGAGGTGTATTATTACTTTACACAAAAACTATTATTAATTAGAACTGTTAAGCATTATGCAATAAAAACAACTGGATTTTGCACATAGCACGCAGCATTGCAGAATTGGATCAATCATTGATTGCTGACAATCGCATTACAATATACTTCCCAGTATATTGACCTGGAGCTCATTCATGTGTGCATGAATTCCTGAACCACTGGTAATCTCCATTGAAAGCTCAGTTGGTCCAATGAAAGAGATCCTCAGTATCTCTACACATGTAGACAGAGTCAGCCTTAAAGATCACATCAGACACAATCCAAGCATTATTATCAGTGAATGAGATGGGATGAGAATGGGTCTTATATGTATTACCTGACTTTCATCATTCAATATCGGTATATCGGTCTTTTAAGGACAAAAGCATAAACGATTGCTTTTCTGAAGATTGAATCATTTTTTTTGTTTATATTGCTGGTTGTGTAGAGTTCAAAGTTGAACACATTTCTATTTACCACCACATCACTGGTTGCATTGTGCCATGCTCTGCTGTTCTCCTGGCATCACGGCCCAAAGAAGACCAGCCCTGCTGACCATGGTAGAAAGAGACAATTAACAATGGAGGGTAACGCACATGGAGACACACACACACACACACACACACACACACACACACACACAGAGCCAGCAGCTGAATGCAGGTCATAGACTTGGTTCCTGGTATTGTTATTGATCAGTTCACAAGAGTGTATTGACTGATTTGGCGGCCATATTAAAATTATCTCTCTCTGTATCTCTGTATCTCTTACACCCACACACACACACACACACTCGCCGGCATTATGTGTGATTGTGTGTGTGTGGGGGGATTTATGCAAGCTTGTGTATGTGGGTTGGTCAGCACACAGAAGTATCATTTGTGTCCAAGCCTGTATGTGAAAGAGAAGAGAGAGGAAGGAGGACAAAAGGACATCACTCTGCTTCTGTGTGTTACCCTCCATTGCTTCAGTGTGTGTGTGTGTGTGTGTGTGTGTGTGTAGGCAGACAGTGTGGTCAGTGAACTGATGAAGTCTTCATACAGTAGCGCTCTTGTCCACACACAGACATGCGTTGTGTCCAACACACAGAACTGACGCGTGTCCCGCAGAAACTTTGCATTTCCAGTCTCGCTGTTTGTGCCATTATTTAGTTTTTACTGCAACGGACAGCCGACACTGTCTCCGACATGTAGAAGACAGCGCCGCCTGGCCTCGAGACCAAGCTAAAGCAATGCAGTGTCAAATGTAAGAAACAACAACATTTGGTGCCAATGGGTAAATACACCAGTTTTACTCAATACCTGATGTTTTTGGAGATAGCTGGCGTACAAAAGGCAATTAAACAAATACACCAAGTTTTGGGGAGATTGACCTGTTGGTTGACTTAACATGGACACCAGATTTTGATAGTAGGCAACTAACTAGCATTTACTTATTTCACTTATTTTAACTCAATAGATCTGATTTAGCCAGGTTTACTTTTGGAACTATTTCAGGTGAACAACCACGTATTCATCCGCAGTGCAGTGATTTTGTGCAGTCTCCCATCCCCCACCATGTTCACACTGTTCACTTCCTATGGAAACAAGGTAAAGTAGTCCCAGGTAGTTAATGGGTGATTTGGGTTTTCATCACTTAATTGGCAAGTTGACCCGACGGGCAAATCTCCCCAAAACTTGGTGTCCTCCTTTTTAGTTGTGAGGATCCAGACAGGGACAGAGCAGGCTTTAATCTACTGGACTGAACTCCAACGCACAACAACACAGGCTGTTGTGGGGATTGAACCTGTGACATGTCAGTTGTGTGTGTGTGTGTGTGTGTGAGAGAGAGAGAGAGAGAGTGGATTAGATGCAGACCCAGTAGAGAGAGAGAGGCCTGAAATAAACCAGGCTTTTATCCGCTGAACACAATATACTGTTTAACATGACAATACCTCCAACACACACAAGCTGCTTAGCAAGAGCCTCTCAAACCTGCTTTAATAGACACTGTTTTGAGGTGGGTGTGTGTCACGTGCATGTGTGTTTACTGTTATTAGGGACTATTTTAAGGTGCTTGAGTGTGTGTGTGTGTGTGTGTGTGTGTGAGAGAGAGAGAGAATGTGGTGTGTGTGTGTGTGTGTGTATGTGTGAATCGCATGTCCCACAGGACTGTCTAAGAACCGGTTTGACAGGTGAATGAAGGAATAGTTCATGGAGGACTAGTTTTAGCAGAGAGAGAGAGAGGGGGGAGAGAGAGAAAGGGAGAGAAAGAGGAACGGGGGGGGGGGGGGGGGGGGGAGAGAGAGAGAGAGAGAGAGAGAGAGAGAGAGAGAGAGAGAGAGAGAGAGAGAGAGAGAGAGAGAGAGAGAAAGAGAAAGAAAGCAATCTGGTGCTGGGTACTAAGTCCATGTGGTGTCAACGACTGACTTTCTGCTATTCTCTGCTGCTTTGGATTTTTTTTTTCATGGTTTTAAAAAACGATATATCAGAAAGACAGGAGGGATATAGACGATTTAGTCGTCTGCTCGGTGTCCCAGTTTGGAGGCAGGCTGTCCCGGGACGGGCGCGCGCATCTGAGCCCCGGAGAGGAGTGTGTCTGTCACCATGCCTTTACGACAGAAAGGTAAAAAATAAATCACTTTTTTTGTCTTTAGTGGTCTCTCTCTTCTATCTCTACCTCTGTAGGGTACTTGCTTGTGAAAGAAATCGCCCGAGTCAGTTTCTATTCTAATGAAAGTAGCTGACAGCTCCCGATACGTCCAGGTCTCTAGTACGGAGGGAACGCAAATCTTTTCATGTTAGTTTGATGATGACTTGTTTAGATATCCTGGTAAACATCCACCAAGCTGTACTATATATTTCAATAAAATGAAAACTTTTTCTAATTGTCTCACGCGGCTCGCCACCGCCGTAACGGTGTATTGGAGTGGAAAGAGACGGTGGGAACAACAGGCAGACCAATATTAAGACTTTAGATTTTGAATGAAGTAATTGCTGCATGGCTGTAATGGATGCATGCCGAAATGAAGAGTGTCTCGTTACCTGGTGCTGGTACAGGTCGTAGTTTGTTGTTGGTACCGTCTCTGGCGTGGTGCTCTGGAGCCTTGCACCCTGAGCAGTGGTAATACCTTTACAGCCGTTGTAACACCTAGTTTGGCGTTTTGGCGTATGATACTGAATTCTCCATCCTTACGAAAAATAACTATAGTAGTCCTACATTCAACTTTAGAGAGGTGCTATACAAATAGAGATGGAGATACTCCATTGAGTACCACAGACCATAAGTACCTACAGGAATATTATTATAGTGCTTTTTCGTTAGAGCATTGTCAACAGGCAGGGATGTAAACCCTCCTAACCTCCTAACCTCCTAACCCACTTTTATAGAGCGGAAAGTTGCAGTACCCTTCTGATTGGTCACATTGGAAGCCATTGTAAAATAGCCAATAAACACAATAAAATTGACCTTGATTTATATTTACTATAAAGATTGTAATCAGCTTCACCAATACAATTCTGATCCTTCAACAGCAGTGGTTGTGAAAGAAGCTCTACTAAAGAAGCACTACTAAAGAAGCACTACTAAAGAAGCACTACTAAAGAAGCTCTACTAAAGAAGCACTACTAAAGAAGCACTACTAAAGAAGCACTACTAAAGCCTTTAAAAATGTCGTTGGAGCCGTATCCAAGATCTTTAGATTAGTCTGGTTTAGCTTCAACAGAATGTGGAAGTTGTCAAGCTTTTGACACATGTTGGCATTCAAGTGTAACTGGTTTCACGGTGGAGGGGCACGTGTTAAGGACTGCACCGACGGTTGGGGAAATTGGTCCCGTTGGTCGACTTACCCTTTATGTGACGAGAGGATTGGCAGACAAAAAACCAACATCATCTCTGAATAAAGGTCTATTTTCTCACATTAGTTAATGCTAGTTGCCTACGGGCTCTTAATGCTAACATGTTAGCATGTGAACAGGACAGAGAAATCTACACAAGAGGTGATTTTGGTGGTTCTCCTACTGTAACATGGAAAAGAGCCAATTTCCCCAAATGCTGATAAACCATACATGGGTACAACCTGTATAGGAGGACATGTATTATATTCTCTAGTTGTTATATTTTGATGTTGTTGTTTACTATATTGTGTGCATTGTGTCCAGATGCACAGCGGGCCCTGGAGCTGCTCCAGCAGTACCGGGCCAAACTCGGCCAGAGACAGCAGATCCAGAACAGGACCAAACCGGGCCAGGGAGCGGAGGACGGCCAGCTGCAGCGCTCTCTGGACAGAGTCATCACTGTCTTCCAGAGCCAACTATTCAACGCCCTGCTTGGTAAGAATATCTGTCCATCACTCTGTCTGATCATGCATCTAGTCACTCGGTGTCGTTACTGTCTTCTGGAGTCAGACTCTGCTGCAGCAGGTAGATAGACGGCCCACTGCTGTCTGCAACACGACTAGATGACAATCACAGTGTAGCAGGGTTGGGGCGATGGTGTACATCCTCCTGTCAGCCAAACCATCTCCCGCGCAGCTACAGTGGAGTTTAATAGGAGGAATCTTTTCAGCAATCGAAAACGGTAAACGTCAGGTTTTGGTGTCAGTCACACAGACTCTCGCTTTCTTGAATGGAAACTCTCGCTCTCTTGCCGTTACTATCACTATTGTTATTTCTCTTTCCACCTACACATAAAACCAACAGGTGAATACAAGTCAGGGCAAGTTGACTGTCGAAAGTCATTCAGGGAAATGTAGGAAATCACTAACTGAAGTAGACTAGGCAGGTTGAGGGAAAATGAGTACAATAAAAAGGTAAATTACAAAAGTTCATCACCAAATAACTCCTGGAACATCACAGATTGATGGTATCTAACAGTGTTTCAGTGTCCTGCACCAGGATACATTTTAAATGACCAAAAAAATCAGCAAGGGAATTTCCTCTATTGCCAATCCCTGATGGAGTTGCCCAATCACCCAACCCTAAAATGTAGATACAGCCACAGTCACCGCTGTGTTCCAGAGATACCTCCTCAACACTGGTAGGTAGGAGGTAGATCAAGCCAAATTACTAAAATGTAAGTTTAAATAATTGTAGGATACATGCCTACATACAATTACTTGTTTAATTGTAGGCTGAGTGGTGATAGGTAGTGTTGCCTTACCTCAGTAGCACAGTTAAGGAGGCCTACTGACCTCTACACTGCATTTTACGTTGTGTACCACTGGGCCGGATTTGTCAGGGAAATCTCCTGGATTGCTTTACAGCACAGAACAGGTAGGGGGCGCTGTTCTTCCAGTGCAAACGGCGCTAGAGCTTTCAGAGTTCCCCGCAATGGTCGATGGTGGAACGAGTTAAAGGCTGATGGGAAAAATCACTTCCAACATCTTTATCCTCTTCCGTAAAGCAAAACAGAATCAGGGCAAAATACAGAAAATCAAAACTGGGCAATCACATGTCCATTCACCCGGAAATGGAGATAGTTTAAGAACAAATAGATGTAAATGGTTGGTGAAGGGGCCGGCCACTAACAACACAAGGCAGGCATAAAGTTACAAACATGGCAGCAAGTATGAATTCCCCTCAAGAGTTTACAGTCAGTTACAGTGCCCAACTAGTTAGTTCTGTTTGTGGTTGTCATTTATGGCTTGTGTGTGTGTATATGTGTGTGTGTGTGTGTGTGTATGTGCTGTGTGTGTGTGTGTGTGTGTGTGTGTGTGTGTGTGTGTGTGTTTGTGAAGGTAAACAAGTTCTTAGTTCCTGGTTCCACCTGCTTGGCTGCCACGCCCACACCTTTTGTTGTTTTCACTCCTTACTTTATTTTGTGTGTATGCCTGTGTGTGTGGGTGTGTGTGTGTGTGTGTGTGTGTTGTTCACCTAAACAAGTTCAGTCCTTTTGCTTCCTCCCTGTCTTGTACATGACATTGAGTTTTAACACAGTGTTACAGTGTCATTCTGTGACCTGCTCTACTGGTGGAGTAGAGCAGGTACACACATGGTAACCTCATGCTGCCACTAGAGGGCACCAGCAGACCAGCTGAGATACTGGACTATTTCTAGGAGACAGTAGAATAGAATAAAATACAATGCAATAGAATAGAATACAATATAATGCAATAGAATAGAATGATGAAGACAAGGTGCTGTGTTGGCTGAGTGAAATAGAGAGAGAGGACTCACCTGTGGTGTGTGTTTCTGACCTTACACACACACACAGTCCAGGTTTATACTGATGATCATCCAGAGAGGTTATTTGTTATTCTGCTCCAGCCTCAGTCCTGTCATCGTGCTGAGTCAGCTGTTTTGTTTCACAGGTTCAGAGAGAGAGAGAGAGAGAGAGAGAGAGAGAGAGACTCTGCTGTGTTTAGTCTCTCTCCCAAATATATGCTGCTTATCTCTGAACTAGAAAAGGTGACATTTTCTGTGGCACACTTTTTGCTTCCATCTGAATGATATTATTATATGAAATTATTGCGATAAAAAAGACGGTGTTTTCTATCTGGAACAGCTCTCTATCATTTGGGGAAAGCATGCTCACAGATGTATAAATACTCCATCCATCCATCCATCCATCCATCCAGCCAACTCCTTCGTTCATTCATAATGTCTCTGATCTCTCCCTTCCTCCTCCTCTCCTCCAGATATCCAGGAGTACTATGAGTTGACCCTCCTGGAGGACAGCCAGTGTTCTGTGGACCAGCCAGACGGTTCAGGGGAGCTCCCTGCCTCCTGTAGCCAGCCAGCAGAGCTCTTAGCCCAGCCACAGCCAGCTGCTGCCCCCCTTAGCCCCCAGCCCTCTGGAGGACCAGCCCAGCCCAAGCGCCCGGCCCCCAAACCCAAATCATTCAAGTCCCCTGCCCCTCCTATCCCACCCGGGCTCCCCAGTGCTAAGCCCCCGACCCCCACAACACAGTCCGATACACCTCAATCCCCAGCCCAGGTAAAGTACCGCGCCCCTCATCCTCCTGTGGAGCTTGGAGCCTCCAAAGCCTCCACCCCCACTTCTACTGGAGTCACAGCGAATGGAGTGGAAGCTCCTCTCGCCTCCTCTTCTACCAAAACGCTTCCTGGAGCGTCATCAAATGGACCAGGGCTACCTGTTGCTGCAACCATCCCTGAGGTTTCTGGTGGAACCTCCACCAACTTAGTTACCACAATTAATCCCCAAAACAGCCCTGCCTCCCCCTCCCTCAACCTCACGACTGTCTCAGCCCTCGTCTCCAGCACCATCGAAGGCCTTGTGTCTCCAACTAGTCCAGACCGACTCACCCCAATCAGCACTCCTCCTAGCACCAGCCCTGGTCCAGACAGAGTCACCAACGCTACCACCATCTCTACTTCTCTCAGCCGGGACCCGGCCACAGGCCCAGGCAGAGTCACCCGCAGCCCAACTAGCCCCTGCCCAGGAAAACTCACCTCCGGCAGCCATAGCCCCACAGTAGCCCCGGGGCCCCCAACCAAAGGACCTCATATGAGGTATGTCCAACAAGGCATTTAGGGGATATAAGCAGACATTTCATTAGAAGTGTCTGTTCAGCCTTGCTCATGCTAACTACTCAGTTCTTCTTCTATTTATTCCACAACAAACCAGAAAAGTAAAACACATCACTTCCTGTGCACCTGCAAATGTGAAAATGTCTCTTCATTTGAAATGGTAGTGCAAACCAAAGTGATGTCACACTAAATGACACATTGCATTTTGTTTGTTATTGCATGGTCAAGTGCAGATAGTAGTATGGCATGGTCCATCCCAGTTCGTCAGCAGTGGTTTACTGTACCAAGCAAACAGCTTTCTGAGTTCACCTCCAGACATCCTCTCTCCTGTGATCTCTGCCCCTAGTGGTCCAGCTAGCCCCGGCCCAGCCAAAGTCACCTCCACTAGCCCTAGCCGTGGTCCAGCTAGCCCCGGCCCAGCCAAAGTCACCTCCACTAGCCCTAGCCGTGGTCCAGCTAGCCCCGGGACAGCCTCAGCCCCCCGGCCTGGTGCTCTGACTCCCAACAACAAGGTAAGACATCACCGGTCATTGTACTGTCACCTGCAGAAATCTGTGTGCCGCTAATAACAGAATAAACACAGAGGACAATAATCTGTCAAGTCACGCACATTAAAAGAAAATATGTTCAAGGTTGCCACACGGCAGCAGCGGCCTGTGTTTTATGTGTCAGTGGAGACTGCTGTTGGCCAGGGAGTTAGTTCACATGGTTTTGGTTGTGTGATGATGTAATGTGTTGCGTTCCCTTAAAGCGGTGGGCAGCAGCGCCTGAGGAATTACCTCAGCCTTGTTGCTCTAATTAACTTGCTGTCAGAAAAAAAAAAAAAAGCAGATTTCTGTCCCCGTGTCTCAGTTTTGTCTCGTATATCACCACCCTTACATTGAAGAGGTTTCGATATGGGGGAAACGTGTTTTTACCGGTGAATCAGCACATCTGATGTGGCCGGTGGCTGTAGGAACATTGCATTACATAATATGACATGGGAAATCAGTTCAGTTAGGCACGTTGTATTGCCTGCCGGACTCTGCAGAATGAAATGTTGCATACACACTACACACCTCTGGACATTGTACTGATATTGGCATACGTGGCATTATATGGTGGTTGTTTTTCATATGGCTCTGCATTTATCTTACCACATACCGAGGTTTGGATCAAGATCAGAAGACTTGAATGTCCTTGCTAATTCCCAGTGCTTTCATGTGATGCTCAGATGGTTCCTTGACCTGAATCTAAGAATCAGGGGGGAAAGCATCTGCACAATTTAGTTCTCATCCAGGACAATGATGAATCACATCACCAATCAAGGTGAAATGCAGTAATGTCAGTTAAGTGAATTTTGCAATAAGTGCCAAGTGTCTGTGTAAATCAAATCTATTTAAAGAGCATTTTAAACAGAAGGGTCATGTTGCATCGTCCATTTGTGAATTGAATTGTTTCATGGACTGTGTGACGAGTCTCAACATGCAGGGTTGCAGGGGAAACTGTGAAACAGTGATGGGGATGAAGCTTGTTCAGTAGCACAAGCCAGCGCTGAGAGACTGACAGACCGCCGTAGGTTTTCTGTTGGCAGTAGAGATGAGCATCAGGAGAAAACCAGCGATGACTGCAGGGCCACGGGGAGGGCGGAGCAGTGCAGAAGTAGAGCAGGACAGGACCGGCAACAAATGTGAAACCGTGTGAGAGAAAGAGTGTGTGTGTGTGTGTGTGTGTGTGTGTGTTTTGGGGTTGAGTAGGCAGGAGAGAAGTATTTCTTGGTTTGAGCTCACGGTCTTGCTGCTTCACTGTCAGAAATACCATATATAATGTCTTTTTTTTTAAATCCTAAATGAATTGGAGGGATGTGTGTTAAGAAAAAAGCCTTGACATCCTGAGTGAGAGGAGTCTCGTCTCTGTGTGAGGCTTCAGGGTGCATATGGCGCTCTGACTTAGCCAAGGCGCACTGTCAAAGTTAAAAGTAGAGCATCCATCGCTTTACTGCTGTTACTGTTCACTCACTCCAACCCCCAACTCCTGCCAAACAGGGAGACTGACCTGAAAAAAACAGCAGTGGAGTGTGTGTGTGTGTGTGTGTGTGTGTGTGTGTGTGTGTGTGTGTGTGTTTCTGTATACACGAGTGTCTGTGCGTCCATGTGTATGGTCTGCTTCCATCTGAGCATGTTTGCATGCCTACGTCTGCTTTTAAGTGTGTGTAGAGCGTGTACTGTGTGTTTGTGTGTGTGTATATATTCTGAGCCGCACACTCTTTGAGGTCAGAAGGCGGCTACCAGCTGCCATAAAGCGAAGACAACAGCTGGAAAACAAGAGGGAGGGGCGGCACACCAGGACAGCTGCCATGTTTCAGAGATGGGCCACTCTGATGCCACTCTGATGCAGGACAGGTGGAGAGGGAAGGGAGAGATGAGAGGAAGGGAGGAGAGAGAGATTGAGGGATGAAGGAAGAGGAGGAGACGGACAGACGGTAGCGGGATGTTGCCAACAGCAACGAGCGGCTGAACGGTGGAGCGGGAAAGTTCCCCGGCCGGGGGAATGTTTCGGTGAAAGTTTGCGGTCGGACCGGTGAGGATGGACTGCATCTGTATCCTCACTACCAAGGTGAGACAGAGCGAGAGAGCAGAGCGCAACAGAGCAGAACAAAGAAGTAGCTTTAGTTAAAAATGTCTAACTACATTTAAAGGTTGTGCAATAAAAGTTAATGAGGGCATCGATTCATTCCAGTTGACTCTTTTGATGTTTTTTGTTTGCTTGTTTGAATGACCTCATGTAGCCTACATTTAGTGATTTGTTTGATTAAATGTCTTCATTGTAGCCTGTTACTTAATGGAACAGACAGTGAGACCTGCAATCCTGAGGGTCCTTTTAACACATCCTGAAAAAACATCTCCCCTGTGTAGCTCTGGATTTTAGTAAATGATGGGAAAAACTACATTTCCCTGCTCACCTTTTCCCCATGTTTCTCTGGGGACAGACGGCTTACATATTGCACGGTTTGCTGTAATTTGTGAATGAACAGACTATAAGGATAATAGCTTACCGGAACACACTACCCTGGTAAGCTGTGTGCTAGTGTAGCTGCTCTAGTGGGACTGCTGGGCTGTTGCTCAGCTGTTGGCCGGACAACATGTGACACCCAGAGAGACAGAAAACTGGGTTGGTAGGACACACAGACTAGCTGGAGTGAATACTTAAAAAAGGCTGGCAGAATTATATATGTTTACATATATGCGCACACACACACACACACACACACACACACACACACACACACACACACGGCCCAGAACTGAACACATATACAGGAAGATTTAGAAATCAAGAGCAACCTGAACCAATTAGAGGCTTCAGGTTTTCATGATACCTCGATTGGTTCAGGTGTGCCTGAGTAGAGCTGGAGCTAAAACCTCCAGGACAGGGGGGGGTCCCTGAGGACTGGATTGAGAACCGCTGCCTTAGATCAGCGCCCCTGGAGCTGGTAGGGATTCAGTGTTTTGCTCAAGGACACTTCGGCAGGATGGATGCTTTCCAACATAGTCTTGTGGTTGAAGGATGGCCTCTCTAACCAGTAGGCCACCAGTAGGAGCTGCAGTAGCTTTTGAAGTAGCTGTGAAGCGCTGGCAGACACAAGACTTGTTGGGTTGGAGACTTCACCTCTCTCACCCTGCTGGACTGTTTTTTTCTTCCCATCTCTCTCGCTCACTCTCTCTCTCTCTTACTCTCTCCTTTACATCCTGGCTGATCAGATGGTAATCACAGAGCAAAATAAAATAAAATCCAGGTGAAAATGCACCCAAGGCGCACTGAAGATGACTCCAATCCTCATATACGACTTTAGAAATGGATCCAGGCAGGAAGTGCATGCGAATCAAACAGGTTTCAGGCAGCTTGGCTTACCTAATATGGATTGTTAGGATACTCATGGATGTGGAACAAGTGAATCGAGGTGTGTACTGTCAATTTGGGGTTATAAATACCATGTGTGACAATCAGACTTCACTGTGTATACATGCATTATAATGCTGTATCATATCTGGACAGCCCAGATATGGATGCATTTTAACGCCCGGTGTAAAGTGGGCTTCTTTTCCTGTTTCACTCTTTTCCTAGTGTGTACATATCTGTGTACTCTACAGTATGTATGTCTGTGTACATCTATCTTTCACTCTCCATCTACCTCTATCCTTCTCTCTATCTCTGTGTTTCCTCTCGTCCTTATGTGTCTGTCTTAAGTCCTTCCTTGGTTTTCTCAATGTGTGGTTATTGTGGTCGTACTGCGTGTCGCTGGCGTCCCGTGCTCCCAAGAGAGCAAGAGTCTCTTCTAAGAGGCTTACCTTAGGCTGCTAATAGACTTTACAGAGGTGGCGCTATTTTAGGATGGATAAAAAGAGTACATGAGCGTACAAGTTCCCAGTATTGTTTATTTTGGTCAGGTGTTCACATTCATCCCTACATCCCTCCGCCAATCTGTCCAACTGTCCTTGTGATGTAACTGTAAGAAGGGGTCACGATTGGACGAATTAATCAGAGGAGAGGAGAGAGGGAGGGAGCAGAGAGGAGTAGAGGACAGGTGGGTAGGCTGCATAGAGGTAGAGAACCTCCCGAGCAGTCGTCGAGCCCCTGGTTCCTCTACTGTAGGACTAACACAGTGATGTAGGACTACTGTCACAGCGTAGCTCTTCTTCTAAAGCCCCTGGGTGGGGGGGGGGGGGTGGTCTAGCACCGTCTGGCCCAGGCTGAACATGGAGCATCGCAACTCTCTCAGTCTCCCAGCCTCACACCATGTAACGTATCTCCACTTGCTTTCTGTCCGCTGTGAGAGTTAGTGTGTGTGTGTGTGTGTGTGTGTGTGTGTGTGTGTGTGTTTCATTGGGTCACCTGTGTGTTGTCGTGAGGCTAGAGAGTAGGCAGGCAGGGCGGTTGCAGTAAAAACAACTTCATTAGCTACCGTGTATGCGTGAAACATCGTGCGATTTAGTGGAATTGTTGCTGTGATGTGTTTGTTTACCTGTACCATTTGTGTCCTTGTCTTAAATCACATGTATGTGCTTTCCATGTCATTGTTTCACAGTATCCAGCTAATATTAACTTCAAGAAATCAGCATTCTTAAATAGCGATTCGGCTGGTAGGCTCATAACGGTTGCATGTAAAATGTTTGATAGTGTTGTCATGGAAACGAGCATGGGTTGGTTTGCCCATTTCAGTAGTAAAAAGACACAAGGCTGAGACAGGAGTGTTTATGTACGGTGTGTATGTGTGGTGTACGTTTCCTGCTCAGCCTCGTGTCTCCAAGTAGCATCTCTAGTGTCAAGCAGCGAGGAGCTAGATGTGTCACTTAAGGACGCAGTCAGTTTCAGTTATTCTCTTCATCTCATTACCTGGATGGGGGGGTCCTCCGAGACCAAATCAACAAATAGGCATCTGTGGCCAACTCCTTCTGTGTTCTCCCACCCAGTTAGCTAGTTTACTAATGTCCAAATTGTCGCGCATCAGTGCCCCCCAAATACATTAGGCCTTGGATGTTCTTTGGGACGTCGGTTTGCGACCGGAAGGTTCGAATCCCCGGACCAGCCGAGCAAATCTGTGTCGGGGAGGTGAATGAGTTATGATCTCCCCTCCCTCAATTTACAAACTTATTTTGCTTTTGTTGTTTATACTTTCATCTTGATTACTTGAAATACAAGTGAAATTAAACTACTCATTTTGCAGGGGAACCTCTGGTATCCTCTCAAGGACCCCTGGGGCCCCTGAGGTTTGGGGACCAGTGAGCTTGCAGGCTGTGTGTTCTCCACTTATCCAGCTAGCTGTGTGTTGACCTGGTAGCATTTGTTTTCATGACACAATCTCTTGTCCTGTTCAGCTAGGTAGCTAGCTAGCTCTGAATTGTCTTGCTCATTCCTGGTCTGTGTACACCATGAACAGCAGCTAATCCCATTAGGCAGATGACTAATCTCTGTGGAGCCGCACACACACACACACACACACACACACATCTTAAGTTCATTTCAGTTCAGTCTTATGCCAGAGGTCAGTTGATTTTTGTGCCAGGTAAAATTAAACAGCTCAGTCATGGCTGTATGACCCCCATGACCCTTGGCTGGCAGGACAGGGGGTCCTTGAGGACTGGATTGAGAACCACTGGTCTAGAAAGTAGACCAGGACTGTCCTACATTTGTGTCGCTATTCAAAAAGATGTTTCTTTGGGCAGCACACTGGTTCTTCTGGTCTACAACCAAACACAAATAATATAGTCTCTTATAACTTAAAAAGGCCATCACAGCTGCTTGCTGCTTTCCCCTCTCTTCCCTCTTTCTTTCTTTCTTTCTTTCTTTCTTTCTCTCTCTCTCTCTCTCTCTCTCTCTACCCTAGAAGCAGTCATGTTGATCAGCTGCAGGTGTGGCTTAAGTAGGCTGCTTCCTTCAGCTTAATCCCCCTGGAGGGAGCCAGCGAGCCGGTACGTAGTAGCAGTCTACCACTACACCCCTCAGCCTTCCCCTGGATGTGTCACCAGGAGTTCATGTGGTCTTGTGTAAATGCAGCCCTTGTTGTGTTGTCATAGCTGTAGTAGAGGTAAGGATCACAGACCCAAATAAGATATTGAATTATGTTACATTCCAGTATATAGACCTACCCAGCTATTGTAATACACCTGTAATGGCCAAAGAGCTGGTATCAAGGGTGGACAAGGCAGCAGTCCTGGAAGACCTGAACAACTGTTCACTCTTGTATCAGAGAGAGCAATTTAGCTATTAAAAAGTAGCACTTGCCAAGATTGCATTGCAATATGATGTTAGTCAGCAGGCTAAAGTAGTTTCTGTTCAGTTGTTAGTGCACAGGCAGTCATCACTGTGGTGTGCAGTTCCAGCTTTGTAAGAACAAAGCCTTATTATTGGGTTTCTGTTTACAATATTCACAGACTTCTGGGAGGTTAAGGATTCTCATATGTAGACTCAGGGTTTGGCCTTGTAGCAGCCAAAAACGTCAGCTATGAATATGAATCAATGAATTTGTCAGTGTCATTGGTTACATCAACTAATCATTGCAACCGTACGTCATAGTTGCCATATCCCATGAATAACCTGAATAAGTAAAATACCAGAGATATACGGATATTAGTCACAATACTGAGGCATTTTTCTCAGTCTGCTTCTGTTCCAGTTTCCCCTCCCTGGAACCAGAAGGTTGCAGGTTTGAACCCCACAACATTCATGTGCATCAGCAGAAATATGTCAAATATAATATACCAGACATTACTGAGAGTAACGTGAGCATGTAAACACTCCGTGCTGTGATGTCGGTGTCCTGCCACAGAGGGGCGCTGCATGTCTGACAGACAGACCCTCAAATCACTGATGTTCCGCAGAAACATGACACCTTACCACCTGAGATAATAGAGATTGTCCCTTACCGTTGGAAGTGCATTTTAAAATCTCCCAAAATACACATCAATACACATCCATCACTGAGAAAATCGACTAGCTTTCTTATCCTGTAAAGTTGATATTTCTGGATTCTCGATCCAAGGAGTAGATCCACTCATGTGTAAAGTGAACACACATGCTGGTATGACCTGTCACAATGTTGATGTATGGAGTCTGTTATGACTGGTTGCTGTCTACAGTGGAGAGTCCACCAGGATTGGCCAGTAGGGTGTATTTGAGGTTACCACAGACACACACACACAGACACACACACACATACACACACAGCATAGTTATTTCTGTGCTGACTGACCTACTAATGTTAACATGGAGTCCATGCCTGCTAGGCTCATGAGCTAGCATCCTCTCCCTCTCCCTCTCTCTCTCTCTCTCTCTCTCTCTCTCTCTCTCTCTCTCTCCCCCCCTCTCTCTCTCTCTCTCTCTCTCTCTCTCTCTCTCTCACACTTCTTTCTTTCGTTCTTTCTTTCTTTCTTAATTAAGTATATGATGTTGCTAATGTGATGTTGAATACTGTCTTTACGCACATTATGTTTTATGAGCCATATGAGCCAGAATGCCTCCAGCTATCCCAGATGTATGAATCTATGTGTGTGTGTGTGTGTGTGTGTGTGTGTGTGTGTGTGTGTGTGTGTGTGTGTGTGTGTGTGTGTATGTGTGTATGTTCATTCATTTATGGGCAGTATATGTGTCTTGCAAGTGCGTTTGTGTATGCATTCATGTGTGTGTGTGTGTGTGTGTGTGTGTGTGTGTGTGTGTATGTTCATTCATTTATGGGCAGTATATGTGTCTTGCAAGTGCGTTTGTGTATGCATTCATGTGTGTGTGGGCGTGTGCGTGTGCGCATCTGTGTGTGCGTGTGCGTGTGTGCGTGCGTGTGTGTGTGTGTGTGTGTGTGTGTGCGTGTGTGTGTGCGTGTGCTATCAGCAGCGTCTCCATCTGTTCTTTGCCAAACATAGAAAGAGTCTCAGGTCTCAGGTCAGCTAGCTTGTCACACAAGGTACCAGCTTGACTATACACCACTATCTACTGCCAGGAATATGTTGTCTTCCTACGTGAGTTAGGCTGGGTGAAGTATCATTGGCTGGTAGTTGGTACCAGCGGACAGCTTTGGGTCATGAGAAAAATTATTTCGAAAAGATGATTTGATGAAGAGGAATTTGGTCAGTGATCTAAAACCTTGAATGGAAACTCTTGTGCCTCCTAAACTCATTTTCAGACTATGACCCAAATAATAACCCGTCTTTAGTCCCATCCAATAGTGTAGGAAACCAGGCTATATAGTATCAGTGTATGTGTGTTCTCTGTGAGTTTGTGCATGAGGAAGTTTTTGAGGATTATGTCTCTACTGTCCTCAGAATAACCTTCTTTTTATTGTATTATTGATGTGACTTGTCTACCTGCATCAGTCCCCTGGATTTGATTGGCTCTCCCAGGCTCGTATCTCTGCATCTCAGCAAAGTTGGAAAAGTCACTCGAGTAGAATCCATGTACTGATTACTGAATACGTGCTTCAACATGTAACCAGTGACTTATTCACTGTTTTAGTCCACCTCAATGTTATGACATAACTTGGAGACTGTCGCAGCATGTCAGCCTCTCTCTCTCTCTCTCTCTCTCTCTCTCTCTCTCTCTTGCCCTCTGCCTCTTTCTCCTGCTGTGTTGTTTGTTTTCAAGTCTCCTTTGAGGTGAGAAGATGGAGACACCACAGAGAGACTACTGTGTGTGTGTGTGTGTGTGTGTGTGTGTGTGTGTGTGGTGGTCCAGATGGTCCAGCCGTCAGCATCAAGCGCCTCCGTCAAATAGTGTTCTTTGACTTCTTTTCGTCTTTCCTCCCATCTTCTTTCCTCTCCTCTCCTCTCCTCCCGTGTAGAGGGGGTAGAGAGAGAGGCATAGAAATTGACAGAGAGAGAGAGAGAGAGAGAGATTGACCTCTACTCTCCTCTCCTCTCCTCTTGTCTCGACGTATGTAAACATCCATTGTGTGTTTGGCCATAAAGTCTTTGTTGTATCTTAAGCTTAAAGCTGCACATACTAGGTATATTGAGGACAAAATTACCCAGAAACCCAGAAATCTAAGCGGACGTAAGTAAACTAGTCGTCTTCTTCTGAGTGTCTGGGCTCTTTTCTGTTGCAGCCCCACTCGGTGATTCAGGCTGGTAGGATGTGTGTGTTTTGGTACCTAGGGCAACTTTCATCACGCTGACAGTGGTGGAGAGCTTTGACATCCAGTGTGTTCATGTGTGCATGTGTGTGTGGGAGATCATGGCTTGTGACTCTGGGTGACGTAAGGACATTCTCTCCACCTCACTCCTTCACTCATGTATGTCTCTCTCTCTCTCTCTCTTCCTCTCTCTCTCTCTCCCTCTTTCTTCATTTTATGTCTGGTCAATTCAATCTTCACTAGCCCGTGTAATACCCTTGCCCCCCTCCTCCATGTGTGTGTGTGTGTGCTGTACTGGTGTATGAGTATACAAGGCAGAGCGTCACTGCAGCAGGTATGGAGAGAGAGAGAGAGCGAGAGAGAGAGAGAGAGAGAGAGAGAGAGAGAGAGAGAGAGAGCGATATGGGACGCTTGTAAATGAAAAAAGAGAGTCTACACATCCTTTACTCCTCCCCCCACCTCAGTGTACAGGTCTCTCTTTCTCTCGCTCTTTCTCTCTCTCTCATTGATCTTACTTGCTGAGAGGTGGGCCAAGAGAGGCAGTGGAGCGAACCAAGGGAGAGCGAGCGAGCCAGGGACAGAGGGAGAGAGAGAGAACGAGAGAGGCACACACTCAAACGGATAGAGGGAGAGAGGAGAGAGGAGAAACGAGAGAGGACCGGGACTGCTGCTGCAGAGGAGGACGAGAGAGACCACGTCCATACTGACACACACACACACACACACACGCACACACAGACAGACCACACTGGCACACACACACACACACACACACACACACACACGCACACTGAACACACACAGGCTGACACGTTCTGACACACACACACGCTGACGCACAGGCAGACAGTGACCATGTTGCCGCCTGCATCCTGACCGGCTATGAGGACTATACTGATGAAGATGATGATGAAGATGAGAACGATGAAGAGTGTGAGGGAGCGGACGCCGGCCCGCCACAGCTGAGGACCGTAGCCAGGCGGTGGGGTGGGGGGGGGGGGCAGGCAGAGAGGGGGATTGTGGGATGGGATGGAGCGCGGCTGGTGGAACACGTGTGTGTGTGTTTACGTGTGTGTGTGTGAGAAATAGGTGTTTGAAGGCTACGATGCCCCCCCGGCGCGGGACCAGCTAGCTAACGTTAGCCACATGTTGTGCCACTGCAAAGTAGCATGCACCAACAACACCATATCTCTGATGTTTGGATGCAAGGTAGGTAGAGAGATCTGTATGTGCGTGTGTGTGTGTGTGTGTGTGTGTGTGTGTGTGATGCACAGTAGCATGCGCTGTACAACAACACCATCTCTCCAAATATAAGGTAGGACTGGGAGAGAGGGGTGTGTGTGTGTGTGTGTGTGTGGTTTGTGTGTGTGTGAAGCATGTAGAGGGTGTAGAGAGAGAGAGGCATAGAAATGGACAGAGAGAGAGAGAGAGAGATAGAGAGAGAGAGAGAGAGAGAGACTAAGGTGAAATTTGCTGAGAGAGGGTGAGAAATCCAGGAGGGAGAGGGAGAGAGGTAATGACTAAGCTTGTCATGGGACTCTGGGTAGAGGTAACTAAGGTGAAAGTTAGTAGCCGGCAGGATAGAAAGAGAGGATATGACTGTGAGTGTGTGTGTGTGTGAGAGCGAGAGAGAGAGCGAGAGAGAGCGAGAGAGAGAGAGAATCTTTGTAATTTGTACGTTAAAGGTGCATCATGTAGCATATTTAAACATTAATATATCATTGTCAATGTGAAAGTTTCTCAAAACTAAGACCACATCTCCAATAAAGGATGTAGCTACTTGACCCCTCTTCCCTTCATCACTCTCCCTCTTCACCTTCCTTGCTCATCTTTTGCTTTACTGAAGTTAAACATGTTGGAAGGGCTTTGTTTCCATCAGCCCGTCACTCGCTGCATGAGAGAACTGAAAGCTTTAGCTCTGTTTGTAATGCAAGAACAGCGACGTCTTCCTGTTTGGTGCCATAAAGCAATCCAGCAGATTTCCTGCCAAATTTCGAAAAGGTCAAATGTAGTGTAGAGGCCGGTAGAGGCTGCCAGTCTCCTTAGCGAGGCTCTTGTTCGTTTATGGTACATATAACAATGTCTCAAAATGATTATGGTAATGTTATTGATGTTAAAATGACCCATTGGTGTTATATACTGTATTTATTTATTCTTACATAAACAGACATACCCTCTGGTGCAAATCCACTTTGACTACCTCACATTCAGAATCCATCAGACACGTAAAAAGCTGTAGCTCGTTGACTGTCGCTTGGTGAAAACACATAGCAGCTCTTAGTAGTAAATCATTATTAAATGAGTCTTATATCCCCTGTGAGCAGGTTAGCTCGCTAATTACATAACATCAGGTCATGCTAAGTGAATGGGCTCAGGCTAAATTTGGCAATCAGCATCTTGCAAAGCACTCTGAAACTGTTGGGTGCAAAATCAACCCATAAAATATTAAAGTTCCATGCAAGTGCTACAGAGGGATGTGGCTTTGATGTGGAGAGGCTGTTAGTTTAATGTGCTGCATTTTCAAATAGATGACAAATGCAATACCCTAACATGGCTTAACAAACTGCTGTAAATAGTGCGGTGGAAAAAAAAGAGACCTAAACTCCAGAATGAGAGAGAGAGAGAGAGAGAGAGAGAGAGAGAGAGAGAGAGAGAAAAAACATGTACAGCTGTTTTCTGTACCGAGCAAATAATGAATCATCTCACGAGGGTTTGGATGTAGAAACTGTTCTTTGTTGGTTTTTGAAAATGTGCATCTTGTATGCAGCTTTGGCAATAATAAAGAGAGGAATAACTAGACTGTGTGTGTGTGTGTGTGTATGTGTGTGTGTGTGTGTGTGCATGCTGTTGTCCAGTTCAGCATTAAAGTCGTAATAAACTGTATGGACTTCACTTCTGTCCTATCAGATCAACTCACCATGACAGCCTGCTAGTTAGAGGGAGGTTGAGAGACAACTGGTAGACTGGGGCTATGGAGAGAGAGAAATAGAGACAGAGAGAGAGAGAGAGAGAGACAGAGAGAGACAGAGAAAGTAAATGAAAAAGTGTGTGAGAGAAAAGTGTTTTTCTGCTCTCTACTGCTATAACTAGAGAGAAAGGGAGTGTGTGTCTTAGAACTCCGACCTCACCAGGGCCCCCACCAAGACACACACACTGCCCCTCTTATGCACACACACACACACACACTTAGGTAAAGACTACACATAATTTATAATTTATATTATACATACAATTTTCCCTTTTTTTACTATATTTTTTTATAAAGTGCTCTTATTGTAAATATTGTGTTGTTTTTTTATATAGAGCTCTTAAAAACTGTTTATTGTAAATAGTGTGAACCTGTTATTTTGCACATTTCTGCTGAGCATTGCCACTTTGCATTTCACTACACACCTCGTGTGTGTATGTGACAATTAAACTTCTTGAATCTTGAATCTTGAATCTTGAGAACAGACAAGAAAAAAAGAGGGTGCAAAGGAAGAAGAAGTGTGTAAGAGAGAGAGAGAGAGAGAGAGAGAGAGAGCAGTGTGGTATCTCCATAGTGTGATTATTAGCCAGATAAACAGACAGACTAGACCACTGTCTCATCTTATTCATGTAAAATCCCCCACAGCGAGAGATACTCTCTGAGTGTGTGTGTGTGTGTGTGTGTGTGTGATATGAAGTTGTTAGTGGCTTCTATTATATGGCTCATCAATTTTAAAGGAATGCACCAGGTTTTTGGTAGACTGGCTCGTTAATCTTACCTGTTGAGTGATGAGAACATGGACACATAGAACATAGTCTCTACTTGCTTTCCTTTAAATTTGATGAATGAACAGGAACATCTCCCCAGAAGGTGTGTTCCTTTAATACTACAGTGGTAGCTGTGGTAGAGGTCCTCCATCCTGCAATAACACCACAGCCTCCTGCAGCCTGTTCCCTCTATAACACCATACAGCACAATCACAGAGGTAGATTGTAACTCAGAGCTCATTTCTCTCATGAACATGTGTTTTCTACGCTGGACTGTTGAGGTCTCCATGCCCTCCTGATGTGGTGCAAATGTACTGTATGCATTGTGTCTGTTTTTTGTGCATCGCTGACCGTCTTCATTTGTCTTTATTTATTAGACAAATTCCCCCTCATGGCTGATCAACATCTATTCCACTCTGAGTCCTTTCCAACTAGGGGGCTCCAGCACGGTACGAGAAGCTGATGTTGACAGAGTAAACACACAGTAGAAAGTTAGATTTCAGTCACTTGATCTGTGTGTTTGCTGCTGTGTTGCGTGGTCCCATCTTATAAATATGTCATGATGAGAGAGAGAGAGTCAGACAGGTAGGCAGACAGACAGGTAGCAACACAAACACACACTTGGCTCCATGTAAAAGAGAGTTCATTTTAAATCCACGAGGGAGCTCTGGATTTATTTTACCTTGCCGGCGACGTGTCCACTTCTGAGGCTGTTTAAGTGTCCGGGAAGATAAATCAAACACACCTCAACTAGGTCAGACATTTAAGCACATTCAAAATAAATGAATCTCTTCCTCTATTTCTGCCCCAGCCTGCGTATATTCGTACTGGAGACACTTCC
>JAXDDX010000089.1:1825000-1847500 GCA_034670405.1 Hoplostethus atlanticus
GACTTTGCTTTCTAAACTAACCTTTTTCTTCTTCTCCTCCTTCTCCCCTCCTTCCCTTCCTCCTTTTACTCCTCATATCCTCATTTCTCTTCCACTTTCCCTCTCTGTCTCTCTCTGTTTTTCTTCCTCTCTCTCTCCCTGCTGTGCAATACAACTTCCTTTCATTTGCTTGCATTTTCTTTTTTACCTTTCTCCTCCTCCCTCCCCTTCTCCTCTCCTCTCCTCTCCTCTTCTCTTCTCTTCTCCTCCCGCCCCCCACCTATAGAAGTATCGGTATCAAGAAGAGGAAGGGGCGTCGCCGGGCGCCCCGAAGCTCCACCCCCAGCCCTGTCCACAACACCCAATGGGAGGAGTCAGAGAGCTGAGGGATGGAGGGACCCTGGGGAGGGATGGAGGGACCCTGGGGAGGGAGGGGAGGGAGGGGAGGGAGGGAGGGACATGGAGAAGAGAGGGAGGAGGTGCCGGGTCGATGGAGAGAGAGAGGTCACTAGGGAGGGACGGATCCCTGGGTCGCCACGGTGACCTGCGGGGGGCGGAGCTTGTTCAGGTGGCGGAGCGTCAGCTCTCTCAGATTCAACATGTTCATGGATACGTGACTCACACACACATCACACCTGCCAAGGTAACTAACACTGGCTGTCTACTTTTTCAGTATGTGCACACACACACACACACACACACACACACACACACACACATACACTGGGGGAACTAACATTGTCTGTCTATCCATATGTCTGTGTCTGTCCAGGGCCAGGCTGTACTCTGTTATTGTCATTAGCTAAGCCTGCGCCGCTCCAAGGCGTGAGGTCATCAGGGCCGATGAGGCGACTCCTTTCACAGACAAGGGCTTTACAATGCTGAGAAGTAGCACCACTTGTTTCAATACGGCTCCAGAATTAGATATGTCTTTCTGAATGCTTAGAAGTCAAGGATATTGGCCTAAATTTCCCTTCATGTGGAGTGCCTTTTTTTTTTACACCTGGAGAATACTTCTGCAGAACTCCTTGATGCAGGTTTCAGTTGAATGCTTGTCCCATTTTTTAGTAACGAGGCCCATTACTGTCTCTGTTCTGCACTCCGCCTGTCCGCCTCCGTCTCCCCTTGTCTCTTCACTCTATCTCCCTCACACACACTCATAATCACACCGCACACCCTAGTAATCTTTTTATTTTGGTTGATTGGGCTGTATCTGTCTGCAGATTAGTGTTTACATCACGGTGCTCACACAGTCCCGACCACACACACACACACACTCTGTCAGTCAATCAGTCAGTCATACTCACTCCCTCATGTCTGCATGATGAACTATTCCATTTGCTGTCTTGTGCCCTGCATGTATGAAACAGCTTCAATACAGGCTATGTTCCTAGTGTCTATCTGTGCATGTGCTACATCATGTCTTTGTATCCACACTTTACATTATTGTGTCCTATAGACACAACAGACAGTCTGCTGTCAATCTGTCACCATTAGAAAGCTTAGTTGTAGTTGCAGTGACTTCAGAACAGCTAAGAGGCGTTTAGTTTTTTATAAAACGCAACCGTTCAATAAATCGTTTCACTTTTACTTTTACTTTTGATCAATAATTATAAAAGAATAAGAATTCATATAGTCAGATGCCAGTCACCAGAAGACTAGTTTGTCCATCATAACGATAGCAGTTCAGTGAGGGAGATCAAGGAATGATTAGTGTGTAGCTCCACCCTGTGGCTGGAGAGCGCCGCTATCGTCCAGCCACCTTCTCTTCTAAACCGGTCCCAGAGCCATCTAGTGAAGAATTGCACCACTGAAGTCACTGAGGCGCCACACCTTCCCAGTGCTTCTTGGTAGCATGTCAACGGAATTTTACCCAATATTACTTAGTAACTAAATGAAGTTCCTTCCCATAGGGAGGCGCAGGTTTCTTTGTTGATGTGGTATTGAACTGTGCATGATAAACACTTAATCACTTAATCAATCACTTATTGATAGATTGATGTAGTCATTTGTCTTTTTATCCATCCATCCATTAAACCAGTTACCCATTCATGACCTCTCTGATTGTTGATCACCTCAAAGCAGTGTGGAATGGAGCTTAAAGGATTTTGGGCTGTTAGACTCTTCCACTAGCCTGGAGTTAAAACCTCTCAGTCATGGGTCTAGTAATACTGGCCCAGTAACAGACCAGTACATCATCATCATCATCATCATCATCGTGTTTGTTCTCTGAGTATGGCTCCACTCCAGCTGCCAATCATCTGTCAGAATATATAAAATCTACTATCAGAGAGCTCCTGTGTGTGTGTATTGCCGGCGGTGTGTTCGGGTGTTGAAGTTATTTTGAGAACTCCTCCTCCCCAAATGGTGTGTGTGTGTGTGTGTGTGTGTGTGTCCAGTGAGAAAGGAACATATACATGGGGAGAACAAGGTGGCAGGTCCATCTGTCATACAGAACCTAGCCAGACACACACACACACACACACACACACACACACACACACACACACACACACACACACACACACACATCGATATACTGTATATAGGGACGCCCACTCTCTCCTTCTTTCTCTCTCTAATTTATCTTAAGTACTGTTTAAGTTACACTCTTACAGCGCGTTGTGCCATTTTAACACAAATGCTGTCCCACAGAAGAGTAGTAGTGTGTGTGTGTGTGTGTGTCTGTGTGTGCGTGTGCATGTGTGCGTGTGTCCCACGATGCTGAACTGTCTCTGTACACCGTAGGTAGATTCTCCTGACGTTCAGTTTGCCGAGGAGGTGTGGTCTCACCCACAGGGAGAGAGGCTAAACGAAGTGCCAGCCCCGCCTTTCTCCTCCCTCTATTCACAAAGCCACGGCTACTACCAGGTAACTCCGCCTCCAAGCTCGCCGCACGATTCAATCAGAACCGAATGCTTTCTCACCATCCGTCTTCGTTTTTATTTTTTTGTGTGAAACGCTGTGATTTTCCGTTTTTTTTTAACCCCTGGATTCCCAGATATTTGGATATGCAATTTTCCCATTTATTTCTAATGGAGATTTATTTTCTTCCTCCCTTTTTTCATTATTTCCTGCAGTTTGGTTCATCCTAGCATGCTTGTTGATACCAGTGATTCAGTTCTGATGAGTGACTGTTAGTTCTGAGTATTGTCTCTAATGATGCATCGCCACACAGAAACACTTAAAAGTGCTACATGTAGCATTTTAACATCAATAAATCATTACCACATTACATTTAAGACATTAATAGAGTTACCATCAACAAACAAAACCACTGCTGAGAAGACATTGAGTGCCACCAGGTTGGATTTGGTGGGAAATCTGCTGGGTTGCTTTATGGCACAAAACAGACAGGGGGCGCTGTTCAGTCCAATCAGAGTTTCTGGCAATTGCAGATGCCAACAGCTGCTTTGTGATAGGAAGCAACAGGGTTTATGTGGTCTTAATTTTGAGAAACATTAGCACTAACAATACCATGGCCAGGACGATTTGTTTACAGTAATTATATTGAATCTGTGTACCTCTCTTCTCCAGCGTCTTCTGGCTAATCACCCACTAACTCTTTGGCTGTCCTACACTGTCTTTTTATGTTGTCTCTGAGTTCTGAGGTTTTCACGTTTTAAGTTTCACGTTGGTGTCAGCTTTAAACTGCAATTTGAAGTGCAATTAACAAGACAAAAGGAGGTCCATTAGAGAGAGAGAGGGAAGAGAAATTGGACACGTCTCCTCTTTCATCCTACCCTGTTATTGTTGTTAGTGTAGTTGTAGTAGCAGCCTGTGGACTGCAGGAGGCAGCAGAGGCCAGAGAGCTGACCACTATAGAGCGTGAACTACTACAACGGATCAAAGCAGCCAGGGCTTGAGTCCATCTGTTTATCAGCGAGCATGTTGTCTAGATGAATGACTATTGTCGTTGTTGACTGGAGATGACTTGGTGTGGTTGAGAGTTGTCACTGAGATAGACATATAGCGAACCACCACAGTGTAATTAAGAGGACAGCAGAACTTTTTGTTGGTATTGATTAACCTGCCAGGTACATTTGAGATAGTCTCTTTCTACTGATGGGGAATTGTAAACCTATCAGCAAATGCGACTTTGTTTAAATAATGAAATTGACAGGATTTGAACTCACTTGTGTGGCAGAAGCTGAACGAGGAGGAATAGTAACCGGTGACTGAGGCTCTTTCTCAATTTGTGTTCTTGTGCATTCTTGTGTCCTCCGTGACATACCATCTAACAGCCGAAGTCTGATTCCAAAACGGGATGAGGATGCATCGGATGTTGATTTGGCCGACGAGAAGGAAGGGAAAAGATTAATTTGACACATTACATCTGCATTACATAGTCTGTAGTACAGAGCCAGCTGTAACAGATGGGAAAATGAACAGCCCATCTCAAACTGTAAGAGCCTGTACTCGCTTACATGACAAGTTTGTTCTTCTCAAAGTATTCAACCTGGCATTCTTGGATTTGATATTTAGCCTTATTCTCTCTCTGTTGCTCCTCCTCTCTCTCTAACACACACACACACACACACACACACACACACACACAGTAATACATACACAGACCATTTGGAAATCTCAGTGACTCTTAGTCATTAAGCTAATGCAGATAATTAGGAAGGAAGGAGAGACAGAGAGGAGAAGGCAGTGGAAAAAGACGAAGAATTAGAGGCAGGGAAACACAAAGAGGGCAGATTTGTTGCTCGATGTTAATCACCCTGTCAGTCAGCCACATCATCTATCTGCAGCGAATCCCTTTTCCATCCCTAATGATACATAATAATAGAAACATCACCTCCAAACCAGTCTGACTTACTAAGAGTTTCACAGGTGAATAGTGATTTCTACTTTGGCAGTGGAGCTGGTGGACGCTCATCTCCCATCTCAGGCAGGCTGATAACTGTATGAAGGAACTAGTGTGTCAACTTGACAATTGCAAGAACTATGTGAGCCTGTCTCATATTTCTTGGGTATCTTTGTGTGTTCTGCTGTCATTATTTTATGTTGCTTGTGGATTATACTGTAAACGTCTTCTCTCTATATAAAAAAAAGAATTTCACATGTTAAGATCTCATGGTTTTGCACATGATACCTTGGTTTTAAAGGTACGTAGCACTCTGCGGACACCAGAAATTGAGTGTACTGTCCTGGTTAAATAAAGTGAAATCACAACAAAGAATGAGTATACACTTAGGAAGCCTTGCCTGAGGGCTGGTAAGGCTAAATGTGTCTTGGCCTAGAGGGATTCACCTTTGCAGGAGCAGGTAGTTTGTGCACTCCACTCCACTATTCCTCTTCCTCGTATTTCCCCAGGGGAACTTGACTGAGCTGTTCACAACAGTGCTTACTAGAATCTGCATGGGATCTGACGGGATCTAATGGAAGGGCTGGGGCGGAGCCAAAATGGTTAAGAACCACTGGAATAGACCGCAGTATAGATCCACACGGCCCACCCGGGTACTTGCTGAGTGGTTTCTTTAACCGGATAGTCGGGACCCAAAACAGGCTGCGGGTCCACGTGGGCCTCCGAAGGACACGTCTAAGAAACATCAAACTTTGTGTCTAGGAATGCAAACTTTATATGATATGTTATTTTCCTGTAGCCCAGCCTACCTGTAGAGGATGGAAGAGCAGAGTTGGCTCGCTCAGCAGTCAGACATTAAACATGCATGATGTGTGCTTTTATTTAATTGGTCCTGAAATATTAATACAGCTGGCATTCACCGACTGACATTTGACTGGAGAGAGAGAGAGAGAGAGGGAGAGAGAGAAAGAGAGACAGGCAGAGAGGGAAAACAGTGAAGGAGAGTGGCACACCGAGAGGGAGGGTGGTTGTGATATGGCCAGTGTGTCACTGTATTGTTGTTGCGTCAGCAGACATGTCTGAGGTATTGTACTTCTTGTTATGGTAGCTAACTGCACACAGTCTGGCTGTAGAGGGTGACTGGCAGACGCTAATGATATTGCTAACGTTCCAGGTGTAATTTATACTAGCAAGGACCTGAGCGGGTTGGTTGATTGATGTGTCGCACTATTCTGACCGATTGTGGCCGGTGCTTCATTGCGTCTGTGTGGTGGTCTTGTGTAGCTATAACGTTTTGAACAAATCATGTGAGTCAAGTGTAGGTGCAGTGTCAGTTTAATGTAGCCAAATGTAGGTCTAATCCACTGGTAAGAAATCCACTTTTTTGCCCCTTTGATCTGGGGAAGTTTGGTCCTTTTTGTTGTTTTTTTTAGTTTTTTTTAAATGAAATAATACATTTGTATTGCATATAGGCAAATAAACACTCTTTCCCACTGCTGGAAATTGGCAGCAGACCTTACAGAAAAGGATGGTACAGTTTTCCCCTCTCTGTCCCCATCCTACAGCTCTCAATTGTTGAGGTTTTTTTTAGTTCTTTAGTTGCTGTATTTTTTGTTGAAGCAGTGATTTGTGTGTGGTGGGCATTTTCTTCTACTGCTGGCTGTGCGGTGCCAACATTTTCTACTGCTTCAGGCTGCAAACAATGTTAATGCAAAAATAATCCTCATTATCGGGGGGAAATTGTTTGCACACTAAATGTTTTAATTTCATGCCATTTTATGAACCTTCACCTTTCCTCTCACATCCAAGTCATGTTTGTTCGTAGTTGCTCATCCTAGTCTAACAGCACATAGAGATAGTTTCATCATACTCTGTGGATTGGTAAAGGAACTGTGCAGCAACAGTTTAAAAACTGGCATGCTAACATGATGGCTACATCACCTTAGCATGAGAGTCTAGAAGACTCGGGAGAACGGTTTCAGAGGTGTATGGGCTTTCAGGCCTCAGAAAGGGATACATAAGTCAGCCAATAGCAGGTGTGTGTTTCAGGATTCAGCAGGCTGTTGCCATGGATACGGTTTCCAGGGAAACAGGAAGAAACTGTGACAGGGATCTTGCTTCACCTGTGGCTAATCCTCACGGAGGCTTGATGCTAGCTGTGTAGCTAGCTAAGGCTAACTGTAGAACAGTATACTGACTGGTGTAGTTGTCTTAGTGAGCTAGCAACGCCAGCCAGGGCCAGTCTTAGTTACATGCTGGTTACCGACCTGGAGAAGCTAGCTACAAGTCTACACGTGTGAGGAGGCCACTAGCTTGGTATGTCTTTTGCCCCAAAATATGCTAGCATATCCTTAGCTAAAGCCAATGTTATTCATTGGTTTTAGCTGTTTGGCTCAAGCCTTTAGGCCTGTCTGCCATCCTTGAGGGATGCTATGCTAGCTAGAGGAGACTTGTTAGCATGGTTATCTAGTTATTCCTCTCTTCTCCTTCCCTCTCCTCCTTCTCCTCTCCTCTCCTCTCCTCTGCTTCATCTCAGTCGGTGCCCAGCAACAGTCTGTTGTGTTGGAGCCGTGGTCTGTGTGTGTGTGTGTGTGTCTGTGTGTGTGTGTGTGTGTGTGTGTGTGAGAGAGTGGGAGAGCTGAGTACTGCAGTGTCTGAAAACAGCCTCAGGAGAAATTCTCTCTCTCTCTAACACACACACGCACACACACACACACACACACACACACACACACACACACACACAAACAAATGCAATGCCTAACAAACACACACAGAAAGGCATACCTGTTGGTACTGTACTTCTGACTGTGCGCAGTTACTGGGTGAATCTCTCTCTCTCTCTCTCTCTCTCTCTCTCTCTCACACACACACACACACACACACACACACACACACACCAAGCCACTGTTAATCATTCCAGATCTTCTTCTGTGGTGGTGAACTGTTTTCTCCCTCCTTTCTTCCTCAACCTGTAACAGGCATGTTAATTGTGTGTCTGTGTGTGTGTGTGTTTGTGTGTATATATATATATATATATATGTGTGTGTGTTTAATGGTTTGTGTGTGTGTGAGTGGGGGGGTTCTCTGTTATGTAATTGGCTGGCTGGCCTGTCGGGGCGTGGTTTGTGCCGGTAATAATATCTGACACAGAGAGAGAGAGAGAGAGGTGTCTGGTTTCAGCTACGATAAAAGACTGTAAAGGACAATTTGCTGAAAGAGAGACAGGGAGAGGGTGGGTGGGGGAGTAGGTTGAGCGAACGAGAGAGAACGAGAGAGAAAGGGGGACTGAACAACGTGCTGAGAGAGAGAGAGAGAGAGAGAAGGAGGAAGAGAGAGACTTGGACCGGCATGAGAGATGTAGGAGGGAGGGAGCAAGACAAGAGTTGCTGAGCGATTCTTCCAACCATCCACCCACTTCAGATGCTCTCCTCCTCTCCTGCATCCTTCCACCCATCCCTCCCTCCCTCCCTCCTGCCATATTTAATGGGAGCGTAGACAGTGACAGAGGGGAGATTGACTGGTCATCTTATCCTTGGACTACCACTTAGAGGGAGGGAGGGAGGGAGAAAGACAGAGCGAAAGAGTGAACTCCCTTAAATAATCAATCCTCATATCCTGTCGTTGCCTGGCCCATGCGCCCTCTGGTTCTGGCTTGTCTGTGAAGAGAGGAGAGGAGGAAGAGAAGAGGAAGAGAAGAGGTTGTGGAGCTCCAGAGAAGTGAATCTTAGATATTTCTCCTGCCTCGAGAAGATGGGATGACGGACAAACAGGTGAATGACAAGACGGACAGGCAGAAGGATGGATGGATGGATGTACCGATAAACCGATAAACAGACTGATGCTCCAACTGTAAGAGGCCCCTGCCTACCCCGTCCTCCTCCTTCTCCTCCTTCTCCTCGTCTCTCCATCCGCATCGCTCCTGAATGAGGTGAAGAAGAGAAGAGGGGGAAAGAGAGAGAGAAGAAGAGAAGTTAACGTAGGTGCAGAGAGAAACATCGGAAAAAGAGGAGAAACGACAGGAAGAGCGAGGAGAGGCAAGCTCTTTTTTTCCCAGTATAACAGCAACTGTAAGAGAAGGGGAGAGGAGATGATGAAAATATCGTCACCGACAGCAATAGCACCGTAATCTTCAAGGGGAACTGGTGAGAGAAAAGTGACTTGAAACGAGGGAAGAGTTGGACTGCATCTCTGACAGCAGCTCCTTAAGAGCTTGAAAGAGAGAGAGAGAGGACGAGAGACAGAGACTGGAGATGAAGCAGTGGGAGAGAACATGAAGTCTGCCTAGAGAGGAGAAGACAGCAGAGACTATGAACTACATTTTCGGCAACAACACCCTGTACCCCCGCAGTGGGAGGGTAGGCGGGGCATCCGGGGGGCAAGGGGCGGGGCTAGGGGTCAAACAGAAGCTGGCGGCCAAGCGGGGCTCCTCGGAGGAACTGGCACCTCCGCACACCTCCTCCCCCTCCACCTCGTCTCCTGCCTCCTCCTCCCCCTCCTCGTCCTCCTCTCGCTGGCAGCAGCTCCTAACGTTCTTCTCCAGGAGGAGTGCCTTCACCGACTGTATCACTGCTAGCCAGGTAACACACACCACCGACTGTGTGTGTGTGTGTTGTTTCAGTGTGTGTGTGTGTGTGTGTGTGTGTTTAGCCTGAGGGACGGTAGGGGATCAGGGTGGGAAGCCTGTAACTTAACCTGGGTTTTTGTCGCAAAGCTGTGTGTGTGTGTGTGTGTGTGTGTGTGTGTGTGTGTGTAGCTGGTCACTACGTTAGCAGACATTCTCCAGTTTCACTAATTCAGTTCCTTTCCCAACACAGACAGGCAGGCAGACAGGCAGACAGTCAGGGAGGCAGACAGGTTTTAAATTGAAGTTGAACCGGCTTTCTGTTTGTGGTTGAGATTTTTGATAGTGTTGTCATGGAAATGAGCCCTGGCTGAGTGTATGAGACCCAGAAAGCTGATGTGTTTCCATGGCAAAGACATCATTTGGCTGAGTAGGCTAGCGGCGCTAGCTACCGAGACCACGCTGAAATCAAATGTCTGCCATGCAAAGGGAAGGTGTCTGGTTGACCTGCAAGAAGACGAGACGAGAACCACCGTCTATGTGTATACATTATGTAGGCTATGTATACACGCACTTTGAACCATAAGGGATTCTTTGATACTTATACTATAGAAATATAAAATACAGGTGTTTGTATGGACTTCTCCACAGGCTTGTTGCTGGTCAAATACGAGGTCAAAACGTTGCATCGCCCCAGACAGAAATGCAAGAAGTACGTTGTGCAATGGCGGCGCTACTGAAAAATAAACGTATATTACTCGATATGTCAAGCTTTCTTTAAATGAGAATGTGTTCTCAATCTGTCTGACTGGTTAAATAAAGATCAAATAATTGCCAGTCTTCCATTGCTTAACTAATAACCCCAGCACCCCAGCAACCCATGAATGACTGAGTAGTGATGTTGAGGTCTGCTTGGCCAACTATTTACTGCAGACATTTCACATCTGAAACCTCCCGTAAGACGCATGAAGCAATACTCTACATAACATCATTATCAAAATTCAGCTGTATAAGTTACATCAAAGGAAATTCCCTTGATACACCAAGCAACGTTCTCTCTATCCATTCAGATTCAGTGCTCTGGACCCAAATCAGATCCCGGATCAGCTGAACGTTTTCAACCTGAGTACATGCCTCTCACCCAGGTAGATGAGGATTGTCTGAAGCTTGAGCTAATAATTAGTATTAGTGTTAGTTATCGCGTTAGTTATTTTATCAATTTGGATTCAAGCAAGTTGATCGGCCTAATATCGATTTAGGTATCAATTTCTCTCCAAATATCAATGTACAGTAATATCTAATATATGTATTGGATCTAAATTTGCTAATTTGCTGCCTCTCACAATATTCAACTCTGCACTTTTAGAGTTGTGCAGTCTGGCCCGTGGGAAAAGTTGACTCCCCTCCTCTAGCAGTAATCATATTGGCCAGCCTAAGTGTGTTTTCTCTTGGTGTTGCCATTTTCCTGTCTAAGGCACTTACTGCATGACTGATAGGCCATTATACCTAAACACACACACACACACACACACACACACACACAGTCTGCCCCATGCAGGAGAGAGCTGGAGTCTTTTCTGTGTGTGATGTAAGTGGTTTGGAGCTCCTGGTTAGGACACACAGCGATGACCTGATGGATAGATACCAGCACGCTGTTCTAACTCTGGGTGTGTGTGTGTGTGAGTGTGTGTGTATTCACTGTCATGGCCAGATTAGAGGTTGATGACTGAACAAAAGACTAGGGAGGAGTCCATTACACCTGACCACACACACACACACACACACACACACACAAGCACATTCATTACTCTTTAATAGATCTATTCAGTCCCCCAGACCAGAGTGTCTTTTAGCCATTGCAGTTTTACCTGCTGGAACAACATTTTCTTGCCAACTCTGCTTACTGGCGTACTGGTCAGTCTGCCAGGAAGCACTGGGACCTATTGCTACCCGGCCTCAGTTGTTTCAGTGGCTTTGGTGTGTAGGATGACTGTTGACTTCACTGGAAGGCTGTGATGCACAAACAACATTTTCAGGCAATGTAGAGGGTGATTTAGCCAACCACTGAAACCTACAGTATCTTTTCATGATGCCCAGTATCTCATAGCCCATTGTTTATCCACAGTGATTTTGTCCCAGGCCAGTTGTTACCTGCACCCCCCCCTCGCACACACACACACACACACACACACACACACACACACACACACTCCGTCTTTGTATAATTGATGAGTGATACAGCAGAGGTATGAAACTCATCCTGGCTCTGAAGAAAGCGCGCTAAAAGCCTTAAAGAGGTGTTTAGTGGTCACAGGAAATGGAGATAGTGAGGGATGATTGGAGGGGAGAGATGGAGGGGGCGGAGAGAGAGAGAAAGCAGTGAAAGAGAGAATTACTGTTTCATTAGGACGGTGAAGGATATTGGATAGCCTATTAGCGTAATGTTTATAAGTGGTGGGCATTGTGAATACATCATGGACGCCACTGGCATAGATAACCATGTATCAGTCAACATGAAGAGGGTATATCAAGACACATCAACTGACAGAGACGGACTCAAATACTATATGTCACTTAATAGATAACAGTCAATTAACTAAAATAGATACGATGCACTACATGAAGCTTCTATAGTAAGTAGAAAAAACACAGGTATCAAGTAAAGTACTGTTACTCAAGTACTGTACCTATCGACGATATGCTTTATCTGAGTTTTTTTATTTAAAAAAAATACTCAACTCAACTCAAAAATGGAAAGAAATAGAAACATATGGGAAATGATTCTGACAATTTTTGTGTATATAAGTATCAATATCATCACAAGTGAAAGGTGTCTAGCAGTGACAAATCTGCAATGCCTGGGGGAAAAAAATGAGTCCTGGTATTTGTAAAGGTTATTGTTGTCATTTAAAAATGATGTAATGTGTGGGAGCCGTGTCATTAACGCCGTCACACCCTACAGGGGAGCGTGTTTGCACAGCAGAGTTCAACCTACTCTCGCTAACACCCACCCCACCCCTATAGAGAGTGGCTCATTATCCTTCCGCTGTCCAAGGAAACTTTCCACTCTCCCCGGTGCCTCATGGGATGCCGCTGTGCGTGTTTAGAGCTATTGTTCTTTTTTACCACGCCGCTATCGCTACAGCACTGTGGGCATCAGAAGGCAAAACGAAATCCATTAGTCAGGGGTCGGACCCTTCACTCCTCTATACCTGGACGCCGTCAAGCTTCATCCCTGTTTCATCCCCTTCATCCCATCCACCGTTTTCTTCAAATCGTTTCTGTTGTCTAACGGGCAATATCTGATTAATAAAATGAAGCGAAAGATGTATTGTTGAATCTTCACACCTTAGCTGCAGATTTTCACCTCCCACAATCCTCTTTATGTATTTAGAGAGAACTATATGTCATCGCCACATAGAAACGGAGTCTTAGCCCAGAAGCAACGGGGGGGAGGGAGTTTAGTACTTACAGACTGTGGATTTCAATGCAGAAAATGTAGATGCTATTATGGTATATATTTCTATCTATACACCCAGAATCTGTACTTGTTTCTATTCTTCTCCACTGCCTCCCTGCTGCATCCACATCATATGGGAATAACTGTTTTCTGCTGTTTCAAACCTAACACATATGACTTAGTAAGTGATGCGTTCGAGTTTGTTTTTTACAGCAACCACAAACAAAAACATCCAGGAGGTTGTTGTGTCCTGCCATGGCATTTTAAAATTGTCATCAAAAAATGCAACTGTTTATCACCTGGTCCATGGTTGCCCATGGCAATGCACGAGCCTCCCCCCCCCCCTTGCTGGCTAACGCTGTAGGTGGTATCAGCTGTTGTCATGGTGATGCTGCTATGGTGATCACCAAGCAGAGCACGGTGTGTGTATGTGTGTGTGTGAGAGAGAGAAAGAGAGCGGATGAGTGCTTGTATAAACTTAAATTCTTAATATACTCACTCCCTCACTCACTCACACACACACACACACACACACACACACACACCGTGTGCTGTAGCATTGAGTAGTGCAATGGATCAGTGGGGCTTGTGTATGTGGTGTTGCGTCACCCTCTGTGTGTGGGACGAAGCTTACATATCGGCTCTCTCCCACACACAGACACACACACACACAGACACACACACACAGACACACACAGACACACACACAGATGTCTACACACAGACATTCTCCATCAGTCTCCTACCTTCAGCCTGTTCTCGTTCTATGCTGATTTAATCACAGCAGATTAGCTGACCATGAGCAATCACTTAATATGACCACTAACTAATGAGACTGAACAACATAACGACAGCTCCATCTATCCTGCTGTAATCATTATGTAATGATGAGGTGAAAACCTCAGGAGCCGTTTTCTGGATTTGATCTGAGTGATAACATGGTTGAAGTTCCATGACCTGAATTCCCGCAAAATCGATTCAAACCCCTTTGTAGATTTCAGAAATGTGTGGCTGTCTGGAAATAAGACTGTTTTCTTGAAGTCCAAAAAGCTGACCATTTGGAGATGGAAGGTTTCCTCAACGCTATATGCTAGCGGGATTTTTCCAGGCAGATAAATCTTGGCTGGACTTGACATTGACAGATTACAAGGTAAACATCAAGGTCGTCCCCCCATGAATGATGCAGTCCCTCAGTGGCCAATCAGAAACACATACTGAATGTTACCTTGATTTGCCCTGTAATTGTAGCGCCACCTTTGAGCGAATCAGTGCAATTTTGAAAATGGCTGGGTGCAGTGGTGAGATGCATTATTTCTTAACGATCCAATGTCTGAGATAAAGCATGCAACACATGGACGGACAAACAAATGATGCAGCATCCCCCTTGTGCTAATCAGTGGCATTATGAAAATGCTAAAATTGAATGGTGAGATGCATCACTCCCTCAAGTTTTATCAAAATCTGATAGGTGGTGGTCTGACAGAGCTGTTGACTTGGGCTCGACGAGGAGGACTTGAGCTACAATGAAACTCGACTTTGACCTGTAGTGTCATCATACTTACCAACCTTGAGAGTCCAGAAATAGGGAGACTTGAGGGGTGTTGGGGTCCTCCCCACAAAAAATCTTAAGAGATCTCCTGCATTTGGTGACTTTTTATGTATAAAGTAACAAAAGCATTTTTAATTTCTTAATTTCTTACCCTTCCACAATGACTGAAACTTGCAAGTGTATTTATTTTTCTTCAAAGTCATCATAGAGGCTACAGGCTAAATTGTCAGCGTAATGTTTACTGTGTGGAATCAGCCATGATAGTACGGAGCTTAGATGTTCTTGCTACTATTTTTAACAAATCAGATGAGCAGATTTTGAAAAGCGTGTGAAATGACACCACGGGAGAACAGCGGGAGAGGGGCCATGAAAATGAAAAGCCTCCCAGGAAAATCAGGAGGCTTGGCAAGCAAGGGTGTAATGACTTGCAAAGTGAATTTCCACAGCGTTGTTGTTTGTCTGATGCACGACTGATGCATTTTATTATTTTTCAATATTTCCATGCCACTCTGCACGTTTAGGCTTGTTAGTTTGCTGACAATGTTAGTGTGCACTTGCTGTGCTGTGAAATGGAGGGTAATCTATTGTAGTATTGTTTTATAGTCAGCTTATACAGCTTTGTGTTGTGATAGTGGTTACAGCTCCATGAGCTCTGCCAGCGATGGATAGAGGGATACACTTCTAGGCTAGTTAGACCACAAGGAGGTTGACAGACAAATAGAGAGATAGGTAGGCAGCCAGAGACGAAAACTGGCAAAGTCAACTGTATCAGAAACTGAGACCAACTCCAGTACAGAGAATACTGTTACAGCAGTATTACTTCGTTCTGATTTTGCCGGCTCGCAGGTTAGTGAGGCAGAGCGAGTCTAGCCAACCGAGTGGAAGCTAGGGTTACACTAGAGAGAGAGAGAGAGGGAGAAGGATCGAGAGAGGAAAAGATTCAAGATTCAAGATGTTTAATTGTCACATACACACACGAGGTGTGTAGTGAAATGCAAAGTGGCAATGCTCAACAGAAATGTGCAAAATAACAGGTTCACACTATTTACAATAAACAGTTTTTAAGAGCTCTATATAGAAAAACAACACAATATTTACAATAAGAGCACTTTATAAAAAAAATATAGTAAAAAAAGGGAAAATTGTATGTATAATATAAATTATAAATTATAAATTATGTGTAGTCTTTACCTAAGTGTGTGTGTGTGTGTGTGCATAAGAGGGCCAGTGTGTGTGTCTTGATGGGGGCCCTGGTGAGGTCGGAGTTCACAGTCCTGATGGCCTGAGGAAAGAAACTCCGTCTCAGTCTCTCTGTTTTGGCAGCGTGACTACGGAGGCGCTTGCCTGACCGCAGCAGCTGAAACAGTCCGTTGTTGGGGTGGTGAGGATCCTTCATGATCCTGCAGGCTCTGGTTCTGCACCTCCTGGTGTACAAGTCCTGCAGGGTGGGGAGTGTAGTTCCAATAGTGCGCTCAGCCGAACGCACTACTCTCTGCAGAGCCTTCCTGTCCTGAGCGGAGCTGTTGCCAAACCAGGCAGTGATGCTTCCTGTCAGGATGCTCTCCACAGCTCCAGAGTAGAAGGACTGAAGGATCCTCCGGGAGACTTTGAATTTCCTCAGCTGCCTGAGGTGGTAAAGGCGCTGCCTCGCCTTTCTCACCAGAGTGTCAGTGTGTGTGGACCATGTCAGATCTTCGGTGATGTTGACTCCCAGGTATTTATACCTGCTCACCCTCTCCACAGTATTCCCATTAATCCCCAGTGGTGAGTACGTCCTCTGTTGTTGTGTCCTCCTAAAGTCCACAATCAGCTCCTTAGTTTTGGTGACATTCAGGAGGAGGCTGTTGTCCTGGCACCAGAGTGACAGATCAGCAACTTCCTCCAGGTAGGCCTTCTCGTCGTTGTTGGAGATCAGGCCCACCACCACTGTGTCATCCGCAAACTTAATGATGGTGTTGGAGCTGAACCTGGCCACACAGTCATGTGTGTACAGGGAGTACAGTAGGGGGCTGAGGACGCAACCCTGGGGGGATCCTGTGTTCAGGGTGAGGGGGTTGGAGGTGTGTCTACCCACCCTGACCACCTGGGGCCTGGCGGTCAGGAAGTCCAGGATCCAGGCACACAGGGGGGTGTTCAGTCCCAGCTCAATCAACTTGCCAGCCAGTCTGGTGGGACTATGGTATTGAAAGCTGAACTATAGTCAATGAACAGCAGTCTCACATAGCCCCCCTTCCGGCTGTCCAGATGAGAGAGTGTGGTGTGCAGTACCTGGGAGACAGCATCATCCGTGGATCTGTTGGGACGATAAGCAAACTGCAGCGGGTCCATGGAGCAAGGGAGGAAGGCGCAGATGTAGTCCTTTATCAGCCTCTCGAAGCATTTCATGACCACCGAGGTGAGGGCCACCGGTCGGTAGTCATTCAAGCATGCTGGAGAAGCATTCTTGGGCACAGGGACAATAGTGGATCTCTTGAAGCAGGCGGGGACCACAGACTCAGCCAGGGAGATGTTGAATATAGTGGTGAACACTGGAGCTAGCTGATTAGCACAGGTCTTCAGTACTCGTCCAGATATGCCATCTGGACCAGCAGCTTTCCTGGTGTTCACCCTCGTCAGAGCCCTCCTCACACTGTGCTCGGTCACAGAGAGTGTGTGTTCATCCCAGAGACTCATCATCAGAGAGAGAGTCTTGAGGAAGTGATCCTCCCCATCAGCCCCACTAGTGGGATCGCTTCCTGAGGTCAAAGTTCAACTGTAGCTGAACAGTGCGGGTGAGAGGAGGAGGGTCACCTGAGAGGCTTTTGGAGGTGTAGACGAATCCTACTCCTATTGACCTTAAATCTCAGATCCCATTACAGGAAATTATAGCGCTCACCTATGCCTGATCTGCTGGAATCACTGTGTTTGCAGTCACTGAGATGCCGGGCATTCGTCTTGGTGGGAAATCCTCTAGAAACCAGAGTGAAATACAATAATAATAATAATAATAATAATAATGTCTCCTAACAGCAGTGAGTGCTCCATCCAGAGAAAGTTGAAGGTTGATCCTCCTCACCATCTACACTCCCACCGGCCACTAAGTAGACATGCAGGTCCATGTAATGTGCAGTATACTGATGTCATGTTATATGGTTTCTTGGTTTTGAGTCTTCAAAATTCACAGTAACAGTTCTGTACCTCTGGCATTTGTTATTTGGTGCCGGCAACATATGAAGTTGCCTAGTGCAGCTTTACATTGAGCAAGAGCGATCAGGGAGGAGGTACAGTGTGGTGTGTGAGTTGCAAACCACCCCACTACTAAATTCTTACTGACTTAACACATAACAGCGTTGTTCATGCTGTGTGTGGCTGCGGGTGTGACATGCGACCGTGACTATCTCCGATTCTGACCTCACCCAGTTGATCTGTGGAGACCACAGCTCTGCTCTGTTGAGATACAATGTTTTCATATCCTTTACCCTCGACCGATGCCAACGCAAGTATCCCATGTGCAGCCGTCGTGCAGTGCATAATGTGTTTCTTTCTGCGTCCCTCTGAGTTGAACGTTTGGTTGGTTTAAATTCAGTACCGCTAGTGAAACCAACCCATTTATACACTTTAATGGTCATAGAGCTGGGCATTGCCTGAGGAATATCACTGATATCCAAGGACACGGTGTAACACTCTGTAACACTTATTGAATTGAGTTATTGAATGTTTTTTGTTTTTTTTAAACATATATAGATTTTTTACAATTAAGACATTGTACATACATAACCGAATTGAACATATGGCATTTATGAATGTGTGTCTTTTAAGTGTGTAGTACCTGTGGATCAGGAAGGTTGTATCAGTACGCTGAATTTAAAATGGTGGTGTTGACCAATTTTCCTTCAGCGTCACTATACTGAAAATGACATGATGCTTGAGGCAAAATGCTAACCGGAAATGAGTCAAGCAATCTGCCCACAGTGTTTAGCAAAGTAACATTATGGTAAAACCAGCCAATCAATCAAAAAACCAGCCAACGCAACAGCAGCTCGACACTAGACGTGTGACAGTCTCTGGGCTTCAGTTCAGTTTGAATGTGGACCATTTTCAGACATTGCATGCTGCTGAGCAGAACATGGTTCGTATCTTATCCTGTTGTTGTTGTGTGTGTACTGAACAGAATTTGGACATAGCATCTCTCTCTTTCTCTGTTTCCACCATTCTCATCTGTCTACTAGACGTCGATTTGCTGTCAAAGACGTGCGCTGCTAGCTCGGTATGATAGCATACATGCAGATGATGGTCAGATGGTTCGGAATAATTTGGCAAGGACCACCAGGCAGGACGGTGGAACATGACTCAGTATGATGGCAGCCTGTAAGCCATCAGACTGTAGCGGGCTGTATTGATGAAGTAGCAATCTCCATACCTCTCTTTCTTTCTGCGTGTGTGTGTGTGTGTGTGTGTGTGTGTGTGTGTGTGTGTGTGTGTGTGTTTCAGGCTCCGTCAGTGTTCCTTCGCTCTGTGGTCTCTGAGGCCCCCTTGCTGGTAACATTCAGTATTACACTCTTGTCCCACTACGGACAATAAAGTTGTACTGAGAATAAGGAGTGAGATAAGTGAGCTTTGATTATTGATTGTTGTTAATTCCTCCTCTAGTGACCTCATCAACCACTTGAAAGTCCTTCCAGAGAATCACTGGTTCCCAGGCTAGGATAGGATTCAGCAGACACACACACACACACACACACACACACACACACACACACACACACGTAAAAGGCACCCCCTCCACTAAATCCTTGTGGATATCTTTGAGCGGTGTTCTCATCTGAAGTGCCAATGAGCAAAGCACTTAGACAGTAGAAGACTGTGGTTGTACTGGGCAGCTCCCAGGTGAGCATGCTTGCTCAGCTCACTATCTTTGGATGAATTGTAAAAAAAAAAAAAAAAGAGATGTGGACGATGCCATCACAGAACCAGGTAGGACTGGAGTACAACACCTGCTCAGTGGAAGAAGAACAAGTTGTTGTTGTGAAAAATGTGGAATAATATTAATAAATATTACTTGTGATACTGATATCTTAGTGATCTCATCAGGAAGTGCTCTTTTCCCTTGCCCCTCCCCAGGGAGGTCAGAGATCAGAGGTCAGGGGTCAGCTACAGAAACTGTGTGTGTCTGTGTGGATATGAATGGACAGTGCCTTCATTTTACTGTAGATGTCCTTAGCATGTGGGCTTCCTGGCTTAAAGGGAAAATCCCCCCTTAAACAAACAGCTGGGTCCATTTTGTGGTATTTTCCTTATTGCCATTGATAATTGGCCAAACGTAGACAACGTGATGTCATGCTGAGATATTTCCAGCACAGCTACAATGGACTCCGACATACTGTAAATACTATAAATAATTTAAAAAACGTTTTTAGAATGATTTGTTGAATTGATACTTATAATTTTCAACTATATGAAACATCAGTGGTAAGCGTCAGGCTTTGATGTCAGTCCCCCAGAATCAAAGAGCAAGGTCTTCTTTCTAGACTCACTGTTCAAGACATTCAACAATCATTCAGGGGGAAATCCATCGTCGAAGAGCAAGAGCACCACGAGATGTTGCCTTTTGATTAAGGGCTTTTTCTCGACTGGAAAACGTCTCGCTCCTGTATCACTATTGCTCTGTCCACCTACATGTACATCAGCTGAATGCTCAGGCATGTTCAAACACGTTCTGCGGGGGTTGTGGTGAATGGATTCTGGGAAACTGTGCAAATCACTGACTGAAATGGACGTGGATGAGGCAGGCTGAGGGAAAGTGGCTACAACAAAGAGGTACATTTCAACACTCCTGCCTGATGGCGATTAGAAAATGTGCGATTTTAATGAAAGAGCTGAATTTCAAGGTCAAAAAAGTGAAAGGGCAAATCCCCTTTTCAAATTGGCAGGTGCCTAACTTACCTAATGGGTTAGGCAACTTCGCCCAACACCAAAATAATAATAGTAATTTGGACAAGTAGTGTGAATCTTTGGCATCTCAATTGGGGGATGGCCGTTCTTCTCTGTTGCATCTCCACTTCCTTATACAGTTAGGTCCATATATATTTGGACACTGACACACCTTTTGTTATTTTAGCTGTTTACCAAAACATATTCAACAGTTATATAATATATATTACAGTTATATAATACACATGGGCTTAAAGTGCAGACTCTCAGCTTTAATTTGAAGGTATTCACATCCAAATTGGAGGAAGGGTTTAGGAATTACATCTCTTTAATATGTAGCCCCCTCTTTTTCAAGGGACCAAAAGTAATTGGACAATTGACTCAAAAGCTGTTTCATGGACAGGTGTGGGCTATTCCTTCGTTATTTCTTGATCAATTAAGCAGGTAAAAGGTCTGGAGTTGATTCCATTGGAGCCAGTCACATTTGGAAGCTGTTGCTGTGAACCCACAACATGTGGTCAAATGAGCTCTCAATGCAAGTGAAACAGGCCATCCTTAGGCTACAAAAACAAAACAAATCCATCAGAGAGATAGCGGAAACATTAGGAGTGGCCAAATCAACAGTTTGGTACATTCTGAGAAAAAAGAACGCACTGGTGAGCTCGGCAACACAAAAAGGCCTGGACGTCCACGGAAGACAACAGTGGTGGATGATCGCAGGATCCTTTCCATGGTAAAGAAAAACCCCTTCACAACATCCAGCCAAGTGAAGAACACTCTCCAGGAGGTAGGCATATCATTATCCAAGTCTACCATAAAAAGAAGACTTCACGAGAGCAAATACAGAGGGTTCACCACAAGGTGCAAACCATTCATAAGCCTCAAGAATAGAAAGGCCAGATTAGACTTTGCCAAAAAACATCTAAAAAAGCCAGCCCATTTCTGGAACAGCATTCTTTGGACAGATGAAACCAAGATCAACCTGTACCAGAATGATGGGAAGAAAAAAGTATGGAGGAGGCTTGGAACGGCTCATGATCCGAAGCATACCACATCATCTGTAAAACACGGTGGAGGCAGTGTGATGGCATGGGCATGCATGGCTTCCAATGGCACTGGGTCACTAGTGTTTATTGATGATGTGACAGAAGACAGAAGCAGCCGGATGAATTCTGAAGTGTATAGGGATGTACTGTCTGCTCAGATTCAGCCAAATTCAGCAAAGTTGATTGGACGGCGCTTCACAGTACAGATGGACAATGACCCAAAACACACTGTGAAAGCAACCCAGGAGTTTTTTTAAGGCAAAGAAGTGGAATATTCTGCAATGGCCGAGTCAATCGCCTGATCTCAACCCGATCGAGCATGCATTTCACTTGATGAAGACAAAACTAAAGGCAGAAAGACCCACTAACAAACAACAACTGAAGACAGCTAACAGTAAAGGCCTGGCAAAACATCACAAAGGAGGAAACCCAGCATTTGGTGATGTCCATGGGTTCCAGACTTCAGGCAGTCATTGCCTGCAAAGGATTCTCGACAAAGTATTAAAAATGAACACTTTATTTATGATTATGTTACAATTACATTAATGTAATGCTTTGATGTAATGCTTGCTGATGAATTGCATGCTTGCAATTCCTAAACGTTTCATACAATATTTTTGTTCAACCCCTTGAATTAAAGCTGAAAGTCTGTACTTCAATTGCATCTCGATTGTTTCATTTCAAATCCATGTGGTGGCATACAGAGACAAAATTATGAAAATTGTGTCACTGTCCGGACCTAACTGTAGGCTGGTGAGTGTATTTTTCCTCCAAAAACCTTGCCTAGTGCAGCTTTCCAGCTCAGACAGACGCAGAGGAAACTTCTCAGCTCAGAGTCATCTTCATCTCCTAAGAAATAGGGGAGAGCTCAATGTTGTCTCATTTTTTGATCAGCAATGAGGAGACAACAGAGAGAATAAATTCTTGAGACTTTATGAGATAAATGTGAAGATGCGGGCATGTGACATATATGATGATAGTCAGCTCCTACTATAACGTGACATATATGATGATAGTCAGCTCCTACCATAACATGTGACATATATGATGATAGTCAGCTCCTACCATAACATGTGACATATATGATGATAGTCAGCTCCTACCATAACATGTGACATATATGATGATAGTCAGCTCCTACTATAACATGTGACATATATGATGATAGTCAGCTCCTAC
>JAXDDX010000089.1:1850000-1855000 GCA_034670405.1 Hoplostethus atlanticus
ATGCATACAGTATACAGATCAGGACACATGCACACACACAAGCATACACACTCACACACTCACACAGGAAAAGTAGGCCAGCACATACAGACACACACACACACACACACAGACAGACACACAGCGGCGTTTCACAGAATCTATTCCAGCTGACCTGGCCTGCCTTGTAATGCTTTAAAAGAACAAGACAAAGGTTGATGGAAGGGACTGCCCTCCACCAATCACAGTGCTGGGTACACTGCACACACACACACACACACACACACACACACACACACACCACTGCAGGCCGGCCAGACAAACCCTAAGCATCATATCACTGTCCCTGCTCGACTATCGATTAGTCATGCCTGGCTGCTGTCATGTGCAGGAGCCCAGGGAAGCCCTAATTGGCTAGTCAGGGAGAGAGAGAGAGAGAGAGAGAGAGAGAAAAGAGAGAGAAAAAGAGAGAGAGGCATAGAGACACTGAGAGAGGGAGGTGGCACAGAAGGGCGAGCCGAGTCTGAAAAAGGATTTTGCACAGAGATGTGGCCTTATATCAAATCCCTTACATCAAAGAAATAGAATATAAATAAGTAAAAATGAAAAGTTGACAAAGAAAGAAAGGAACAAAGAAGACAACAAGAAGGAAAAACAGGAGCAGCTTTAACTCTCCTCACCTCGGTTTCTTCTCCTCCTTTGGAGCGCAACAAGATTAGCGGGAATCGTCAACGCAGAGAAATCAAAAGGAGCGATGTGGCCTCGTGCCTGAGTCCAGCTCCTGCACTACGGCTTCTACTCTTCTTGTGGAAGATGTGAATTGATCTGCAATCCCAACTGAAACACAAGAGAGAGACAGCGGAGAGAAAACAAGGAGTGTGCATCCACATAGAGTGAGTTACTCTCAGCGACTGACCGCTGGAGTGGAGAGAGATACGAGTATGGGGAAGAGAAATGTTCCACTGGAGCGCATGGACTGACTTGCATCCTCTACAGAAACGGACAGAAAGAAAGGAGGAAGAAGAGGAGGAGGAGGCTTCATCAGAGAGTGAGGATGAAAAGGGTCCATCTGCTCCTAAGGGGAGAAAGCCGAGAAGAGCATTGACTACAGCACTGAAGGAGGACGTTAACATTTTGGATTTCAAGCTGATGCTTTTACCCGGAGCCGCCTGAAACAAGGGAAAAGAAAGGGTCCTGCTGAGGAAGGGTTGTGATTTTACTGTTGGATATTCTTCTCATCATCATTTCTCGGACACGCCGGGAGAGAGGGAGGGAAGGATTACCAACTTTGTTCTGGTGAGAAAGCAGGATTGGTTGTTCTGGGAGGTCTGCATCTTTTGGACACAAGAAATCAAGTGATTCTGAGGAGCTATAAAAGGAGTTACTCCCTTTCTCCATCTCTGTGAGAGAGGGGAGGTGGTGAGAGAGAGATAAAAGGAGAAAGAAAAAAACAGAAAGAGGAGAAAGAGGAGGGTCTTTCCTTGTCTTTCTCTCTCTGTATTTATCTCTCTCTCTAGGCATGACCACTTACTTCCACAGCCATGAGTTCTGCTGCAGCCCCAAGAAGCCCAGCGGTGGCTCCACTAAGGGCAAGGCTGGCAAAGGGAGGGCCAAGTCCGGGAAGAGCCATCACTCTCACCCTAAACACAACCAGAACTTCCTGCAAATTCAGACGCCCAATCACCAGCGGCAACCTTCCCCGCTGCACTCCCCAAAGCACCAAGCCCATTCACCGAAACACACGCTCCCTTCGCCCACGCCTAGCTACTACCACATAGCACCGCCGTCACCAAATCACCAGCTAGGTCCGCCGGCACCGAACTACCAGCTGGCACCACAATCCCCAAATCACCTACTACACTCACCGAGCCACCACCAGATGCATTTATCACCGAGTCACCATCAGCTACAGTTTCATTCACAAATCCAGCAACAGCTCCAGCCTCTGGCCTTGCCCAATCACCTCCTCGCATCGCCGACACGTCAAATCTATCAACAACAGCAGCAGCAGGTCCAGCTCCATTCGCCCAATCAGCATGCAGCGTTGCTCCAACAGTACCAGCATCACCACCACTACGCTCCTCCTCTTCCTCACGCCTCCCAGTCGCTGTCCATCCATCCCTTCCTCTCGCCACAGCTCCCCCTGTCTGCCGGCCCGGGGAGTTATGGGTGGAGCACGCTGCCTACCAGCATGACCACGAGGGGCCCTAGAGGGAAGTTCCCCAACTTGAGGGACAGCATGAAGAAGAGTCCTACGAAGAGCAAAGCTAAGGGGAAGTCTGGGAGCAGGCCGTGGCCCAATGACACGTATATCTGGACCACACACTCGCTGGAAACGCCCACACACACACCGCTCATACACCACATACCGCAAATACAGGCCCACGTACAGGTAGGTTCAACGGATGGGTGGATGGATGATAGATGGATAGAAAAAGAAGGATGAAAGGTAGGAGGAAAGGAGCCAAGGAAGGAAAAGCAAGGGCTGGAGAGTCTGTTTTCATGATGGTGCATGGCAGATACCTGTTTGGTATTTTGGTGACTCACAATGCGACTGCACTTAAGTGGGAGGAGAGTGCAAGTAAGGGGTGTGTCAGTAACAATCAAGCAGTGTAGTGCAATTTTGGTGTCAGGGATTACGGAGATTTGCCGTTGCGCCACCTGCTGGCTCTATGGTATTTTTGTGGGCTTTACCAAGCGAGGTGCTTATGAACAGATCCTATTCAAAAGCTTCCCAACCCATTTTGTGGATGATATGTTGGCCAATCTTTGATTTCAATTCCTCATGCAGGAAAAGATAAGATACATTTTTCATTCGGCTTTGTTGTGATCCAACATAGAACTGTCAGTATGCGCCATGACGCACGGAGAACAACATTGAAGGGAATTTCAATATCTCCATTAAAGTTTTTTTGTTACAAAAGGCTTCTGATTGGTTAACTAGGCCTTAGATTCGCTTGTGGCGATTCAGAACCTCCCGCACGACTTCAGTTTCCTTTTGGGAGAAGCTTTTGTGGCAGAGCCGCTCTGGTCCGTGCACTGTGCACTGCTTTTAAAGGGAATGGAAATAGGTGATTTGATTGGTCGTAATGGAAGCCAGGCCCACTGCACCTACTGATAATGCATTTCTCCTTGTTTAACCTTGTTCCCTCGTTTGCACCAATGAAATCATGAACACAATTGTGTGTGTGTGTGCTTTAGGTCACTGAGCCATAAGGATGGCATGTGTTCATTTGGGGAATATTTCTATACACCAAGCAGCTGGAAGTCCACTGTTCCTGTTCTCTGGGGTTGTCAAAGGGCATTCTGGGAAATGTAGGAAATGACTCACTGAAGTAGAAGTAGATGAGGCAAGTTGAGGGAAAGTGGTGATAGCATGGTCTGATTAGCATGATTAGCATGGCCATAATGATTCGATTAGAATCACGCTACATCTGATTAGCTTGTTAGCCAAGAGTTTCACTCTACATTAGACAGAGAGAAAGAGTGGACAGTGGTATTAGTAGTGTTTGCCTCTAGACTTCCGCTTTGCCTAACTGCAAATTAAATCTGGTAGATTTTTGACCAAATTAGAAACACAGCTTTGAATTGCGTCATTGTGAAAGAAACCGAGCATGCACAAGCTTTGTCAGAACGTATGATTGGTTGTACGTTTGTGAATATATGTGTGTGTGTGTGTGTGTGTATGTGTGACATAATGAATGTCTAACTAATTGATAATTGAACTAATTGCTGCTGTGCATCATTAGATGTTTGGGATCCTTGATTTCTGTTTATCTGATCATGATTCATCTGCTAATTGATAATTGAGTTATATGTCGATGGCGTAGAAGCTGAACCCAGCACCCTGCATTGATGGAAAGTCATTTCCCTGAATTTTCTGCCAGGAAGTTGCTGCCAGTCTACACACACACACACACACACACACACACACACACACTGCTTTGACGTCTCACAACAGTAATCATGTATAGTGAGAGACATTTTAAAGGGCTAGTCGGTCCTTTTGTCCTGTGATACAAACCAGGCATAGTCTGGATGTGTTTCTAAGCCATGCCACGCTGGACTGGTCTGGGTCAGAATGCCATGATGACACCATTAGTGTTAGTTATGTAACAACTAACAATCACTGGCACAGAACTAGACACCACTGGGCTACAGGCTCTTGTGTGTATGATGGGTGTGTATCTATCTGTGTGTGCTTGTTTGTTTATATTTACACGTTTGTTCTTTTGACCTTTTCACATCAGGCCGCACAAACAAACACACACACAACACACACACACAGATCCATGTTATATAAGCATGCAGTCTGACATGGCGTGTCATTGGAGGCACCAGCTGACTGACTGACCAGATTTATCTGCTTGTCAATGACACACACACACACACACACACACACACACACACACACACACACACAGGTCGAACTGCTGTGTAAACTACAAGGGTGTAGGGGTCAGGTTAAGGTTAGGCAAGAAAACAGAGTGGTTGGGTGAAGGGTGTGCTCAGGCATAAAGGTTAAGTTTAGGCAAGAAAAGTGAGGTCGGTAATACCAGGGTACTAGAGAGAAAACATCCTCAGAGGCCTAACTCATAAATGCAACCTTGCTGGATCTAATGTCTACCACCAAACCTCCCGAACCAAACCTATACTGTCTAAACGTCTGGGGACAAAGTGGAGCCATGACTGATATTACTCAGTGAATGTGATTAGAGGTACATTAGAGGCACCAAACTATATTGCACAGACAAACACACCATAGGGAGACCATTGGTCCTGACGATGTGGCTTTCAAATACACTTCAGGGTGATTTTTTTGCTTCATCTTTGCTCCTCAGTACAACCAAAATGTTGATCACTCTACCTTGCCTTACCCAATTGACACCCGTGCATTATTGTCTAAAGGGCAATTCAGCAGCCTCATACTGTGTCTATGGACATCTACAGCTTTCACTTATTGTGATAATAACATGGTGTCCTATAGCTAAATGGGTAGAGCTTAGCACCAACACTGTCAT
>JAXDDX010000089.1:1860000-2088119 GCA_034670405.1 Hoplostethus atlanticus
ATAGCCATGTTAGTGGTTGCCTATCTCTCCACTCCCTCTCTCTCTCTCTCTCTCTCTCCGTTCTGCTCATCCGTTACTCAGTCATCGTTACCCTCGCTTTGTCTCCGTTGACCCTCTTTTCCTTTCCATCGCTCACCCAGCCTTCCTTCCCCTTGCCGATCTCTCCCTCTCTCATTTTTTCCCCCTTTCACCCTCTCTTTCTGTTTTCCTTCCCTCCTTCTTCTCTCTCTCTCTCTCTCTCTCTCTCTCTCTGTCTGTCTCTCTATTCTCCTGTGACCTGGTTCTGTCTGCTTGACTGGCTCTGCTTTAAAGACACTACGGACACACACGCAAACGCACATTACACTAGCTTACACCCAGTGAGGAAGCAGGGGGGAGTGAGAGGAACAGAAATACGTAGCTTTGGCTGCAGTTTGGTAACAAGCCAGATTTGGAGAGGTGATGGATTACAAGTAGTTTGGTACTGAGTGAGATCTGGGGAAGCTCTAATCCAGTGGCCCAAATTATCCCAGTCTTATCATCAGCTTCTTATATAACCACCTTAACTCTGTCTGGGTGACGTTGTCATCATAACGTGTATTTATTCCTGAAAATTATCATTTAATATCAGTTTCATATTTTTAACCAACTCTGTGGTCTGGGAGGGAGTGATGGCGATATGTCACTTGAGATGTTTTGTTTTCTGGCCAGGTAGATTTAGTGGAACACCAATATTATCAGATCAGTTCTGGCTAAAACAGCGTATCAGTCTAGCATTGGCGGCGTCACCAGACTCACACTGGCTGTCATTACAGATTATTAGAGCTTCTTGCATTAACATTTTTCATTTAAAGCTAAGTGTGAGGAAAGGACGTGGTTTCTTACTATGAAAATGCACTCTGCGTGTGTGTGTGTGTGTGTGTGTAGGGTAACTCAGGCCTGGGGTTCAGTATTGCAGGGGGGACTGATAACCCTCACATTGGAGAAGACCCCTCCATCTTCATCACCAAGATTATACCTGGAGGGGCTGCAGCTCAAGATGGACGACTCAGGTACACACACACACACACACACACACACACTGTACACACACACACACACACACACACACGTTTTGCTCAGAATCACCAGTCAAGTGTTTAAAGAAGATATTTGCTGCCGGTACATCTAGAGAAGGTACAAAATTAAAAGAAGTAAAATGAACACATGTACTGATCCTGGGTAAGTATTGCAGCCAGTAGTGATAGTTGTAAATAACATTTGAACATAGATGCTGATAATTATTGGTACTGTAAATTGCATTATAGACCAAGGACTAGTAAAGAAGGGTGGCAGCGTGTGACTGGGAGATCGCCAGTTCAAATCTCGAGTCCCTGTGCAGGACGGTTAACTCCTCTATGTGACCTTTGCTCTCCAGGGTGAACGACTGTATAGTCCGAGTGAACGAGTCGGATGTCAGGGAGGTGACCCACAGCGGAGCCGTGGAGGCGCTGAAGGAGGCGGGAGGTCTGGTCAGGCTGTACATACGACGCAGGAGGAGCCTCACCGAGAGAATCCTGGACATCAAACTGGTCAAGGGGCCCAAAGGTGAGGAAGTACAGGACATATAAATCCATAGAAGAAGGAGTCAATCAGAGAACTATTAATGGACACTCTGTGGGAATAATCAATCCATTTATATCTGAGGAGCATAGCTACCTAACAAGAGTAGTTGTACTTGGGTTAAACAGGGTACTGTTAACAGGTATGAACTATAAAAAGAGCTAGGGGGTCAGACTGTGCGTACTAGGTCCTGCTGAGACAATAACACACATCAGTGCTCCTCAGGGACCCAAAGCCCAAAGAGAACACTCTAAAGTATGTTTGTATGTATCCTTCTATGAGAAGTAAGTCAAACTATCATCTGCTTTTATTGTTTCTGCCTCTCTCTCAGGTCTAGGGTTCAGTATAGCGGGTGGAGTCGGAAACCAACACGTTCCAGGCGACAACAGCATCTATGTGACTAAGATCATCGAGGGAGGGGCTGCACATAAAGATGGACGGCTACAGATAGGGGACAAACTTCTAGCCGTAAGAAACACCTTTTTATTCTTTGTTGTGCATCAAAGATCTCTGGATTTTGTCTGTGCACCAATAAGGTCAGGTAGATTACCACTGAGGTTCAGTGGTACAACTGAATCCACCTCCTTTACACTTTAAATTCAAACGTGAGTGGTAACAAGGCTTGTCCTCTCCATTACCCCCTTAAACATAAACATATTACCTATTGGTTGTGATATGCAGTACACAAATAACAGTGATGAGTTATATTGGAACGAGGATTTAGTCAGAGCTACAGGGTGTGATGGCTCCTCTCCTGCTCCCAGCCTGTTAAAGGTTGGTGTGGTCATTCAGCAGCACCAGCCTGATCTACATGGAGCATAATTAGACTTCTTCTCCTTTAATCTAACGTCGAGCAGCAGATTACTGAATTGAGAAACAGTCCAAGGATGTCCGACTTGACCACTCTCCTGGATCACATTGTCGTGTCCACACTACCAGACTTCTTCATCTGAGTACCAGGACTGGACGCTCCCCTACTATCACCCTATAAACTAAAAAATAAGTCAACAGTAAACATGCCGTCCCCCACGAATGATGCAGTCCCCTTCTGGGCCAATCTGTAACTAATATTTCAGCTTGTTTCGCCCTGTAACTATAGTGCCCCCTTTGGGCCAATGAGTGTAACTTTGAAGATACCAGAACACTGTAGTGACATGTGAGATATCATATGTGATGAACAGAGGAAATAATGAAATAATGGAGACCTGATTTTATCATGGGGGGAAAACAGTTAAAGGCTCATTCTGATTTTACTTGATTTGCTTTATTCTATGACTTTAAAATAATAATCTGCAACATTTCCATATAAATAAATGTCTGTGTTGCTACCATCTATTGGCAATTGATATAACACAATATCCATTCAACCCATAGCCAGTTCATGAGAGCTTTTACATTTGCTGTTCTAAAAAAGGAAAAATCCTCTAGTGCACAGGAAGTGATGCGTTTTACATTTCCAGCAGCAACAACAGCGGTTTGTTTGGAATAAACATGCATGAGGGGTGATAGCCACCATGGCAGAACAGAACAGAAAATCTGAGGAAAAAGACATCACAGCACTGGACACGCTGTTTGATTGACAGGTGATCTCTGGGAAGTGAAGTGCAGGAAAAACCACAGCAACGAACGCTGAGCACCAAAGAAGTCACCAAAATAAAATAAAACTAGGAAAATAAATAAAGTGTAAAGTGTAAGTGTAGAAAGTGTAAAAGTGTAAAGTGTAAAAAAAAAAAATCAAGTAAATTCAAAGACATATTTCCATAGCGGCCCACATAATGCACAGATGTTAATACTGCCTCTGGGACTGCGTGTGACTGTTACCTGTGTGTTTTTACATGTCCGCTGTATGTCTTCATGTGTCTCCAGGTGAACAGCTCCTGCCTGGAGGAGGTGACTCATGAGGAGGCGGTTGCCGCTCTGAAGTCGACTCCTGACGTCGTGTACCTCCGCGTGGCCAAACACACCTCCCTCTTTATCAATGACAGCTTCCCCCCACCTGACGTCACGAACTGTGAGTACACACACACACACACACACACACGCACACACCTGTTTAGCAGCAACACACGATGTCACTAACGCTAAGTACGCTGTAATCCATCTGTCCCATCTGTAACAACCCAAAGCCCGGTGTCCGTAAAAGCTGACAGGTCTGGAATGAGAGAGCAGGCAGCGGATAGCCATGTATTTTGTATGGAAAGCACCGGTATGGTTTCACTTTAGGCACATTACATAACATGTGTTTGCGCTATCCAGTCTCGTCCAGATTGCACTGGCTCTCCATGTATTCAACATCAAATAAACGCTGCAGAGAAACAGTGCTTGCTTGAATGTAGTGAATCACTGCAACAAAGAGGATGAATCATGTTCAGCAGCAAGGAACAACAAGGAACACAAGCTGCTGGCTGAACGTTTTCCTTGTGGGTGTAAACAAAACTAGATATTTAACCGACTCTTCTCCACAGCGACCTACATTGAGTACAACAGTAGAATAAGCTCAAAGTCCTCGATCACCAACATCACGAGCGCGAGGATCAAAGCGACAGCATCTAGACATATTCCTGCGTCAGGAACTTTCTTGAAGTGCTAGACAAAGAAACAACAGCCAGGCAAGGAAAGTTCTAGCTAGTGGAGGAGAAAGCTATAGGGGAGAGAGAGGACGTGAAAGTGAGGTTGCTTGAGGTTGAGCTTGAGGCTTGAGGTAGACTCGTAGCTCGTAGTCAAAAGTAGTGTTGATCTTTTTCACGGCCCATCGTAATAGCATTAATCATCGTCAGTGAAGTGGTTACTAGACCCTGCCATGCTGTAGTTTTCCTCATCAGGGTTGAATTATCCTCTATTTGTCCATATGGTATATAGAATTTAATTGAACCAGTGTTTGAAAAAATTCATAGGGACAACTGTATCACATGTTAGATCATGCTACGTATGTATAATAATATTATAAAAAGTGAAGTAAAAATGCCTGTGTGTTGTTTTTCCAGCCTACTCCCCTCACCAGGACAACCATATAAGCCCCTCCTACATGGGTGGCAGCCAGTCCGTAAGCCCTGCCCCCTTGACCACACCCAGATACTCACCGCTGCCCAGGGGCATGACTGGAGACGATGACGTCACCAGGTAAGACCACACACACACACACACACTCACTCACTCACTCACTCACTCACTCACTCACTCACTCACACACACACACACACACTCTCTCTCTCTCTCTTGCATCTTGGCATTTATTCTGCTGTCTTACTGAGCAGCAAATGCCTACAGCATATCTTATCTTGTGACCGCAACATTTAAAAAGAAAATGGTGTGTGATAAAGGAACAATAGCTAGATGCATCTCCATCAGCTGGTTTGAAGTGAATAAATAGGCTTTCTGAATGTCAGAAAAATCCACAAGAAAAAGTCTTCCAAGAATTGATTCTTGTTGTTATTGTTCTTTAGTGTCAGCTCATCTTGGCCATATTTCATGCTTGCGTCTGAAGCCGAAAAAAAAGCACTGGGGGGTACGAGGGTTGGACAGCAGGTAGGACATTTCAGGACATCTAAAGCCACTTTTGGACCGAACCATTCCTCAGGCTGATCAAGCCAAGCCTATTTATTCAACAAATGCTTCAAATGAGCTTCATTTTTTTTGCAATATTGAGGAAATTCCAATTTGCAAAACTAGATGCAAACTAGATGGACTACATGGAAACCCAGGTAATAGTTCACTCATTATGGGGGCAGAGGTCAAGCTGCTCTCTTTTTCATAGTTTCTTGTTTCAAGTCCCCTCAGATCTTTACTGGTGCTCCAGGAGATCCTGGAAAGGATCCTTGGGAAAGTGCTAGAGAACCAAACATACATTCACTGACCTCTGTCTTTCTCTGTTCACTGTGTGTGTTGTGTGTGTGTTTGGCAGTAAGAGGCAGATGTCTGTGGATGTAGGCTCAGGGCACACACACACACACACACACACACACACACACACACACACACACACACACACACACACACACACACACTCTCTCTCTCTCTCTCTCTCTCTCTCTCTCTCAGTCCTGCTATACTGTCTTTAATCCAGTTTAATGGAGGGATTACAGCCTATCACAACCCTCGTCACTCAACTGGCGTCACCGTGGTTACTGAAATATGATTAATTCCGTCATTACCCTATCGGCCAATCAGAAAGCTTCAATTATAATAAATCTGATAAGCCTCAGATTGACTGCAGAATGGTCATTTTTATGTTCGTCTTTCTCTCTCCTTTAACCCTGTGCGTCTTTTTGTCTGTTTAAAAATGACCAACTAGAGCATTGACTGTTATTAAACTCTTACTAAATCCTATGGATATTGATATCTACATATATACCCCATTTTTCCTACCATTGAATAGTTAGGCTGTGGGCCTCTCTGCCTAGAGGACCCTAATGTCATTAGTATTGGTTTCAGGGAAGACGTTGTGTAAATATTGCTTCAAACAAAGACATTTGGAGGAAACATTGATTTAGATTTTAGCTGACGGCATTTTACAGGAAGCACAAACAGCAGAATACCATTTGTGTCACCATGATGGAGCATTTTGGAAATGGAAGTATAGGACTAGCCCTGATGTGTAGCGGAGATGGTGAGAGAAAAACTGACCTATGAGTCGGGTTTTCCCTCCATATTCAACACTGACCACCTCAGTGAAATTTAACATTTGAATGTCTTCCAAGTCATTTTGTTCTTTTCAAATGGCTTCAGAGAGACTTTTCCTTGCTTCTCATCAGCGTCTAGTGGCTTTGTATTTGCTCCTAAAAGCTGTGTGATTTTAGGGAGTCTTCAATGTGCCATCACCATGATACCACCTGAACCTCTCTCAGAGCCAAACCCGCCCTAATGGTGTGTACAGTGTACACGCTGTACAGTGTACAACAGTGTGTACGCCAGTGTCTCCCTTGCTGTTACTTCACAGTAGTGGTGGAAGAGAGTCATTTTGGTTCCACATTTTATACAGGGACAACCGAGGGAACACACGTTTTTCCAGCAACGCTCAGCTTCATATTCACACAGCCGCACATTCACACCGGGGAGCTTCCCAGTACAGAACCTGGCATTTATCAGTGGTGACAATTTTCTTACTGTGGTGGCCCACCAAAATAGTGACATCTGCTGGTCAATATGGTGAATGGTCGGTTTTAAAGTCACCTTCCCTCTTGCCTGTACCTTACATTACTACTAAAAAGCAGTACTTTTTAAAACTATTTCAAGAATGAGAGAGAGAAGTGGCTTGTATCTTCAGAGCTCCAATACAAATTTTTTTTTTTTTCCTCTCCGTCCTCTCAGGCTCCCTGCTCCTTGTCCTGGTTCTTGGACTGTGGTTAAGCAGATTGTTATTTTTCCTGGTCTTTCCTCATAGCTAGATTTTAGCCAGGAAATCAACAGTTTGTGTGTGTGTGTGTTCCAGGGATCCCAGGCGGCTGGTGCTCCAGCGGGGGTCGACAGGTCTTGGTTTTAACATCGTTGGAGGGGAGGATGGAGAGGGAATCTTCATCTCCTTCATCCTGGCTGGAGGTCCAGCTGATCTCTGTGGGGAGCTACAGAAGGGAGACCGCATCCTGTCGGTATGAGCTAAGATACATACACATTATAACAATAGATACACATTAGAAGATATATACTACTACTAGCACTACTACTACTACTACAACTACTAAGATTGCTACTCTTCGTACTACTACATAGGCTAAAGGCTCATCAAGGGACACAGTATCCTGGCAGTATGAGCTAAGATCTAATAGATATACATATTACAAGATGTATACTACTACCACTATTACTACTACCACTACTACCACTAATACTATCACTACTACTACTACTACCACTATTACTACTACCACTACTACCACTAATACTATCACTACTACTACTACTACTACTATTATCAGTAATACTATCACTACTACTACTACTACCACTATTATCACTAATACTATCACTACTACTACTACTACTACTATTATCACTAATACTATCACTACTACTACTACTACTGCCACTACTATTATTACCACTGCTACTACCAGTACAACCACTACTACTACCAGTACTACTATTACTACTACTATTACTTCTACTACTACTTCTACTACTACTACTACTATCACTACTAACTTCATGAAGGGAGACTGCATCCTGTCGATATAAATTGATTTAATCTAGGATGTAAACTAGTATTGAGTCTTTAAATCTTGTTTTAATCAAAGCAAGTCAATAAATCTCCCAAAGGGGTGAGATGAAGTCACTTTCTCCCAAAGCAAATCAACTTGTGTCGTCATCGACCTTCTTCTGCTTCGTTCAAGGATAGTGCCGTTCTAGAACATTTATGAAAGAAATCAAACTGCATTGAAAACAAGTGGAATTATCTCACCCCACTGGCTGGATTTGTCACTTGTTTTAAGAAAATGAATAAAAGACTCGTGAAGGACATATTAACAATGATAACACAGTACCACCATTTGAGTTCATGACCAGCCAATCGTGTGTTAAACTGAATGTTAAAGATTCCTGCCAAAGTGAAATGTGGCTTTAACCTTCTTCAATCAGGATCCAAACGGGAAATATTTCGTCTTTAGATAGTAGAACAACAATAACAGTCATGTGCCATTCTCACACAAAATGATGCATTTATTTCTGCATGTACTCGGATGGTTTCCATGTGTAAAACAGGCGTTTACAATACAAGGCAACCGTGCACACACAAACACAGGCACACACACACGTTATTGATCCAGTTAGGTGTGTGTGTCCTCCATGGCCTTCTCATGTCACTATACATATTACTATTGATCTAAGACATGGGATCTAATTGCGTGTGTGTGTGTGTGTGTGTGTAGGTGAACGGGGTGGACCTGTCCAGTGCGACGCATGAGCAGGCAGCCGCAGCTCTGAAGAACGCAGGACAGACCGTTACCATAGTAGCACAGTACAGACCAGAGGGTGAGTACAACCGATACACACACACACACTGGCACACACACAGTGGGCGCGGCACTCACACTGTGTACAGGCTGGTTGGAAGGTCAGCAAGGTGCTGTTGTTGATGGATGTCGGACACTCGGCATCCTGAGATTGCTGCTGTTGTTATGGGTTGGTTTTGTCAGTGTATTATGCTCATAAAGTACTTGGGGCAGAGGGGAATACACACACACACACACACACACACACACACACACATATAGACAGAGTCAGGTTCCTTGTCTATGGGGAGAGGCTGAGAAGGCCGTAACCTAGGAAACCAGGTTTTAGCTGCTGATTGGCTCAACTGACGGGATGCCATCACAGTGGGAGACTTCAGTTATTAAATTGAACACACACACACTCACACACACTCACACACACTCATCAGTGTCAGGTCCCCTGGTTCCTGATTTGCTGAAAGAATGTGCCTACTGAATCACTTTTAGTCTCAGCCTAGCAAAAGCTCTGCATATATACCATTATAACGTATGTGTGTGTGTGTGTGTGTGTGTGTGTGTGTGTTTGTGTGTAGTGTAAAAGTGTAAGTAAAAGTAAAAGTGACTGCTAGTGTCCATGTATTATTCAGTTAAAGAGTCAGGTCAGTGACAGGTAGCAAACAGTTCCCAGGACATCTGAGGAAGTAGGGATCAGTCCGGAAGACCAGGGTTGGAGGCTAGGGAGGTCAGAAACCGAAAAGAGGAATGGGTATCTGTCAATACTGAAAATGGGGCATATGATCTATGGCTACTGGTTGGAAAGGTATGGAGTTTATGAAAACAAGAGAGAAGGCGGTCTCAGAACCCCACAAGAAGAACAAGGAGGTACGTAGCTCCATAGTACGACTCTGCTGCAGTTCTTTTGATTGACAAAGCAACTTGTTAAAGAGCTAGCTAGCAGTAGCCAAGGCCTTCCCAATGAGACGAACGTGTGAACGCTTCCAGGTGGGAGCAATGGGAAATTGGCTAGTTAGCATGAGCCACCACGGCTGAACAGACAAAGAAAAGAGCGCCACCTACCGACACTCAACCTTCGTCAACAGGAAATGGAAGGAGGAATACGTCACAGTACTGGGCACACTGTCCAGTATGGCTTGGCATTAGTGATGTTTTTTTGTTAGGGTGCTTACAGTGACAATGAATACTAGCAGCAGCAGCTGGCCTCGGTGAGAACAGGTTTTATTTGGCTTGATTTTTAAACGTTTTCATTTCCATTTAAGAGACTGACTAGTTTTTACTCTACCAAATAACCTGCTGTTGTTTGGCATTTAATGGTTTGGCGCGAATGCTAGTTTGCAAACCAGTGGGGTTATTCTGGAACAGGTGTGTGTGTGTGTGTGTGTGTGTGTGTGTGTCGTGACTCTACTACAGACCTTATTTGTGCCTGCTGAATGAACTCTATATCAAACCTTCTGTCCACGCTGAGCTTTGGATATGTGTCGGCGTGTATGTGTGTGTGTGTGTGTTTGCATCTGATGTCCATGTTTGTCCTGTTCCCGTGGTGATAGCATGCAGTGACCAGCAGTACTTCCTGTGTTTCACACGCTCACTTCCTGCCAATGAGATGGAAACTCATAACTACCTCCACCAGGAGAGAGTAGCACAGACTGGGGTTTACGTGTGTGTGTGTGTGTGTGTGTGTGTGTGTGTGTGTGTGTGTGTGTGTGTGTGGTGTGTGCACGTGTGTGTGTGCACGTGTGTGTGTGTGTGTGTGTGTGTGTGTGTGTGTGCAGGTCTCCTCCTGTTATTTATGACAACCACAGTACCCATTGTAGACAAACACAACACAGCACAGCACTGAGCAGCAAGGGACATGGTGCACTCCAGGGCTGTGTGTGTGGCTGTGTGTGTGGCTGTGTGTGTGTGTGTGTGTGTGCGTGCGCAGGCAGAAACATGGTTGATTTAACCTGATGCAGCAGATATAGCTCTGTGTTTATTTAAAGGTTTGAGGATGGAGTGTGTCTGTCTGTGAGAGGTCCTCCTTGCTGCGTCTATCCTGCATTAGCACTGCAGTGGTAACCATGACAGAACCCCCCCCCCCCCCCCCCCAGGACATAGCCGTTACGTTAGACCACGGAAATAGATTGGCATTTGGCCCCTATTTGATTGGATTTTGTCCCAGGGAATTTTTTTTTTGTTTGGCATTCTAAGACCATTATAAGCAGAGATTTTGTTTCTTACTATATAATCATTAGACAGAAAATGACATTCAATTTAACATCATGTCATCCAATAAAGTATTCAAATCCCCATCATTTTTTGCATGTGGTGTTTATTATATGATTGCAATAATTCACTCCCAATGGCCCTCATTTGTCAAGCCATCGTACTTGGAAATGGTCCTGAGAGGCCATAGACAATGTCCAGTTTATAGGTCGCACAACTGTTTGAGTCATCCTATTAATTCCTGTGCCTCCCCAAGGAAGGTTTCCATAGCTTGCAGCCTTTAACCAGTATCCAGACACAATTCCATAAGTTACTAATAGCATTTTTGTTTCACCACTAAATGTAGAGAAATGAGTCACATCTGCCATCATCAGTTCCTATGCTCACACCCAGTTGTTCTGCTTTGAGTGTACACACACAGGTAACATATCAACTTTTGAAAAGATCGGACTAGAATGTGCAAATTTCCAGTCAGTGAAATAACCGTGAAAAAATGACTGGACATTTTTATTTTACTGGGCATGTCCTGTCCCCCCCCCCCCCCACACACACTTTCAACAGTATTGCAACTTTGCCTTCTGAGCCTCCAGGGTGTCTTCTATGAATGGAGGCCACCTTGTAGCCAACATGTCACTGGTCCAGTCTACAGATGAGTGCCCAATACAGCCAATGTGAGCAACCAGCCCTCGCTGTGTGTTAGAAAGCTTAAATTCAGCGGTAATGTCCTTTAAGAGTGATCTCCTCCAGTGCCATAAGTTTCCTGATGTGGGACTCGTAATGCCCACAGGATGACAGCAGCATTAGTTACTGGGATTACACACATACTGTCACACACACACACACACACAACCCACACAGAGGCGTTTTAAGTCTGTCAGTAGTAATACTTAGGTGATGCAGAGAGGATTATCTTCACTTCTGTTACCCTGCTTAATACAGTGTGTGTGTGTGTGTGTGTGCATGTGTGTGTCTTCCACTAGTTGCAAAGTAGCAGATTAACAGTGACTCTATCTCTGGGCTTAGAGACACAAACTTTGGGGACTGGACTGATATATTCTGTGTTCAATATATACTTTTCTTTCTTGCTTTCTGCTTCCCTTCCCTCTTATCTCCACCTGTCAGCTCCTCCTCTCCTCCCCAGTATTACAGGTGTCTTTGTTAGTGGTCTGATTCATCGTTCACAAACTGTGATTTTGGGGGGATTTGAACCCACAGTTGTGACAGGGAGGCGTTCTGTCTGAAATGTGCGGGGTGCTGCCTTCTCTCTGTCACGCTTGGTGCTTTCATATCAGAGAAGAAACCAATTTTGACATTTCAATCTGGATACAGTGCATGAAATATAAGATGCTTCTATTTTTATTTCCTCTCTTCTGTTCTCCGTTCCTCTCCTCCCATCTCCTCTGTAATCTGATCAGTGGATCAATAACAGTATGGATTAGTGTGCTGTATGATCTCAATTATAGATGAGCTGCTCCAGCAGAGCTATTTTAGACCAGAGCCTTACATGGACCGAGTTGTGTCATGGTAAATGGACTGCATTTATATAGCGCTTTTATCCAAAGCGCTTTACAATGTATGCCTCTCATTCACCCATTCACACACACACACTCACACCGATGGCAGTGAGCTACCATGCAAGGTGCTGGCCTGACCATCGAGAGCAATTTGGGGTTCAGTGTCTTGCCCAAGGACACTTCGACATGTGGACTGGAAGAGCCGGGGATCGAACCTACGATCTTGTGATTGGAGGCCGACCCTCTCTACCTCCTGAGCCACAGCCGCCCATTGTGTCAGTGAAGGAACTGGAGGCTGGGGTAGTTTCCCTCACTGTCTGGTCACAGAGGATGTTGTGTTGAATGTCGATGTAGCTGAGATCAGCTTTGCTAACAAATCATTGTTTCATGTAAAATTCACATTATATATATTATACAGTGTATGTACACTTATATGAAACAGACGGAGCAGTTGAATCTAATCTTAATTCAACTAATCAAATCCACTTCAATCATTAAGTGACGATGTGGAAAAAGGCGACGAGACGTTTAACAAAAAATAAACACGAAAAACTGAGCAGTTAAAAATGATACAAATTAAAGTTAATTTCTTCAGTCAATTAACTGCATGGATTTCTAGGAATGAACTGTTTTATAGTGTATTATAACTGTAACGGTTGTGATTAAAAAATAAATATACTGAGCTGAAGGATTTTGAGACAAGATGAACCTTTATTGATCCCTGTGGGGAAATTACGTTGTGGGGAGAAAAGAAAATATAAATTAGTGCAAAAATTCAATATACAATAAAAAAAATCTGTAAAAATACAATAAATTCATTTAAATAGAATATAAATAATTTTGGGGTTATGTTTTACATATGCTGCTGACAATGTCAACACATTAACCAGACTGTATGAGTAGAGGACAGTATGGATTACTTACATGTATGAAATACTTACTTACACTGAGGCGTGGTTTGTGCAAACGGAGGTTTAATTCAATATTCAAAAGTATTTTGAAAGAAAGATGTTGGTGCTAACCCTCCCTGTAATCTGAGGTTGGGTTGTTAAGGTTGAAAGCTGCTCCACTGGTTTTCCATTGAACCACACTATGGTAGCTAGTGTAGCTGCACTATGCAGAAAGATCCCTGCTGTGTGGAGGAATGGAGGAACAATGGTCCTCTAGGGAGGAGAGGAGAGAGGAGAGGAGAGGAGAGGAGAGGGGAGGAGAGGAGAGGAGAGGAGGAGGAGGAGAGGAGAGGAGAGGAGAGGAGAGGAGAGGAGAGGAGGAGGAGGAGGAGAGGAGAGGAGAGGAGGAGGTGGAGGAGGAGGAGGAGAGGAGAGGAGAGGAGAGGAGGAGGAGGAGGAGGAGAGGAGAGGAGAGGAGAGGAGGAGAGGAGAGGAGAGGAGAGGAGAGGAGAGGAGGAGGAGGAGGAGAGGAGAGGAGAGGAGAGGAGAGGAGAGGAGAGGAGGAGGAGCAAAAGAGCATAAAGGTATAAAATGAAGGAAAGGGGGAAAGGGGATATGAGAGCCATTCATCTTTGTCATCCCCCATCCCCCCTTTCTCTTCCTTACCTCTCCTCTCTTTCTCTCTCTCTCTCTTTTCCCCCCCTCCTCTCCTCTCCTTTCTCTCTCTAATCTGATCATGTTGCATTGATGTGTGTTCACAGAGACGGTTAGATGTTGCTGATGTGAAAGCTCATATCTGGTGATTTTGATGTATGTGATCAGTTATATGGAGCGACGTTCGGAGACTAGACAGATAGAGAGTATATTCATTAAAAAAACGCTTTGTGACTTTTTTGATTTAATTTGGCAATAATTTCAAATAATATTATAAAAAATCCAAATGATATTCATGGAATTAATACCTTGGATAATGATAGAAGATGTTAGTTATCTTAGTATACGAAAATTGCGTCAACTGCTTTTGTGCTCAGAGTTTTTATGAATGAAACCCTGGAAGAGAGAAAGAGAATCAGATTGAGACAGAAAGAGAAAACAGAAAGAGAAAATGAGTTAAAAAAGCAGACAGAGAAACAGAAAGAGAGAGAGAGATGGTCATATAGAGACAAACATGGGTAAGAGCAGAAAGAGTTTGAATCCCTGTACTTCCAGAGGCAGATGTTAGCGTTTGTTTTGGTGTTTTCATGTCAAACTGAGACTGACTGTATGAAAAAATATTACTTGAGATGTTGTTTAGCGCAAATATCAATATTTAAACTGCTTTATCGGTCAAGCTCTACCATGTGGTCGTTCATCTGTAGTATGTAGTGTGCATGTGTGTCTGTGTGTGTGTGTGTGTGTGTGTGTGTGTGTGTGTGTGTGTCTGTTTGTGTGTATTGTGCGTTGGCCGGGGCAGGAGAGCCTGGCATAGACTCAACTCCTGCATGAGTGACCTGAGGATACAATGTGTGTGTGTGTGTGGGTGTGTGTGTCTCCGCCCCGGAGCAAGCTGCTGTCAAAGAGGGGGAGGGGCAAACGAACGCACCAGTGAGAGAGAGAGAGAGAGAGAGAGAGAGAGAGAGAGAGAGAGAGGAAGAATGTAGTAGAGAGAGACTTAGCATCTGTTGTTTCCGTGGCAGCTCAGCAGCATTGGACTGACTTCACACACACACACACACACACACACACACACACACATTCTCCCTCCGCGGCACACACTCTTGCATTCGCGCGCGCGCACACACACACTCCCATACACACAACCGCCCGCGCCTGCGCTCGCTCACATGCTGGATCCAACGTGGAACTGGCGTTAGAGACTTTTCCATCACTACCTCTCACACACACACACACACACACACACACACACACACACACACACACACACATGCTGACTCTCTTTTCCTCTCATTCACATCCTGGGACTCTTAGCAGCGCAACCACTCTCACATGCAAAGCTTAACCTGAAAATCACTACCGGCATCCTCTCCTGCGGACGTTGAGCCCGTCAGCAGCGCGTGAGTACAGCTGAGAGGCTTGTTGAACTAATTGACCCGGTAACATCTTTTTCCGGTGACACCTTCCTGGCATCACTATTTAAGAGTAACCTTTTAACTCCTCCGGTGACTTTGCATGCTTGGGAAAATGATGTTAAAGCTTAGAGGGACCTGAACTGCTTCTGTGATGCTCTACTACCATCGCTGTAACGCCGTCTGAGCCTTATATATTTATTTCAGGACGACCAGTGATGCAGCATTAACATCTTGGCTCCAACGCCTTCCTCCGGTCTGATGACTCTTACAGTGTAGCAGAGGTGATCAGTGGTTTAGAAATAACAGCGTTTGGCTCAGTGGTTCAGCATCAACATCTCCGATACTGTTTTTTTTTTTTTCCTATTCGGTCTACTGACTGATCTTGTAACAGATTTTCAGGGGTTTACTGCACGGTGTAGCACCATCACTGTCTTAGCTCTCACGCTGTCTTGAGCTAAATAAATACTGGACACACAGAGGTGAAACTGCCGCCAGTCTTCTTGCTCCCTAATTGTAAGTTGATCAAAGAGATGCATTACCAAAAAGTCATTGTATGCCTTTAAAATCTTAGCTATGCTGCTGCCTTCGGTCCATTGATTAGAAAAAGCACCAGATGATGATGTTATCCCAAGATGCTTTAGTGAAATCAGACTTGTGTGGCAGTACCGCTCTGAACTGTGTTAGTACAGTTTAGTTGTTTGTGTCTGTGAGCTGTAATGTGTCAGATTAGTGGATGTGTTTGGGGGGGAAATCAGACCTCGGCTGGCTTTTATTCAGAGTGAAGGAGCTGGGCAGGGAAGGAAACAGGGAGAGAGAATGAGAAGTAGGGAGAAAGAGAGGAGAAATCAAGCAACACTGCAGGTTTCAGACCCCAGGGTCCAAAAAAAACAGCAGTGAGAGAGAGAGAGCTGTGTGTGTGTGTGTGTGTGTGTGTGTGTGTGTGTGTGTGTGTGTGTGTGTGTGTGTGCGTCCAAACCATTACTGTGGAAGATAGAATCTAATTAACCCTGAGTAATACAATCATACTGTAGCCACACACTGTAGGTCACGTGCACACACACACACACACACACACACACACACACACAGGGTTTTCCTTTAGCTTCTTTAGGCTTATTGCCCCCGGTGTTGTCAGTTGTGTGTGTTAGTTCAGAGGCTTCTGGGAAGCTGTCTGGCATTCAGACTAGAAGACAGACAGTCAGGATCTGTTCTAATAGACACTCGTGTATTCATCCACTCTCTGAATCCAAAGTACCGCATTGTACTGTGTCACTGTGTCTGCTAAAGGTACTTATTCATACTTTTTCTGCTGGAAAAAGGTCCATAATATCATCTTGAGAACCATAGAGGATACATCTGTTTCTGTTAGAGTGAAACTGTACTTCCACTGTGTGCATTTCCATAAGTAATGTACATTACTTACAGTGACATTTTTACAGTGGCTGGCTGAAACGGGTCACCGAGGTCCAAAGTGTTTTTCCTTGCTCTTTGCATCGACCGGCCAACTGGATGCTCTCTCACAATTTACTAATTACCTGTCATTCAAGTGAGGGGGGGGGGTGTTGTACTGTGGTTTCGCCAAGCAGTGAAAATGTAAGCACTATGGTTTGCACTGGGAAAAGCATGCACACAACAGCAAAAACAGTAGTGAAAAGGGAGTTTGCAAAAGAAAATGAAGTAAGAAAAGGCATGCAGCTTGTAGATGCGGTGACGATAATACATTTGGCGCGTGCAACGGTGACAATTACAATGGAAACGAATTCAGCCAGTTGGTGGGGAGATCTCCAGGTTGTCCCACAGTCAGGTGTCTTCTCTGGATCTGTTATATTCTATTACAAGCCAACAGTACGTCACTCCACTGCTGAGCTGCTCGCACATCGCTGCGCGTAGCGGCGTGTGATAGACGGTGTTAGACAGCGCCTGCGTATAATGTGACACTTTTTTTCAGTGCAAATGTGCCTACTTGTTTGCCACCTACGACACGACATGTGAGCAGCCACGTCTTAACACACTGTGTTGTCAGCAGCGTGCAAAATAGCCCATAGTAACTGTGCAGACGCTATGCTGCAAGACAGATCTTTACTGTAGACACCAGCAGAAACAAGATCCTTCAGATTTCAAGGACAATAAAGCCATTGATCCTCTAGAACCCAATGGCACACAGCATGCTGGGATTTTGCCTGAAATTGGTGTGTGCTCTTGTTTTCATTTAGGTAAACACAGAATTGCAAAATGTACAGAAGAATATTGTACAGCCATTCACAGTGGCTGTGAGGTCCAGAGGGTTTTAAACTGGGGGTTGCTCATATCTAGAAATACATAACAAACCAACGAAGAAGAAACGATTAAGGTGAAAACTGATAGATGGAGGGAAGGAAGGAAGGAAGGAAGACTGGATGGATTAGGAAAGAAAACGCAGAGACAAGGTTTATTCCAATGGACACTACAGGACGTATTCATCTTAGGAATGGATTCATAAATATTGAATTTCAGGAGTCACGGTGATGCGTTGGGGCTGTCTGCAACTCCCAAGATGACTTAGTGTGTGTGCGTGAGTGTGTGTGCGTTATTGACATGGATAGAGTCTGATGTAACAGTAGCTCATAAAGATCAAAGAGATTATTAGATGCTGAGTCCTGAGGGTGTGTTGAGCGCTGTGTGTGTGTGTGTGTGTGTGTGTGTGTGTGTGTGTGTGTGTAGCTGAGCAGGGTAATCCGAGACAGACGGAATCCATTTAAAGCGCCAGTCATCGTCTTTGACCATGTGAATTTTCGATTTGGTCACGTGGATTTTGACTCGAACATGAAAAATAAACTTTGAGCAAGTTCCGTTACCTGTCAGAACTAAAAACACGTGTCCGTTGCACTTCAGACATCGATGTGCTGCAGAGACCTAGCTCAGGGGCAGGAGCTCGAATCACACAAGGGGCCCTCTGTAGGGCTCACATGGGATTACTACGACAGTACATACAGCTCTGGAAAAAATGAAGAGACCACTCCAAATTATCAGTTCCTCTGGTTTTACTATTTATAGGTATGTGTTTGAGTATAAACTACTGACATGAGTTGTGCCTGTGTTGGAATGGAATGGCTGCCATACATGTAGAGATGCTGATTTAAGAAAAATTTGGAGTGGTCTCTTCATTTTTTCCAGAGCTGTATGTTGGATACAACATAGAATTGCTCCATTTTCCTTGTGATGCTATTGGTAGTATCATTAAAGATCACCAGTGTGTTTGACATGAGCACTCTTGCTGGTTTTGGGGGGATTTCATGAAGCGTTGACATGGTTCAATTGTGTTTGCCAAGAAAAGACAAGCCTCACTGTGTTTGATGTTGTAATTCTGTACTTTTGCACTCTGGTTGGACCAGTTCGTTTTTGTTTTTTTAACTGAAGCAAGTAATCAAATTCTGCTGACCCTTTTTTTTGTTGCTAGAATCTTCTGTCTGTGCCTGTTTTCCCTCCTCTTGTGTTTCCTCCTCCTCTCCCTCTGTCTCCACTTATCTTTCCTTTTCTACCTTTTCTATTGTTGCCTCCATTTGTCTGTCTGCCTCCATCTCTACTCTTTCTGTCTCCTCCTCCTCCAGTCTCTACCTCCTCTGCACTTTCTGTCTCTGCTACATTTTAAATGTAATTGATGAATTTGGGTTACATATAATGGCACTAGTCCCGTACAAGAGTATTTTAAACCGTTATTTTATAGAATTATCATTATTAAGGATCTGCAGTGAAGCTATAAAGTTCTACAACTATATGAAATATATTTCATGTTATTCCTCAGTAGTTTTGTAGCTGCTATGCTATTTTAATTGAATTGTATTATAGGGCTCTGAGTCTCTTTGATCGGTGTCATAACTGATCAAAGAGACTAACTTATTATAACTTATTTGAAGAACACTCCTGTATTTTAGCCTGCCAGGACTAGCATGGTTGTCTGGCATCGTCTCTCATCTGTTGTCTTTGTCCAGATGGATAAACATATGCTCTCTCCGGCCCGGACAGCTCAGTCAGTAGAGCATGGGGTCGTGGGTTCGATCCCCACATAGTTTCAACTATCACCTTTGGATAAAAGCATCTGCTAAATGACTGTAATATAATGTCATCTCCGGCTGGCTCTTTAATTTTTCTTCTTCTCTTTTTTAAGGAATTTTTCAGCACTGTATGTGCAACAGGGCATGTTAAGATAGATTTGATAGCTGATATGCCGTTTGATTTTCATAAACATCTTGATGAATCATGCTAGTTAGCTATAAGAAACCTCAAAACCATCGCTAGGGCTAAAGACAAGGCAGGTACTGAGTACAGTAACCTAAATTTGGAAGCAAATATACAAGTATACAATATACTTTTTCTAGCCTGGCTGTTATTTTATTTGCCAATCCTCCATTAGACATCCATGATGGCGCCAGATGTGGTTGCTAGATCTGTGATGTAACTGCAAAGCCTCTATTGGTGATATTGATGATATTGATGTTAACTGTGGAAATGATGGGCTGAGAAATCGTTGTAAGCCTAAATGTAGAGACGGTAGAGTGCTGTGGAAGTGTAGTGAAGATGAGTGTGGATGATTGTAAGATGCCACCATCTACTGCTTAGCCTCCAGGAGCCGGTGTGGTCCTGATTATATGGGGGATCCCCACTTGATAAGCCCGATGACAAACATCTTCTAGGTAACGTTACGTAACAAGACTACGTTTCTCTTCAGGGTAGCTTCACAGTCGCGCAACGTCTTCCAATGTGAAGTAACTGGTAGCTTGTAAAACTAGCTTCCCCAAAGTTATATTAGATTCTGTGTATAGGTTTAATCCATATATTGATTACTGTTAAAGGGGAAAACCACTCAATTTAAGAATGTTTATCAGGTAAGACAGAAAATCAATATCTATGAAGATGAGCAACTCTAAGAACTAAGACTCTTCAGCTGAATTCTACTGGATCTAACATTGCCTTTGTCCTCTCTCTCTCTCTGTGTGTGTGTGTGTGTGTGTGTGTGTGTGTGTGTGTGTGTGTGTGTGTATAGAGTACAGTCGTTTTGAGGCGAAGATCCATGACCTGAGGGAACAGATGATGACCAGCAGTGTCAGCTCCAGCTCCACGTCGCTCCGCTCCACGCAGAAACGCACACTTTATGTCAGGTAACACACACACACACACACACACACACACAAACACGCGCACACGCACACTCACACAGTAGACAGAGGTGATCGATTGTCTAGTGTCCTTCAGTGTGACAAGACAATTATAAGGTCTTATCTCACCTGTCCACTCTTTATATTGTGTGTGAGGGAGAGAGAGAGAGAGGCTGAAAGAAAAGCTATCAGATCGACAATCACAATAAGACAACCTGGCAATGACAAACACACAAACACAGACACACCCATTGCCTGTCATTCTCTTTCTCTCTCATTCCTCTCTCTTGTCCTTGCCCGTGTCCTGTTTTCTTCACTCTCTGAATCACTTGTTCCCTCCTTAGTTCACTGTGTAGAGCCCTCTGGATTTTTCCTAACCTAACATCAGTTTTGGGATCCTTTCCCAAAAAGCAATTTTTCCGATTGTATGCATCCCAAAAAATAACCAATACTTTCAAAGATAGTAGGGCACTTTTTTCTGAAAACGAGGACTGTTTGGCTTGTGTGAAAGGTTGAAGATTCAAATCAAGGTTAAAGTTGAACTTTTATGAAGTAGATACTGCTCAGTAAAAATAGCAGATTAGTGGAAAATGAGTTTCTCATGTGCTGTAAACTGTGATAGTTTGATAGTTTGATAGAATCAAGGTCTTGATGGCCACAGTGATAGACTGTGGCAATAGCACCATGGAAAAAATGAGAAAACCACCTGATGAACTGAACCATACAGCAGTAGCTTTCTGTAGGCCTCTTCAGTGTCAGAGGACTGGAGCACCTTGCACATGCTCTCTTTGTGCACATGGTAAATTGGGATTATCGGATATACAACTTTACCACCAGTTCAAGTTCCCACTGTTCCAATGTCATTTGAACATCCCGGATTTTATTTGGAACACAAATTGGCCAAGGTGTGACGTAGCTGTCTTAACCAACATGGCTGATAACATGCAATTGAATAGTAGTCTTACACATCTCCTTTCTGCCTCATTCTCAGGCCGGTTCTGGTAACATCTCCGTAGATGTTTGTTTCAAAAGAAATGAGCAGCCAGACAGAAATCAAACGCTTCATTACCTCCATGTTTGTTTTTATCTGTGACTCAAAAGCAGCTCGGACAAAAGTGGATCTGATGTGCACATGAATGGGACATCTGACCCAAGCTGTGTGCACGTCGCCTGGAGGGTTAGAAGGCAGCAGCAGAAAGGAGAGAGTCACCTTGGACCACACACACACACACACACACACACACACTTATGCATAGGGCAGGGCCAGGGTGAGAGCCTATTCAGGGAGCTAGCGGCCAAAGGTCAGATTCTGAACAACAGCCCTCTGGGAACTGTAGTCTAACAAGTCACTGACTGACCTGTTTGACTGACTGAATGACTCACTGTTAATCTGAACAACTAGCTAATACCATTCTGCTTTTTATTCCATTCCATTTCACTTCTAGCAGCTAGTTCAGGGGTTATGAAGTGGGATGGCGTTGGATCCACAACGCTTTGTAAAGACTGGCATCACCTACTGGGTTAAAACAAACGATTAAACACATCCACCTTGTGAACGGTTGATTTAATGGGGAAATATGAAGAAACATGACATTGCAGATGCTTGCCGTCACCCTTGCTACATTTTTAAATAGTCACCCACTGGGCATAATTATTATTAGCATAGTGTATGGAAGTGTGTATTCACAGCTGTCTAGACGTTTTACTGTATTTTTAGGGCAAAGTGAAGATAAATGACCTGCCATGTCCCTCACCAATGATACAGCAATCACTGGACGTTGATCTTTGACAGCAATGAAAATTTCTATCAGGTGTAAGACAAAGACATAAGGTGAAGATTTTAGGTCTCTATGGTGAGATTATTTTATTTTATTGATTTAACATTGAATTAACCAGGTAGTTCCACTGAGATCAATAATCTGTTTTTTTCAAGGAAGACCTGGCCAAGAAAGCAGCATCATATCAAACATAAAAGTTGCAGATAAACAACAATATCCAATAATATATAAAAGCAAAATACAATTCAAGTTGCACAGAAGAGAAAGCAAAGCAACATTTTCAATATGAATGCTCCAATAAGCAGTAGTTCAATATGAAACCATCAGGCAAGACGCAGCCTTCACCCAGGTCTAGTCCAGATCAGACCAGGATCATCTCGAGGTATTCCAGGATGTTGTGTGACTAACGGACAAACGCAGAAACAGTGACCAATCTGTAGTAACAACTCGCACAATACATCACACTGTCATATATTTCCAGCATCTGCTTACTGGCCTAAAATGACCAATGGGCTTGCAGATATTAACGAGGAAGCCTCAGACCGGCAGCTGATTGGCTGAGCGGAGGCTGTTGCTGCATGACAGATTGGGGGTGCCTGGTGCCTTGGGCTGCTGTGTGTGTGTGTGTGTGTGCGTGTGTGTGTCTGTGTGTGTGTGTGTGTGTGTGTGTGTGTGTGTGTGTGTGTGTGTGTGTGTATATGCATGTGTATAATGTGTTAGACTATAGTGACTAACCTTTCCTTAGAGGAAATGTTTGCTCACTGAAGCAAGGTGACAAAGGTGACGTATGTGCCTCTGTCCTTTGTGTTAAGAGGTGTGCTCTTCTCTCCTCTCCTCTCTCCTCTCCTCTCCTCTCCTCTTATTTAAAATATACTCTATAGCTTGGTATTGTAATTACATAATTACATACTTCACTTAAAGGTAGGGCTAAGTAGGAAATACACGCTGGCAGGGTAAACACCCGTAGATTCCCATTCACACCATATATTTTAGCTCTAATCTAAGCATCTTTTTGTATTTATGGCAGCTAAGTCTCCTTTTACACATTTGGCTGTCTCTGCTGTCATGGAAATGGTAAGAACAAGTTTATAATGCCAACAGGCCCAACAGTCAGTCAGCTGTACCTTGTTAGTACCCAGCTGCCCCGTGGTTAGAGCCTGAGGCTGAGCTCCACTAGCCAGCAGGCTAGTATGAAAGCTTAGTCATCTGTCTCACTGGGCATTGACAAATTAGACATACGGTACCGATTCACCAAGTTTTGGTATATAGATCAATTTTGAAGCATTATAAGGTATTAAAAAGCATTAGGATATCGGTGTCTTGCATTATCAAATTGCTTGATTACGTAACCGTTGTAAAGTAAAGTGTCAATGTGTGTTCCTTTTGAAAACTACAGTAATTAGCTTCTGTCTGTCTGAGTCAACATGGCTTTGATACTGAGAACACTTGATGGATTTAATGTTACACTTACATACTCACCCTTTCTATATTACACACTCCCCATATGGCCCCTTAGACGCTTGTTTATGGGGATGAGGAACTCATTGCTCTGCTTTGTGCTTCTGTCCTGCTGTAACTCTGTAACTAGTGGAGGATAGTATGTTCAGGGGAGGAATGAGGGTTACACATACTCTCATCTGGGAGCTTCCCTGTATGTAGCTGTAGACCCACTAATGTGATTACAAGCACATTTTTGCACATCATGTCTTTCCTCTTTTCTCTCAGATTCTGCCCATTCTTATATAGCAAATATGTTTTTTTACACTTTTAAAATAATTCTCCACCTATTTCAGTTCTTAAGTTCTGGTGCCACTGATGCTACTGCTGCTATTTTGCACATCCTGCACATTTTCACCAATACATTTTCTACTTAACACAGTCCATTTGCTATATTTCTTATTTAGATCCTACTCTTCTTTGATGTATCCTGTTACTTCTTGCTGCTGCAACCCAAGCCCAATTTCCCCACAGGGATCATTAAAGTTTCCTCTAGTCTAATCCTTCAGTCAGGGAGGGTTGAGTGCCTTGCTCAGTGACATCCCAACCAGTCCGACGGTCGTTCCCTCCGGCCACAAGCTCACTTCTCTGTCATATTTTAGGAGCCTACTAAAATGATAATGTGCTGTGCGGAAGGAAGTCTTACTTTTAGCAACTTGAGTCTAACATCATTTAGACAGACGCTGCTGTACTTCCTGCTGTCACGCTCTGTGTTTGTGTCTCTCTCCACATCGCTCTCACTGCCTCTCGCTCATTTTCTCTCTTTGTCCCTTTCTCCCCCCTCTCTCCGTCTCTGTTTTATTGATGAAGGCAGTAGGGACTTTAGGGGACGCCTGTTACTTCAGCTCTATTTCCTTCACACACACACACACACACACACACACACACACACATACACTTTGTTGGCCTACTTTCCCAGGTCTTTTCCCTGTGGACTGGTTAGGAAGTCTGTGGTCACGTAAACAGATCACCGTCACACACAAACACACAAACACACATCTATCTATCTCTTTTTCTGTCCGTCTCCCTTTCTATCTCACATGTCTTGGTTTCTGCCTTTGTCTCTGTGACCTCTAGCAGACAGAAGTGTCACATCTCATGTTTTTGACTGTTCTAAATGTGTGTGTGTGTGTGTGTGTCTCTCTCTCCGCAGAGCGTTGTTCGACTACGACGGCAGTGCGTCAGATCTGAGCGCGCCCAGTCAGGCCCTGGCGTTTCGTTTCGGGGATATCCTCCATGTGACCAGCGCTGGTGAAGAGGAGTGGTGGCCCGCCCGTCACCTCAGCCCCCCGCCCCCCCACCGCCCCGAAGTCGGGGTCATCCCCAGCCGCAGGAGGTCAGAGTTCACAGGGGTCACGAGGGCGGGCGGGTCACATCACTTAGATGTGATCCAAACAATACAATAACAATCCATGACATTTTCAAATGAGAAAATACCTGTTTACCACAATAGTAATTCAACCTCGAGACAGTTCATGAAAGATTTTATATTTACTGTTGTAAACACTTGTTGGTGTCAGGTAGGTAAAAATGCTCTGGCACACAGGAAGTGATGCGTAATGTTTACCAGCCAAAATAATTTGTGTACCCATTCAATGTCATTTCGTCTATAGAATCAGGTATGAAACCTTCAATAAAGAGACGAGCAGGTTTAGATTTTTGTTCTGCTGGCCTCACACCTGCTATGTGTCGCCACATGGGAATACCTGAAGTTAGACTAGTTAACCATCCACACTGTGGTGACACAGGCCACTTTGTGTAGAGCGTAACAGGCTGCCAATCAACAGGCCAGGACGTTTGCTGATGCACACTAGTGTCAATGTGTGCAGCTTCATTGAAACTACTGGCTGCTATTTATTTTATTGTGCCGTTGTAGGAAAGGAAAATGGAAATCATTCCTCTTGTTTGAGCCATCTACCTCTTTTAGCTTTAGCCCTGTGCTCACCATCATACAGATGCTCACGCGTCATCACAATATCTGCTGAATGTGGATTCGGGGGAAGAGAGCAGTGTCCCGTTTCCTCCATCACGTCGTCCCTCCCTTTCACCCTTCTCCTCCATCCCTCTCTCTCCCTCCCTTCCTGTCTCCCCTCCTCTCTCCTCAGTGGAGGAGGTGAAAGACAGATGTTGATAGGTTTCTGAGCTGAGAGAAGGCGCTGTCTGTTACCGTCAGTTTACTGAGCGAAGGTGACGAGGAGGGAGGGATGAGGAATTAGAGGACTAGCAGAGAGAGGGAGAGAGAGAGAGAGAGGGAGAGAGAGAGGAGAGAGGGAGAGGGGATAAAATGACAGAAGACGTGTGAACGAGGGCGAGGGATTAGAAGCACCGGGGATGAGTAGGAGGGACGGATGGAGAAATGAAACATGGGAGGGATGGATGGAGAGAGCATTAGGTGGGGTATTAGAGGATGGGGTAATAGAATACGGGATATTGGAATACGGGGTTTTAGTATATGGGGTTACTAGAGGCCAATTCATTAATTGGGGGAGGTAGAGGCTGGGGTATCAGAGCATGAGGGAGAGAAGACCTGAGGAGAAGAGAGGAGAAAAGGAAGGAGAGATAAAGAGAGGAGAGAGGGATAGAAGGAGAGGAGAAAAGGAAGGAGAGATAAAGAGAGGAGAGGAGAGAGGGAAGGAAGGAGAGATAAAGAGAGGAGAGGAGAGCAGGAAGGCGGGGGCGAGAGTAGAGGAGAAATGAAGAGAAGCGTCAACACTGTGTGAAGGTATTGTTTGGTTGAGCTGCCGTGGGGGATTAAGACCAAAGAATGGCTGGCAGTCCCACATCTGTCCTTTTAAAGTTATTTTAAATTCTGCCGAGGACCGCGTCGCTCCTGGTCTGTTTTCAGTGACGGTGGCTCGGCTGTTCACAGACGTAAACAACATTTGTATGACTTGCATATGGTGAAACAGTACAGGACACAAATTCACCATCGCAGACATAACGTCAGCAGGTTAGACATGTCAGCTCTGCTGCACTGCCGGCTCCACCCCGACAGGTGATGAAATCCTGGAGATTTAAGGGTAGTATGAGCTGAGTTGGCAGAAATGTTCAGCTCTCCACCACTCATTTCATTACTCTTTAAAGCTGCATTATAAAAGATTTTGTGTAAAAGGACACCTTCTTATCGGCCTAAATCACAACGTGTAAGTAACAGAGGCCGCGTAGATTTGCCCTGTTTGGTATCTTTAGTTGTAAAGCAATCACAGACCAGCTGGGATAAGTCTCAAGCAAGTCTTCTCCTATGCGCCTGTCACCAGCTATACTCAGCCGTGCAAAGGACCTGCTGCTCGAAAAATGTCTGAAAATCAGTTTCTATCGGTCTCAGAGTTTTCATTTTAGGAGATACAATGTTTATGCAAGACACTGAAGATTTGAGAATTTAGTTTTGGGGTGTATTTCCTCCCTAGAGAAGGTTGTTGTTGTTTACCAGTGTTGCCCTGCAGACACTTTGAGCGTTTAACAAGCTGCAGAGGTGCTGGGGTTCTGCCACTAATCTGCACTGTACTGAGGAGTTACACACACAAACACACACACACGGGCACAAATAACACACACACAAGAAATGCCAACACACATGAAGACATGCACGTGGAGACACAAACACACGCAATGCTTGCAAACACAAACATACAGAAACTCAAACTGGGATATGAATGAGAAATGGTCTGTCGTCTTGTTTTTCTCTCTGAATCTCTCACCAACATGGACACACACACACACACACACACACACACACACACATGCATGCACGTACATACACACAGCTACACACACACAACCACAGAGAGATACGGGAACACATCGACGCAGATACAGGGACAAACAGAGGCTTGTTTATACGAGTTTTCTTCTGCTCCCATCCCTCTCCTGTCCCCTGCTCCTTCCTCCTGTTGCTCTCTCGTCTCGCCTTTGTTGCCATTTTCCTCCTCTCCATCTCTTAATGTTTTTTTTTCCATCCTCTCTCTCAGGGCAGAGAAGAAGGAGAGGTCGAGGCTAAAGACAGTCAGAGTGACCAGGTCTCAGGACAGAACGGTGAGTCCAATACTTGACCCCTAACACTGAGACTGGTTGTCACAAATGTCCCTTGGTAACTAATATTGTTACTGATACTGACATAGTAATTTGTTCGTCGCTGGGAAAAGGATGTAATCACCGCAACACATCATCACCCAACGCTGTGCTCAACAGGGCAGTGAACCATCCCCCGGACATTAGAGGCTAATTAATAGCGCGGCCGAACACCGTTTCATTACTTCGAGATGTTTAATGTCTTTGGAGCAACAATCAATAGAGTGGAGCGAACAGTGAAGTACGCCTCCGGGCTTCATCAGCCTTCCTCATCCTCTCGTTTTTTTTAAAGCTTTGAACAGAGCTGGGAAGCTGTTCCTGATCTAGAAAGTTCCACTCCCGAGTTGCGGTGCGATGACGTGGCTTCCATCACACCTCTAACACCGTGATGATGAGAGATGGCACACTAGTCTAACACAAGCTATTGATATCGCTGTGTTGTCAGCTCCCTCTCTCTCTCTCTCCGCCACTCTTTTTCCATCTGTCGCTCTCTCTCTCTTTCCCTCTGTCTCTCTCTCTCTCTCTCTCTCTCTCTCTCTCTCTCTCTCACCACCACTCTTCTTCCATCTCTCTCTCTCTCTCTCACACCACATTCTGTTTTCATCACACTATGTGAATCAGCAACTCTGCAATCAGCGACTCTGCATGGTAGAGAGCTGATAATTAAAAATGATCACATGCATACACACACACACACACACACACACACACACATACCTTCACCCCCTGGCAGTCACTGATTTGAGACAGGCAGGTGATAGAAGACATGGAGTCTTGCTCTCTTCTCAAACTAACTGTGTGTGTGTGTGTGTGTGTGTGTCCATGTAAGAGGGAGAAACACAGGAGGAGAGAAATGGAGGACCCCTGAGGTTTCCAAACAGGACTACTGTAGATAACCGCCAAGATAATGTTATGTTCATAATGGTTATGATGATTAATGCTCTCTCTCTCTCTCTCTCTCTCTCTCTCTCTCTCTCTCTCTCTCTCTCTCTCTCCAGGATCAGGATGATAAAGGTAGGTGTTCTGACTAGTACAGTGACGCCTGCTGGTCAGTTTGTGTAATTGCAGTTCCCTGGCAGACATGGCTAACATAGCTTTCATTTGAGGACATCCTCCTCTTTGGATGGAGAAAGAACAGTGAGAATACCTTAAAAATGGATTCAATAGGGCCCATGCCCACGAGAGTGTATTCACTTTCACTTAAATCAGTTCAGAATGTAAAGACAAACTCCAACTAATTGAGACTGAGATGAGATTGGTTTATTTTTACCTGGCATAGTGAGGATGCCAATCTTGCTCTTCATGAATGCAAATTAATCCCTTCCACTGAAGTAATGGAGATTATTTCATTTAGTAACTGGCTCTGCTGTTGGCACATCCCCATGGTCCCTGTTATAATGGTGTGTGTGTGTGTGTGTGTGTGTGTGTGTGTGTGTGTGTTGCTGACCCTGCCTTGTCTTGTCCTTCCAGAGCTGGTAACCTCTGGCACCAGCGATAATGAGAGTAGTTCCTGTAAGTCTAGACCCCGCCTCCTCACTCCTCCTCTCTCTCTCTCTCTCTCTCTCTCTCTCTCTCGCCCTCCCTCCTGCCCTCCTTTCCTGTCTCATGCTTGTTCTTGTTCAGTTTTCATTTTCTATCCCACTTGCTTGATGTTGCAAATGATGTGTGTGTTTCTGTGAGTGTGTGGGTGTGTGAGTGTGTGTGTCCATGCGTACATGCACATATGTGTTTGTGTGCTGATGTGCATGTGTGTGTGGGTCCAAGTTACCTCTCTGTGCCTTTCCAGAACTTTCCCAACACAGACGACAAGTGACACGTCTCATTAAGACAAGTTACATTAAGTGAAACTTGTCAAAATTGTCTCCCAGTGCAGATAATTTTAACAATTTGACTTACATCATCCAGAAAACCCTGTTCAGTCTGAACAGGAGATGAAATCTATTTCTGAGCTTCTCAATTTTACAGTGTAGTACAGATTAATTCAACCACTGTGACTCTAAACCTGTCTGTCATCTCTGTCTATCCAATCAGCTGGCCAGGAGGAGATCTTCCTGACCTACCAGCCAGTCACGCAGCAGGAAGGTCAGTGACATCATCGTTGCATCATCACTGCTTAGCTCGAGCTTGTTGTTTTCTTGTTTTTCTTTTTTCCAGGAACCATTTATTTTTCCTGTAGTAGGTTAGCTTACATATATCTGACTGTAAATGAAATAGAAAGGAAACAAGACCAAATAAAACACTACAGGCTTTCTCAACGTTGAGGCCAGAACTCCTCGATGCCCTGGCCAAAAAAAGATGATTGATTGTTTTGAAATGAAAAAATAGAGCCAGCAGCTTTTTGGTTGCAATCCAAGCAGCCCCACTAGCCTGTACAGTATATATTTGTCACTAACCAGCAAATAAGACCAGCTGGACTTCTGTCCCCCATGAGGTTCACCCTGCATCGTATTAGTAAAGAGCAATAATGTAAGAGACCAAACATTTTCGAATGTCTTCTGAAATTCAATATTAAGTGTCACCCGTCTAAAAACGTTAGGAAGCGGAGGCTTATAGTGCATATAATTTTGGAAATGTTATGGAAATTTGCTGATAATCTTTTGACCAACCAGTGAAATGTTTAATGTCAAGCTTGGCTGCTTGTTGCTCCATTTCCCTGTGAGGAATAATCTATCAGGAAGAATGACAGTACAGGTTGGAAGTGATTTAGCCAGAAATACAACCTGGGACATTCAGATCAGATATTCAATGGAGAGGGCACACTGTGATGCAGCAGGCTGCACCTTCTACAGTCAGTAGCACTGAAGCATCATCAGTTCAATAGAGTGCAGTATTATGCATTATCATGACCTTTGTACAATAGCAATCAACGTGTATTTTCAGAAATGTTTCTGACCAAAGTTTCCAATCAAACAACATCAGCATATATCAACCAATCACAGATAAAGTATGAGGCATGCAGTATTTGATTTGTCCATATTTCATTAAACCCTGTTTGTCAGGCAGGTGTCAATATAGCCTAACTCAAGAGTGTGTGTCTGTGTGTTTGTGTGTGTCCAGTGAATTACACGCGGCCGGTCATCATGCTGGGACCAATGAAAGATCGGATCAACGATGACCTCATCTCTGAGTTTCCTGACAAGTTCGGTTCCTGCGTCCCACGTGAGTCTCTAACTCCAGGATAAGTTCCAGTAGGGACCTGTGAAGGGCACTGCAAAGGGAGGATGAGTTTCACCAGGCTACTGTACTCTCCAGGGAAGAAAGAACTGTGATATTCAGAATTTTTCCAGCAGAGTTAGGCTTGGTTAATCAGTCAGTGAAAACACTGTAATGGTGGTACCCCCTAAAAATATGACATGACTTAACCTCAATTATACCACATTGTTATTAATAGCTCATCAGGCTACCACATTTCAGCAAATAAGCCTTTATCAGAGCATTGGGGTTCAAGTTTGCCATAATTTTCTGAATAGGTTTTATGCAGTGCCACCATTACGGTGTTTTCATGGACTTGTTGGAAGTTAGCTTTTAGTTTTTAGTTGAGCACCCAACGAGAAGAAGGTGAAACAAGGAGGTGCACCTGCTATAAGTTTTTCAAATGAAGGCAAAAGATCACCACTTAAATGTAATTAATCCAGGGAGTGGATTTCATTCCTTTCAAATTCCCAACCCTGAAAAATCTTTGGCCATGAAAAAGTTTCTCATATCCAACCTGCAACGAAAGTGACTTTGCGAGAGGGATATGAACTACATATACAGTAGACAGTTTAACCTGAAAAAAATGAAAAGAGCTGTTATCTGGCATATGGTGTACATGTAAACACACTCAGCGTCCTACAGTTTGTTTTGAGTTTGTCGATCAATCACAACAATGTTTTAAACAAAGCTGTGTGTGCGTGTGTGTTTTTTTCCAGACACAACGCGGCCGCGCCGAGACTACGAGGTGGACAGCAGAGATTACCACTTCATGTCCTCCAGAGAGCACATGGAGAGAGAGATCCAAGAACACAAGTTCATCGAGGCTGGACAGTATAACAACCATCTATATGGAACCAGCATACAGTCTGTTAGAGAGGTCGCTGATAAGGTAAGACCAAACGGATAGTGAAAAGAGTCAGGATAATGGGAGCAGCAGGAGAGGAGAGGAGAGTGGGATTTAGTTTGGTCTAATTGCATTGTGTCATGACATGGTTTCTCTCTCACTCTCAGGGTAAACACTGTATACTGGATGTATCAGGGAATGCTATAAAGCGTCTCCAGATGGCAGGCCTCCATCCCATTGCTATCTTCATTAGACCATGCAGCGTCGACAACATCCTGTAAGTAACATAAAAAATATCCTGTAACACAAACAACATCCCTGTTAAACAACATCCTGTAAGTAATATACACAACATCCTGTAAGTAATATAAACAACATCCTGTAAGTAATATAAACAACATCCCTGTTAAACAACACCCTGTAAGTAATATAAACAACATCCTGTAAGTAATATAAACAACATCCTGTAAGTAATATACACAACATCCTGTAAGTAATATACACAACATCCTGTAAGTAATATAAACAACATCCTGTAAGTAATATAAACAACATCATGTGAGTAATATAAACAACATCATGTAAGTAATATAAACAACATCCTGTAAGTAACATAAACAACATCATGTAAGTAACATAAACAACATCATGTAAGTAATATAAACAACATCCTGCAAGTAACATAAACAACATCCTGTAATAAACAACATCCTGTAAGAAATATAAACATCCTGTAAGTATATAAACAACACCCTGTAAGAAATATAAACATCCTGTAAGTATATAAACAACATCCTGTAACATCCTGTAAGTAATATAAACAACATCATGTAAGTAATATAAACAATATCCTGTAAGATAATCATATTCTTATAAGATAAGCAATATGCTGTCATATAAATAACATCTTGTAAATGATGATCTTTGAAGCATGTTGGTATTGGTGTGTTGGAAAAATAAGACAACCGTATTGAAAAAAAATCACAAGTCTATTGAAAAAATGACATTTCGTTTGACAGACCTTTGTCAGATCATCGTTCTTTATCATCCTAACTTTTTGTGCATAGTAGAAATCAGTTCAACTTGAGTGTGAGGTACAACTATACAAACCCCAAGGCAGCAAAAACTATGAGAAACCATTTAATAATGCAGGGCGCCTTGACCAGCTGGACACGACTTCAAACATGGACTAGTTATAACCTGAGAAGTTGCTACATCCTTGTTTACTCATAAATAACTGAAATAAAAGCAGCTGCACTACAAAAGTAGGTTAAAATGTAATGAGGGTTAAAATATGTACCTCTACTCCCGTCTCACTCTCCAGAGAGATGAACAAGCGTCTTACTGAGGAGCAGGGGAGGAAGACCTACGAAAGAGCCGTCAAACTGGAGCAGGAGTTCACTGAGTACTTCACCGGTTAGTCGCTTGCATGCACATGCACACACACAGATGACAAAGAAATTTACTGAACCCTCTATTTCACCAATTAGACACAGGCACATGTTCTACAGCGATATGTTCCATTAAGGTCACTCAGGTCCGCTGACCAGTTGCTCCTGGTTGTACCTAAGGCAAGGCTTAAGCTCAGGGGAGATCGCGCTTTTGCAGTTGTAGCCCCCAAACTCTGGAACGAGCTGCCTCTACATGTTAGGCTGGCCCCTACATTGTCTGTTTTTAAATCTCGCCTCAAAACACATTTGTACTCCTTGGCTTTTAACTCAGTATGAGAGTTGCATTTTTCTTTTTGTTTGGTCTTGTTGCTTTTATATTACTGTCATTTTGTCTCTTAAACTGGTCCTTGTGTTTTATTGTGTTTTTAAGTTTTTACGATTGATTGATTGTACAGCACTTTGGTCAACTGTGTTGTTTTAAATGTGCTTTATAAATAAAGTTGGATTGGATTGGATTGGACATGAGCACAGATTCATCAGTTTCCGTGGCAAAGATTTCACTCTCATCAGTGTAGCAATGAAACGAATAAATCGTGTTATTGTACTGTGGCAGTGCTGGGACAGGGTACATGTACATCAGGTAGGGCGATAGAGATAGAGAGATTGACTGAAACGAGCAGAAGTAGTGCAACACTCTGCATCCAGACTGGAACTGGATATTTGGTAATAGTTTCTGTTTTCGGAAACTAAATGGGTTATTGTTAATGACTTCTTCCTCTCTCTCGCCTTGTTTCTCTTCACACTTTCTCTCCCCTCTCTCTCTCTCTCTCTCTCTCTCTCTCTCTCTCTCTCTCTCTCTCTCTCTCTCTCTCCAGCTATAGTCCAGGGTTCCTCTCTAGAGGAGGTGTATTCGCAGGTGAAGCAGATCATTGAGGAGCAGTCTGGTCCTTACATCTGGGTTCCCACCAAGGAGCGTCTCTGAATACACACACACACACACACACACACACCTACATACACGTGGAGATGATGCACACACACACACACACACACACATACTTACACAAGCACATGCAGTCGGACAAGGCTGAGACTATCTGGGACTGCTACTTCCTGAAGCGGGAGGAGCTAATGTCTGTCCAGCAGCCTATCGGTGGATCTTTCTACAGCTCAGTTCCTTAATGTTTAAGGAAGTGGTTCAAATCAAGGCGACATGTACCATTATCTGATTTGATTTCTTTACTGTTCTTATTATTGTTGTTGTCGTTGTTGTTTTCATATAAATGAAGGGTAATGCATTCATGTATGGGTTTGTAACGATAATATTGTCACTAAGAGGCAGACTTTTGCACGCTGTAGCTTTAAGAGCATGTATTTGGGACGAAATCTTGATCTCCCCTCCCCGTCTGTCTCTCCTCATGGCATCACTCCTGTTTAGAGTCTCTCTTTTTTCCGTCTCTCTCACTCTATCTTTTTCTATCTCTCTCTAGCTCTCTCTATCTCTATGTCTTGTCTCAGATCTCATCCTTCCCCCCCTCTAGACTGTCTATGGGCTATACATATGAGGTAAACGCTAACAGTGTGCCCAGGCGTTTTGGCATCGAGGGCCAAAATGAAACCGTATTACAGTTACCATTTAGGAATGTAGCAAGGAAATAATCATTAGCAATTTAGAATTTGTATAATCAAGACGCTTGTTGGTATGTCTTGTGACAAGCAGAAATACGCAATCAAAACTCAAATACTGAATTAGATTGCATCAAAATAGATAAAACATATAGAGTCTCCCTGGAACCCCTTTTGTTTTTTGTTGAGGACCAAAAACTCAGTCTGGCTCGCAGGCCTCCTCTCGGACAGCCGGTGCTATCTTATTGTACAACAGGTGTTCCAGTTGGGGTCCCAAACCATAGTTTGAGAAACCAGGGTCTTCGTCTCACCCACCCTGGGCTATGACTCCATCCCACCTCCGCCCTGCTCCCTTCCTCTCCTCCTCCTCCTCCTCTCCTCCCCATGCCTCCATCTCTCTCCTCCTCTCTCCACATTCACAGTGTCGCATTAAGCTGAGCGCTCCGGCACAACGTAAAGCAGTGTATCATCTTCATCATCGCTATCATCATCATCATCACGATCATAATCATCATCATCATTATAGCTATTCCTCTCACCGTAGCCGCACTAAATGACGGCTGGTTTCTTGAAAGCATCTTAGTGTGGCAGAGATGAAGAAGTCATACTGTTACCGTCTTACGTCTTTCAGCTAATTGGACTCAGTGGGTCAGTTGGCTCAGTTGGTGTCTATTACGCTGGTGTGACAGGGCTGAAGAGGTCAGGTAAACTCGTCTGTCCCCCGGCCAGTTCAGAAAAGCACCGTTGGATCAGCTCTATCGGTAACACAGGATTTATGAGTTTGAGCCCAGATGACTGTAGCCCTTGCTAGCGTGAATGACACCTGGAACGTTAGCATTATGACAATCTCTGTCCACAAGTTTGATATATTAAGACGCTTGTGGTAACATTGCCACTGTGCCACTGTATGGACCTTCTCAGCCACCGTACTTACACTTCCTGTCTCCAACCCCCCCCCCCCCCCCCAGGCAATTGCTCCAAACTGACTGGAGACTAGAGATGTGCAGAATACCGGTTCTTTCAACAAAATAGCTCTAGACCCAAATAGATAGCTTTGATAACATTTGTTTGGAAGGCTTTAATAGCTCTACTGAATAATATTTCTTTCAAAATAAAAGACTGAACTTAGTAGATCAAGTGGTGTTGTCTGTTGACAGAACTGGTGTCTCTGTATGTCTCTGGCTGTGTGTTTCAGCCAGGGGCCCACGCCGCTGTCTGTTAGAGTAAAGCACCGATGCAAAGACTTTATTGTATACAGAGATGGATCTATATCTAACATATTATAATATTTATCCCTGCTCTAACTGCCTATTTTGGTACAAAAATAAAAGTCTTTATTGAGATTTACTGAAAAACTTCTACCGATTACCGGAGATGATTATTCTTTTTGCGTTGTGGAACCTGTATGAATGTGAATATGCTATAATTACTGTAAATATGAATATATTTTCCTTTACTTTCACCTCTACTGCTGGCTTTTACTGGTCTCTGTTGGTGTCCAATGTGGTCATTCCCCTTAGCAACGCCACTAGCCAAAAACTATATATTTGATAGATAATTGATAGATAGATAGATAGAGAGATAGCGAGATAGCGAGATAGATAGAGAGATAGGGTCTCATAAGGTTAAAAATCTTATTTCCTGATATGTAAATACAATAATCCATCCAAAGTCAACTAGTTAAAGGAGTTAACTAGTGAAAATCCATGTCTTGTTGCTTGTACAAATCTTATCAACACGGGCCTTACGGGTCAAAAAGTGTCTGAATTTAGATTTAATTCCTGTAAACCCAGGAGGAAGAGATGTGACAACTTCCCTTTCTCATGGTCGTCAATCTGCTGGACTACAGGAGGACACAAACACATATAGTACATACCCGTGTACATGAACACACAAATCTCTTTCATTGACTTTTATATATACTGCAATCTCTCTTTCCCCTATTTACCCACTTACCCACCCTATTTACCCACACACTAATACAATACCTCTCTTGTTCACGCTAACCTCACATATGTACACGATCTCGCTCCCTCTTTCCCTTATTCTCTCTCTCTCTCTCTCTCTCTCTCTCTCTCTCTCTCTCTCTCTCACACACACACACACACACACAGCCTCACTCACTATCTAGTTCATCAGTCATCGTGTCGCATCAGAGCCAACAGGTTGTTGGTCAGTTTGTGTGAATGAGGTCATACGGCAAAAATGCCTGTGCATGTAAATGTGTGTGTGTGTGTGTGTGTCACAGTGAATGAATCATGGGACAGCCTCTTCCTATATTCAGTATCTATGCAGTATGAGTGCAGACAATACATACATTGTTATTATATGCAGTAATGTCCTGGTATGATTCATGAATGATACGTCTTTCAGTGTTCACATTGGTTTATGCCAGTCAGTTCATTTTGTCAGTAAGGTCTAGGGTCATTTTGGTCTGATCCTAACCTACTTCATCCTTCAGTCTCTGGTACCTGGGAGAGGTGGAGCTTTTAATGCTTTTAGGAACAGTTTTTAAGAACCTCAGATATCCTTCTTAATAAGTCTACCCATCTTAACAAATCATTTAATCTAGTATTGAGTCTTAGAATCTTGTTTTTTTTTTTTCTAAACAGGCGAATAAATCTTCCGATTGGATGAGATAACGTCATACATTTCCAAAAAGCAAATCAACTTGTTTTAAGAATTTTGTTGAATCATTTTAATGATTGGAGTTAATGAATGGAGTAATATGCCTTATTCTGACTTTTAAGATATTTACACTTGTTTCTAGAAAATTGAAGTGAAACTGCATTGGAAACCGCAGTGGAATTATCTCACCCCACTGGCAGAAAGAAAAATAAGATTTTATGATTAAGATGACTTGTTAAGATGGGCATTTTTGCAGTTGCTATACTGAAAACGAGGGAAACCAAGGTCAATTGTCCTCCTATTAAACTACCTATAACCATCTCCTCAGATATTATCTCGTTCAGTACTGGCGCTGGTGTCTGTCTCACCACATTCAATCACACTCATCACATTTTTCAAAGTAGGGTGTAAGGATCAAAGTATTACTCTCTCAGGTCCTCAGGTTCATGTAATCATATTGTGATAATCCGCAGTAAACCAGTCAGAGTAAAAGCTGAGATAAGGATAGAAGTATGTAATGACTTAAAGAGGACAGGTAATCTGTTTCAGACCTGAAGAGAATAAAGCACATGGTGCACACAAGGACTCAAGATCTATAAAGATTAATTGTATATGGTAGCGCAAAGAGTACAGTGAGGTTTTATTATTCTAACATCGTAGGGTGTTTAGTATCTGCTGCTGATTCAAATTTCCATTCCTGCAGTCAAATTACATTACATTACATTACAGTCATTTAGCAGACGCTTTTATCCAAAGCGACTTACAATAAGTGCATTCAACATAGGTAGGCAAGAAAACTACTAGTCACCAGAAATCGTAAGTGCATTTCCTTCCTAAACAAGCAACTAAGAGCATAACTAGTGTTAAGTTAATAGTGCAATAAGTTAGCAACCTACTTTATCTTAAACAAATGAGACAAATAAGAGAATCAAATAAACAAGAGCTAAGACAAATAAGTGTATCAAATAAACAAGAGCCAATAAACAAGAGCTCAGACACATAATTGCCGACAAATAGGCAAGGCTAACTTGCAATAAGTTGTTGTTCCCTGTTTTATTCACCGGAGGAGTAAGTGCTTATATCAAAGCATAGGATGTCATGGAAATGCAGAGGGTGATTTGAGCGGTGGTGAGAGGGACTGATGTCCTCCTATACAAATAGAGGGAAAAGGCTCTGATGGTGCGTGTTATTTTAACATTTTGATTGTGCTTGCATCTCTTCCCTGCCTCATTTAAGTTCAAGTGAAGGTTGCAGCACCAAAAGTATTTCAATACTTTATTATGATGAAACTGCTATTTCTGAATTGATAGCACTATTTTGGGCTTTGTTATCCTTCGTCAGCCAGACAGTGATGCTAATGTTCTTGTTGTGTTGCATCATCATCAATGAATGACTGTGGAGCAATAATCCAAGTTTATTTTTTATCTTTACGGTTAAGCTGGCTTCCTGTGTTTGCTTTACGAACATAATAATACCTCCTCATATCCTGATATCATATCCTGATATCATGTCCTACAGTCGGTGCTATTATTCTAGCTGGCATGCCTGGTTAGTTGTGTGCAAAAGCTGCCAGAACATGTTGCAGTCCCGTTAGTCGTAAATCAACTTTGTGATGCTGAAGCTTGTTGTCTCATCAGAAATAAAGGAAGGAAATCAACCAAGAGCCATAAAGCTGCTCTGTCTCTGATAACACTAATCGTCTTGTTTTCATTAATGCTGAATGAATATATTGCAGGAAGATCTCTACCTGGATCTCCTATGCTGGAAAACAAATCAAGTCTGACAGTTACTGCAAAAGCGATATGTTTAGTCACAGTAGGGCTACTGTGTCACATACCTGAGATGGCAAAACCATGCTTTAGGTGTCAGGCACCCTTTGATAAAGAGTGAGGCGTGGTAAGGAGGGACGTGAAGGTATACGTTATTAACTGGAGAATAACTGACTGTTTTGGCAACTGGCTTTTTTACTTGGTAGTGAAGAGAGGAAGGTAAGGTGGGAGAGGGAGTGTCAATTGCATCAAGTCCCCAGGCCGGATTCAAACCCAGGGCATGGTGGGTACATGGTGAGTGAGTCAGCCACCTAGGTTTATTTACAGGCGGATCATTTCCAACGGTCTGTCTGCTGGCCTGAATCCCTTCCTTCCCTCTGCCCGGCCTTAGTGGAAAAGCACCGAGGCGAGGAGAGGGGAAAAGAAAAGGAGGGAGAGGAAGGTAGGAGTTGGGGGTCCTGACTGTAAAAGGCCTCTCTGTCCAGGCGTTGGCCCCGAGCCAGGCAGCGCTAGCAGAGACGTGTCAGACCAGGTACGCCCAGGGAGGCACGGGGGGAAACACTACGGGCTCTACGCAGAGCCTCGGATACCGGAGCCACATGTGGCAGTCTTGTGATTCATGAAGTACATCGTAACTGGCTGGGCTGTAAACGGGTGAAGATACAGCTCCCTCTGTGTCCACACGTGGCCTTCAAGTGGACTCTTGGAGTCAGAAGGTGGACTTTGACTCAAGTAGAAGTTGTCATATAAAGGAGGAGCGAGGAGAAAAGGCGCTATTTCATCCATCGAGGAGAGAGGAAGAAAGAGGGAGAGATCATGGCTGTGTGGCAAATACTGGGATCTGTACTACTAATATTACACACTGGTAAGAACAGTTTCCACAAAATATCATAATATTTGTTTTTTGTTAAAAACTTTTGTTAAAAAAAAGTTTTTATGTTATATTGAATATCCAGTGCCTCTGTCTAACATGTGGCCACGTAAATCCAATTGTCCATTGGGGATCAATACAATCAAATCTAATGTAATCTATTACAATTCTAATGTATCAGTAACCAAACAGTGTTTTCACATTGTTTCCTGCTCAGAGCATGGAGCTTTAACTGGAACACTTTAGATGACTGTATCCCTCTCTGGCTCTCTCTCTCTCCCTCAGCCTCGGGCCAGAGCAGTATCAGGTGGTGCACCATCTCGGAGGCAGAGCAGAAGAAATGTCTGACCATGTCTCAGGCTTTCGCCGACACCTCCATCCGTCCCTCCCTCAGCTGTGTCAACGGTGCCACCACCGAGGGCTGTGTTCAGAAACTCCAGGTCAGATTTGGACAGCAGGGCAGAAATTGAATTTGTATCGATTTCTGGTGCCGCCGAGTTGCCAGTTCTCACCGTGAACTTAAACCTTGTAGGACACGACGACTTGAAGTTATTCTAGGGCTTTTTTTAACCTTTACCAACTCAGCGATGTCTCACTTTATCTCACATCAGTCTCACTGATGTGTTGTAATCCATCTTACTCATTTACTTATTTATCTATTTGTCATCGATGAGTGCACCCATAAAAGGCAAATAGAGCCCTGACAGACATGTTCATAGTTTAGACCACAACATGTAATCAGGAAACAGATAACAAGGCAGTATCTAATAAACCCAGTGGAGCCGTGTGGGTAGCAGCACCAGGCTTGTTAATAGTTAACAAGACATTTCATCTGGTATAACAGTGTTAAAATCTCGTTTAATTTTAGCGATACTGGTGTATTTGTTGACTGAACTCACCAGGTTAAATGCACTGACGACGTTTGGGAGCAGGAAGGTTTCTAGCTTTGACACCTGGGCTGAAACCCTTAAGAACCAGCACACACAGGCAGCCTGGGCCAGTCCGATAAACACCAGGATGTAATAAAGAGTTCTTTTTATGAAGTTTGACCTCATGCAACACTACGCCTTTGAAGTAGATTGAAGGAATCAGTTCACGAAATTTGCTGTCACGTTTCTTGAAATGGTCGCTGTTGAACAGTTGCACCACTGAAATCACTGAAACGATTCCAGACCTCAGTGCTGCAACTTCAACTACACCACTGTACATCATTGTCTATGTTATATAGCATCTTTAAATAACTCTGTCTTGTATTTTTCAAGAGAAAGGAGATAGATGCTTTGTCCCAGAGCCGCCTATATAAAAGAGTTGTGTGACTAAAATCACAGAGGCCACCGAGAACATTCTACAAATGAATAATTTGTCCGTATGAGGCGTGTTTCTCCTGAGGCGTCGCCCCAGAGCTGTCACTCAGAGGCTCCAGTATCTGTAACATCATCAACATGATTCTGTGCTGTGTTTCTCCAGAGAAAAGAAGTAGATGCCTTGTCCATGTACACCACTGACATCTATGCCCTGGGGAAGACCGCTTCCTTCAAGATGGCTGCCGGGGAGTCGAACGCTGACGGTAAGAGTAAATAAATAAACAAACAGGAACTAGGCCGTGATGTCATCACCTTGGTGGAAATTCAGTGTTCATGGGACCAGAGTGTTTTCCAAACATCAAGGAAACAGGGCAGAAAGAACAACTCAACAACAGCTCGAAGCTTGGAGAAGCTTGTGAAGGTCTAAAAGTCACTTTCAAACATTAAGAAAATGTGAGTGGTGAAATCGTAATGCTCCCCTCCCTCAACAACTACCGTCAAAGTGCCCATGAGCAAAAGCACTGAACCACCCACTGCCCCAATGGAGCAAGTACAAGACTGTGGCGGTGCTGCACCACTCCCTGGTGTGTAACGCCTGTGTGTGACCCTGCTTCCCCTCCCCCCTGTTTGTTTAAATTCTGGAGCGTTTCCTGTTTTAGTTTGATCCATTTGGCCCGGAGAGAAATGTGATGCTGCTGCAGACCAGCATTTTTACCAAGCGCCTAAATCACTGCCACTCTCGAGTACTCAAGTCTTGCTAGCTTCTTTTCCCCTTCTTGACGACACATTGTCTCTGGTCAAGCCTTAATTCACGATTGCAGTTGTTTATTTGGCTTAAACTCCAACACTGATTCCAAAAAAACTCTACCCACCCTGACCCCTAAACCCTGATCCCCAACCCTGTGCTTGTCTAAATTTGTCTGAGGCTGTATCGAGCACTTAAATGAACACAAGTAACAGTCTGACTTATCAAATCTACTACCCCGACTGTGTACTCCATACTGCCTGAGGGTCATTTCAACCAACACATAGTCACAGCGGAAAATATGTGAAAGCTGAAAAGCTGATAAGCAAGATATCATGAGCCTGGTGACGTTGCTGAGCTCACGCTGCTGACCTCTAACACCGGTCTGGTTCCTACCTCAGGTTACGGTACCACCTACTACGCAGTTGCCGTGGTGAAGAAGGCGAAGACTGGCATCAACATCAACAACCTGGCGGGGAAAAAGAGCTGCCACACTGGGAAAGGCCGAACGGCGGGGTGGAACATGCCTTTAGGATACCTGATAGACCAGGGCAGCATGTCTGTTATGGACTGCAACATCCCACAGGGTAGGAGAGATGTACATACACACAAACATAACTGAGGGAAGCGTCATGTTCATATACTGTACGCAGATATACAAATACGGAGGGTGGGATATGCCTCACAGCAGAGAAACACACACACACACCACACACACACACACACACACACACACACACACACATAGACATATATGTGCATGCATGCACCCACACACATATGTACAGGGACAAAAAGGCATTTACAAAAACACAAACGTGTGTGTGTGTGTGTGTGTGTGTGTGTGTGTGTGATCAGGTGTGGCAGATTTCTTCAATGCTAGCTGTATTCCGGGAGCCCAGGGCGACCCCCCCGCTCTGTGTCAGCTGTGCAAGGGAGATGGGACTGGACTGCACGTATGTGAAAAGAACAACAAAGAGCGGTACTACGCTTACGAGGGAGCTTTCAGGTAACACACGCACGCACACACACACACACACACACACACATTCATACACATGAATTACATTTTGTGTAGATGAGGGGTCGGTTCACTCCTGAACCTTTTCCAGGAACCTTGTTTATATTGTTCATATCACAATTGTGCTGTAATTGCAATTTGATTGTTTTTGTAATCTTTTGGGAGGCTGAGTAACAAGGCCAGATGAAGAAATCTCATTGTATTTACATGTTTCTAGTCGGGGGCAATGTTCCAGATGTGTGGGGCCACTTTAGATAAATACATGTAAAGGAAACACTGGGCTCCATTGGCACACTGGTTAATATTTCACAGCCGGAGGTCATTTCCCTGTTTATGAGACACCAGAACTGATGACAGGGGAGCAGTTTTCTTGGCCACGTCATTTGCCATCAGAGTCAATAAAGATAGCAGTTTCAGGGTGGGGGAGGAACTGTTTTTTCTAACCTGTATAAAGTGGATTGGTCACGCTTGCTCTTTTCGAGCATCGGCCTGCTTCACGTTCATACAGTTTGACACATTTCCACCTGGGAGCTGTGCAGTACAACCACAGTCCTCTCCTGCTGGCTACTGAGCAGCTCCACTAGCCCAAGTGGGGGTTAAGTGCCTTGCTCAAGGGTAGCTGGAAAGCTTCTCCCCTTGGTTGCAGGATGAGTGTGTCCTTCCTTCTGTCTGAATAACTTTCAGGTGTAGTACGTGCTCATATGCTTCAGACTCACTCTGCTCTCTGTCTCTCTAGATGTCTGGTTGAAGATGCAGGAGATGTGGCCTTCATCAAGCACACGACTGTCTGGCGACACCACTGATGGTAACTAGCTCGTTAGTTAGCTCGCCAGTCATTTAGTCACCACTTAGTTGGTTAGATACCTAGCTAGCTTGTCATTTAGATAGCTGCTCACACACTTTCTTACCTTAACTTACAGCTAGTGAATATGTTCGTTAAAAGAACAACACCCATTCCTGACTAATTGTTTTTCTAATTGTTTTTCCACCAGGTAAAGGCCCAGCCTGGGCTATAGATTTGCGCTCATCAGACTACGAGCTGTTGTGTCAGGACGGGACCAGAGCTCCTATAACCCAATGGCGCCGATGCCATCTGGTCCGCATCCCATCCCGCGGCATCATAGTCCACAATGACATCACTTCCTCTGTGGTCTACAACATGCTGAAGGACGGGCTGGTACGTCCAAACGCCACACAAACTTTATAGCAGTGAGTTAAATCACTTTGAGCCAGATTGCCAGATTGGGTAATCGGTACATTCCAGGTGTTACAGCCCTGAGCTGGTAAGAAATGCATTTGGCCACATCGACGGCAAAATGTGAATACAAAGCATCTCCAATTCACATGGGGCGACTACGTAAATGGAAATAATATGTGGACATGGGAACAAATAAGGCCGGGTGTTTACTGTCACTTTAAAAGGGCTTCAGTATTAGGAAGCTAGTGACGTGCAATCTGCATTTCAGCAGGGTAAAGAGAAATCCAATTTTAATGTGGATGCCGAAGACGCAGTTTGATGTCAGGATACGACACCTAAGTCATATCACAGTCTGGATACGAGATGCATGTCTGGTGTAAAGGGGCCAAGGAGGTGAATCAGTTGGACACCATCGTGGGAATGTCACAGTTGGTCTAGAAATCCTGTAGCCATGCACGACTACTTTTTTTTTTTTTTAACCTTTATTTTACCAGGTAGTCACTTGAGAGCAATGATCTCTTTTTCGAGCAAGACCTGGCCAAAATGGCAGCATTTAAAAACAAACAAACAAACATACAAGACACAAAAACAGACAAGAACATAAAAGGCAAAGTGGCGCAAGGGGATAAATTTGAGCTGGAGCAGACAAGATTGAATGGGATTGGGGGAAATTGGAGGGTAGGGTAAAAAAGGTAGGGTAGGAAAGGGGAGGGAAGGTGAGGCTTTGCTGGAGGTTGCTGGGGAGAGAAGGTCAAGTTAATGATATAAATATAACACCACATTATACAGTGAAGCATCGACATACTCCCATCTCATTGTTTAAAATGTCCGTAATTTGAGCTTTAAAGTCAGATATGGTAATGAAGGCCTGCAGTTTCAGAGTTTTTTGAAGTCCATTCCAGGCAGAGGGAGCAGAGAACATGAAAGCCCCTTTCCCAAACTCAGTGCGGGTTCTGGTTACTGAGGCATATAAATAGTCCTGTGATCGTAAATTGTGAGATGGGTTTGATGTGATAGTGAAGTATGAACCGAGGTAAAAAGGGAGCTGACCAATGATTGCTTATAAATAAAGGTGTACCAATGAAGCAGCCTACGGGCAGTCAAGGACGGCCAGTTTACTTTAGCATACAGAGTGCAATGATGGGTAAGTGATCTATAACCGGTAATAAATCTTAATACACCATGGTAAGCAGTGTCCAACATGTGTAGTGAGGTGGAACAGGCATTCATGTATAAAACATCACCATAAACCGTAAAAACGTGGCAGCGACTAGTTTATTTTTTGCATTAAAAGAAAAGCACGACTTGTTTCTGAAATAGAAACCCAACCTCACTTTTAGCTTCTTAACCAGACTTTCGACATGTGGTTTAAAAGACAAGCTATCATCAAGTAAAAAGCCTAGCTATTTAAAAGTCGATACAATCGAAATTGGAATACCTTGCGATGTGCGTATAGAGGCAAGACTATGCGCTTTTGTTTTGGACTCAGTAAAAATCATCATTTTTGTTTTCTCCGGATTTAAAACAAACCTTAGTTGCTGAAGTTGGGATTCTATTTCTTTAAAAGCATTTTGCTAATTTTCCAGAGCCTTTGTCAAAGTAGTAGCACAGTAAATGACAGTGTCATCAGCATAAAAATGAAAGTTTGCATTTGGAACACTTTTGCCTAAATTATTGATATAGATTGTAAATAACAATGGTCCTAGAACAGAACCTTGTGGCACCCCCTTGTGGACAGATAAAACATCAGAATAAAAACCATCAGCCTGAACACATTGAGTCCGGTCAGCAAGATAATTACAGAACCAGCCAACAGCAAAGTCAGACAGTCCTATATTAATTAGCCTATGCTTCATAATATTATGGTCCACAGTATCAAATGCCTTTGAAAAATCAATAAAGAGGGAAGCACAATGTTGTTTCCTATCTAAAGCCCCAAATATGTCTTTACTGCACTGACCAGTGATACTGTTGGCTAACGTAGTAAACTGAAACCAACAACACAGTGGTACTAGGCATACATGAACGCAATACTGAATGAATGTAGAATGGCTAGTATGTTGTACTTCTTGGTGAATGTAGACACACAGTCCTGGTGTGAGACTAAATGAGTGTACTTCCTGTTTCTGCAGAGTAAGTCGGGCTTCCCCATCTTCTCCTCGGGTTCGTACGGGGGCGGAGCTGTGCTGTTCTCTGACATGTCCACTCAGTTCCTGGAGGCGCAGTCAGAGGATCCTGTGGAGTGGATGGGCAAAGTCTATTATAACGCCCTGCGAGCCATGGACTGTAAGCCCCAAGGTAAAGTCTATCTATCTATCTATCTATCTATCTATCTATCTATCTATCTATCTATCTATTTCTGTCTACCTCATCCCCTCCATCTCTTTTTCCGTGTGTGTGTGCATCGCTCCATGTGTAGAGCTCCCGACCACCCTGCGGTGGTGTGTGCTGTCCACTGGTGAGCAGAACAAGTGTGCTGCCATGGCCGTGGCCTTCAGCACTAAAGGTCTTACTCCAACCATCCAGTGTGTCTTTGGAGAGTCTGTCACCGACTGCATGCAGAAAATCCAGGTAACGGCTGCTGTAGTCTGCCTCATGCTAGTGGATTCATTCAGCCTTTGATAGATTCACAGATACAGTTCAAATTAAAACGCCAGAAACCCAACAGCCACGGTTTCAGAAATTCAAAGAGAAGCAGACTCAGAAATCTGTAACAACTAAAGGCAGAGATGATTTTGTGTGTGTTTGTGTGTGTAGAACAAGGAAGCTGATGCCATCACTCTGGATGGAGGCTACATCTACACAGCAGGCAAAGACTACGGCCTGGTACCTGCTACTGGGGAGAGTTATACTGGTAACACACACACACACACACACAAACACACACATTCATACAGGTGACACTGATGCCAAGTACCAGTACCTGATACTGTCATTTATATATAACTATATTTCAGTCACTTCATCCATTTTGTCATTCAATCATGACATGTCCCAGGTCATGGTACATTCATTTAAAACAAACACAAGAAAATGTGAAATAAAAAAACATATTTTATCCAATTTCCCTATAAACACAAATAGGTACAGTCCAAATGTCTAGAATTAACATCAAAATGACCCTTAGCCACCATGGCTATTAAAAAAGAAATCAGAGGAAATATCGCAACCCCAAAAATGACCCGTACAAAACTGTTTTTTTCTCTCCAGAGGACCGCGACGGTTCCATCTACTATGCGGTTGCCGTGGTGAAGAAGAGCAACGCTGACATCCGTAACCTTGGCGACCTGCGTGGCCGTCGCTCCTGTCACACCGGATATGGTCGCACGGCCGGTTGGAACATTCCCGTAGCAACACTGATAGAGTCAGGCCTGATCACACCACAGCAATGTCAGATACCCGAAGGTGAGTGGTGTGTTAGTGTGTTAGCCCTTTAATATAAAGCCAGACACAATATTATCTCTTGGTAAGATTACATTTTCCTTGGTTTTCATTTTTAGCCAGTTAAATAAATCCCCTCAAAAGGACTGTGTTTACATACAGGAAAAGAAATGCTCAATTTCATTTGAGCAGAAATAGCTTCTATTACAATCAGTTCAAATTAAAATGAGGGATACATGTTAAAAAATGTTTTCCTTCCGGTGTTTGACTTCCTGTTTCTGTTCTCCCATGGTTCCTAGCGGTGGGGGGGTTCTTTAAGCAGAGCTGCGTGCCGGGTGCCAACCAAGCTGGTTTCCCTAACAACCTGTGTGATCTGTGTGTGGGAGACAGCTCAGGGCAGAACAAATGTGTGAAGGGAAAGGACCTGTACGATGGATACGATGGCGCCTTCAGGTACGGAGAACTACGATACCCACAACCCTCTCCTCTCATGGGGACGATGCATTTTTCTACAGTCCTGTTGTATGGGAATAACTTGGCGGTCAAAAGCACCAACTTGTCGACGTTCGCTGACACATGGACATGCAACCATAATGCTTCTGCCTAAAAAGATGACGTCTTTTCTGATGAACTGGGGCTCCCGTATTGCCTCAACACAGTATGCATGTTGATAAAAGACATGAAGCTACTACAGCGTTGAACTGTCCTCTCTGCTTGTCTGTTAACATGTCTCTCTATTTACCTGTCAGGTGTCTGGCTAAGGGAAATGGAGACGTGGCTTTCATCAAACATTCTACTGTCTTTCAAAACACTGATGGTAAGACGCAATTCACTCTGTGTGTGTGTGTGTGTGTGTGTGTTCAAGAGAGAGAGAGAGAGAGAGAGAGAGAGAGAGAGAGAGAGTGTGTGTGACAGCAGCTGGCCTAAAACTATTTTTAGATAAAAAAACCAACATTTAGTATATTGGAGTTGCATTAACCCTTTCAGAGTGTTGAGGCTCTCAGTTTAACTGGGAAACTTTAACTTAACGTCTCTCTTTCTCTCTTCCTCTTTCCCTCTTCTCTCTTTCTCTCTTTCCCTCTTTCCCTCTTTCTCTCTTTCTACAGGTAACTCGGGTGAATCGTGGGCTGTGGGTCTCAAGTCCACAGAATTCCAGCTGTTGTGTCCCCAGGGCAGCAGAGTCGAGGTCACCCAGTACCAACACTGTCACCTGGCCAGGGTTCCCTCCCATGCTGTAATGGTACGGCCTGACACCAACATCCACGCTGTCTATGGACTCCTGGATAAGGCGCAGGTAGGTGGGGGGGCGGGGGGGGGGGGCAAGGGACAAGGTGTGTTAGTGTGTGCACATGTATGTATGTGTGTGTGTGTGTGTGTGTGTGTGTGTGTGTCAGAGGGTGCACTTGTTTAAGGGTGGAGCTTCTGCCTGCTCTCAATCAGTGGCGAAAAGCTGCTAACAACCAACATAGGAACCCACATAACAGAGGACAAACTATTTTTCTGCACTCAGTTACGGCAGTACACTCCACCCATGCCGGTTTCCACCCATCTGATCAGTCTTGACCCCCCCCCCCCCTCTCTCTCTCTCTGCAGAGGTATTTCAGCAGTGATACAGGTCCAGTTTTTAAGATGTTTGACTCGCAGGACTATAAGGGCTCAGATCTCATCTTCAAAGACTCTACAATTCGCCTGGTGGGCGTGGCCGACAGAAAGACCTACAAGGATTGGCTGGGGCAGAGCTACCTGGACTCACTGGTCAACATGGAGTGTAACTCATCTAGTGCAGGTAAAACCCGACACACACAGAAATGCATATCATTTATCATCGATATCATCAAATATCAATAATTATGTCACCTTGTATGTCACCTGTAATTGTAGCGCCCCCCCTTGGGCCAGTCAGTGTAATGCTAGAACCTTGCAGAGAGATGCATACGTTTTGTCAAAATCTGATTAGTGGTATCTGAGATATCGTGAGAAGGACGGATGAGTGGACAAAGGAAGGAAAGAAGGAAGGAAGGGAGGAAGGGAGGAAGGAAGGGAGGAAGGAAGGGAGGAAGGCGGATCCATAGTCCCACAATAAATACACAATAAATACTAAACACACAGAGTGGTCCCTTTAGTGAAGAGCTTACTTGCCAAAAAGTCAATGAATTCCTATAAATCAGTTTTCGTCTCACTCATTCCTCTCTAATCTCTCTCTCTCTCTCTCTCTCTCTCTCTCTCTCTCATAGTGATGTCCTCTGCATGGCTGCTCTTGGTGGCGTTGCTCAGCTCCATGCTGGTCAACCTCCGGATGTAGAGACACAGCGTGACTCCATCCTGCCGCCCATACCTCCTCCTTTCACCGCCTTCCCCCACCTCCTTACATCCCTCCCCCTGTATCCTTCCCTCCCTCTCTGCCTGTATGTATCTGCTGTATCAGATACGCTTGTACTTTCATTGTATGTTGATGTTAGGGAGGATGGCATGTTGAAACTGCCTATGGATTTAAATGGTGCTGGTGTTTAAGCCAATGAGGTGCTTAATGTCTTTGTCGCTGTGGCAAAGGAGAGATTGGTGTTTTCCTATTGGTGGGGCCATAGGGGATTCAGCCAGTGACAATCAGAGATGCACAGGTTGTTGCTGCCATCTTGTTTACTGAGGGTGAGCTGCCATATCAGTGCATATGCTGCCACCTGTTACATTACTCTACTGGGCAGTGTGTCTCGATTTGCACAGGAACAGAGAATCTGATTTTTAACCCCACGTGACCCACATCTGATGTTCTGGTGTACCACGTAGAAGCCATCAGATCTGGATTACATCGGGCTAAACCTCAGCTTCTGTATTGAATGTGTCCCATCTTTTGGAAGTGCTGATTTGAGGTCAGTGGTGTGGTCATCTTTATGACCTTCTCATTCTAATCCACCGCAGCATGAGGGCCGTTCTGCTCTGCTGCCACTGGCTCTGTGAGTGCTACCAACAGACAAAGGACCTTTTCTTGGCTTAGACCAGGTTTCTACTATAAGCTAATGCCATATCAGTGAATATGCACTAGTGCTGGGAATGGTATGATGAGTGACTGAGTGACTTGTCCATAGGCTGTCTGCTTCATGTATTCTCCCCAAAAGCTGGAAACTGGAAAACTACTTTTTAAACCCTGCTCCCTCTCTCTCTGCACGTAGAATAGAGACCTTAAATAATATAATTGGTGTGGTATAGTTCAGTGTAATCTATTGGGGCCTGCTTGCATCTATATGCATGACTTTGTAATCTTGTTTTTGGGCTGTTTTGGGTTCTTATTATTGCTACTAATCTGATGCTTTTGGGTGGTAACTGCTCTATCCCGTCTGCAGACATTTTCCACACCTCTTAGCGTTTGATTTTATTAATTTGGCGACAGAAATGGAATGAGTGAAATTGACGCGCTGGTCAGGTTCCATCAGTTTGGGGAGAACATGGAGAAAACATCCTGTGGTTTCTGTTGGAGAATGAATGTTTTAATCTGTCTCAATGGTTTTAGTCAAACGGGAATTTATATGAATTGAAGACAAACACTGAAAAAAAACGCTGGGCATGTGAAGACCAACACACTAAAATATAAATGAATGAATTCCTTATCTTTGCATTTTGGTTTGCTGAGTAATTTGGATGAATATAATAATGTTTTATGCTCCCAAGTCATCTACTCCCAATACCCAATAGAAATTCAATGCAAGAATGTTTCTATATAACTCCAACCAATCAGACCAGTGCCTGTCATATCTACTTCCTGCTCCTTGACGCGGTTTCCTGTTTAATACGTTGTTGATCGGATGTGTATTTCCTGTATTGAGAGATTTATTTTTATATGAAGTTCAGGTGCCATATCAGTGTATATGTACTGACTCAGCGCTAATACCTTCTCTTCCTCCTAATAGAGGTTTATTTCTGTATGAAATGATGAAGATGTAACTAATATTTAGTTGCCAGGCCAGTGCGCCTGCAGAAGTATAGCTACATAAACCTGTCTGTTTTCTGTTCTTGGTCAAATTAAATAAATCTATGTACTCTATATTGCATACTGTGGTCCTTCCGTTTTAAAATGAGCCTATAGTAAAATTTGCTTTCTAGTTATTTATTAATGTTTTATTGATGTTAATCTTTTCAGCCCAGTATCCAAACTGAATAATTGTTGTCTCTCTCTCTGGGACACAGGGTCATTAAAACATACTAATACTCCATCACGTGGCGATCCAGCAGAAACAGGTCTTTGACCCGTGCAGGGATTGGCAGAAAAGTTGTATTGCCACTGAGGAATGTTCTTATCGCCTTTCCATTGCATCAGAATCAGTGAACTATGGCTGCGTTCCCGTAGACACAGAAGATCTGACTTTTTGCTCCTTGTGGCAGAGATCTTCTCTTGGTTGTATAACGAAGAACACTCGTTGAATCTGATTTCTCCATTTCAATAGCCACAAGATCAGATCAGTGGCACAAAGAGTTAAAAATCTCTTTTCTGTTCTTGTCGTAAAGCAGAAAAAAAGTACAATATAATCTGTCCAGGCTGTTAAGGCCGAAGGTTGGATGGAGCATTCTGGAGCACAGGGAGCCAGTTTTCAGGCTTGAATGCCAAAGTGCAGCAGCCATTTGATATTTTTGTGTTCATATTCTATTTGTCTTTTTCCCCTGCTGAATCCTATTACTTTTGCTGCTGCAACAACCTAATTTCGCGACATGAATCAATAAGGTTTAATCTTATCTCTTACCCTATTATGTTGTAAATTATTTCCTTTGTTTCATAATCATGTCTCTCATTGCTGTCTTACTGGAATTGGAACTGTGAACTTGAGTCCCTCTGGTTCTGCTGAGGCTGCAGAAAACAGCCAACAGGGTAGATTCTAATCGCACCACTATATGACCTGAATCAAAGGATTAATGTTATAAGTCAATGATTGGCAAATGAGTTCAGTAGACGCACGCTAGCAGATAAAACCTTTATTTATACAGTGAGCACAAAACAATCAAATCTTTCTCTCTATATACCATATCTGTCTATATACAAACACACACACACATACACCCACTTTAGGCTATTAGAACCATCTGCCCTGACAACAGAGTGCTACAGCATAATGTGTAGATCCATAAGAGCTGCATGGCTGCTGATGCTGTTATACCCCTAGACTTCAATTTTCCATGTTTTCCAAGATGTGTGAAACCCCTGCAGTTATTTATTTACCCAACACACCCATTGACTTACTGGTGACAGGAGGTGAGTAAGTGGGATTTAAGTTAATAGTTTGGGCCAAGGCTGATTACAGTTTAGACCTCTAGACATCATTAACCCACATTCCCACGTTGCATTTGACCCCGTCACATTCAATAACACAGTATTCCCTTTCTTTCAGTCAGTGACCTTTCAACAGTCCTTCCAGTGAGGTTACAGAATACATGACAGATTGGTGTCATCGAGTCAACAACCGGGCCTCAAGTTTTTAATGCTGCTGGGAACCTTCACATCACAGGTCCATACATGCAGAAACCGGTTTACCGTCCTCATTTCTTGATCTGTCTGGAGCCGTCTCTCCAGCCCTGCTTGACTTCCTTAACAAAGATCTCCCTGACTCTCCTGAGACGGCTCCCCATCTCTCCCAGGTCACCAGGGACTTTGTCGGCTTCCGCCCGGACCTGCCGCAGCGTATCGGACCTCAGGACCCGCTCCGAGGCGTCCCGGCCGGCTATCTGAGCCTTGGTGAAGGCGTAGGCTGTGATCTGGGCCGCCCGGCGGATCGGACGAGACTCGGACAACTTCTCAATGAGATGAAGGTTGTTGATGAGCGACATTAATACGCGAGCAAGCATTTTCTTCGATTGCTTCCCAGAGCAGACGAGTCATACGTTAGCTTCGGTTAGCTTAGCTAAATTAGCTGCCCACTCCGAATCTCAGATATTCCAGCCCTGGAAATGACACCGATTTTTTATTATTATTTGGAAATATAAAATATATCAACATTGAATTGGTCACAAAGTAATTCGTGTGTGTGTGGAGTAGAATGAAAGCAACACGTTAACTTACTTCAGCTGATTCAGGTGACCGCTGGGTCACACGGAATGATCTAACAGTAAAATTCAAGTGTTTCCGATCGGACGTATTTCCTTGTCGGACTATCTGTCGCTTAAAGTATACGTATATCCGCTCTCTGTAGCGGACCGGCTAGCTCATTTCCCTTATTCATTCTCGGAATTTGCGGGTGCGTCGAGCTCAGGCTGCTTCAAACCTAAAACGTAACTCCAAGCAACAGGTAGTCGACTGTAGCCATGCGCGTGTGTTTTCTGCTCGCGGTGACGCTGGTCAGCCTCTGCCCGGCGGCGGTCAGCGGGGCCGAGAAGAAGAAGCTGCAAATCGGCATCAAGAAACGAGTGGATAACTGCCCCATCAAGTCCCGGAAAGGAGACGTGTTGAACATGCACTACACGGGCAAGCTGGAGGACGGCACGGAGTTTGACAGCAGCATTCCTCGCAACAGGCCTTTTACCTTCACCCTGGGAACCGGCCAGGTGATCAAAGGCTGGGACCAGGGCCTGCTGGGCATGTGTGAGGGAGAGAAGAGGAAGCTGGTCATCCCCTCCGAGCTGGGCTACGGAGACAGAGGGGCTCCTCCCAAGATCCCAGGAGGAGCGACGCTCATCTTTGAAGTGGAGCTGCTCAGCATCGAGAGGAGATCAGACCTCTGATGAAGAAAGGAGGGCTTGGGGGGGCTACTTTCAAAATGTAATCCTTTACACACACGTCGCCCTACATTACAGTCATTGAGCAGACGATTTTATCCAAAGCGATTTACAAAGGTGATAGATTACACTATGTGGGGACCGAACCCACAACCCTGAGACTGAGAGTTAGTGATGTTACGCTTGATACCGGGGCTTCGAAGCGCGTATCGAGAACGTAGGGCAGTTTCTCGTGAACCTATGTATCGAGGCGTGTATCGTTTAACGTCATTACGTCATCGATGACGTTTGAAGCCTCATTCACGTACGTGCTTCAGGAATGGATTCGGGTTTGGCGGGCAGTTTTGAATCACGGATATAAGGAAAGAAAGTGCCCCCATAATTTGTGGGTTGCCTTGTCCTTCTGTAGCTATCGTACTGATAATTACACCAGTGGACTATACAACTGGTACATTTGTCCCTTTACTAATCATAGCATTATAATAACAAGCCATATAATGATGTGCTGCATCATAAATAAGTAACATTTTATTCTCATGGCAGATTCGAACCCATGATTGCCATGTCTACTGAAGCACACTATGAGGGGTATAGCTACACGCTTTGCCACCAAACTAAATTATGTTACACAGCGCGTTGAGACATTTCTACGGCATTATTGAACCGATGATTTTTGTTCATTTATGGTTTTATAGCATAATATGAATATATACATTATGCAGTAATTTCATTTTTTTTAAAGTTGATTACATCAGCGGTTTAATTCATTGGCCTTTAGTAGCCCATGCTTTGCACACATCGCTGTGCTGCCAGTCTTGCCTGCTCTAATTTCTTTAGACCAGCAGGTGGCCCTAGTGTGCACTTGAAGCCTCGAGAAATGAACCCATTTTCAACCCATTTGGCTGGAATGCTTCAATGCTTCGAGAAGCTTCATCTTGCCATCACTACTGAGAGTCTCTGGCCGTGGTTACACCTGTCGTTTAATGCGATCTCGGTAATCGGAATCTGCTAATCGGAACACACAAGTGGTGCGTCTACACTTGACAGTTAAATGCGAGCTCTTTGGCCAGATATGTGTTTGGATTTCCGGTTCCCGCGCAGTATTTAAATAACCATAACAACAATCCCTGAAAATGGTGCTGGGTGTGCGGGAGATTATGCTCCTTTACGTTATGTTAAGAATTGTGTGTAGTCGCGGTAGGGCCCGTACAAGGCGTTTGCTATTGATGAGACAACAGCAGCGGCGCGAAACTGAAACTGTCCAGTCGAGACTGGACAGTTTCATCAGCCCACAAAGCAAGTAAATATTTTGTTTCGGTATTCGTCCAGGCCCTGCTATCGTTCTCGTCATCCATGGCTTTTCCTCCCGGTAAATAACAAAATTCGCGGCAGAACTGGAGGGAAATGGGCGTGATTTGATGACGTGTCCCCGCTGTATCCGTTTTGAGGTGCCTGATTGCGTCTAGACTATTCAGAGTTCCGAACACAAGGCCGTGGTTACACCTGTCTTTTCAATGCGATCTCTCATCCGATCACGCCAGGCTGCATGAAGTGACAGGTGTAGACGCACAGAGGTCGCTTTGTGCTCGGCATTGTGTTCGGATCAGCCAGGCCACCTCGCGAGGTGGACGAGCTCGCTTTGTGTTCGGAACTCTGAATAGTCTAGACACAATCAGGCACCTCAAAACGCATACATTAAATGGCGCACCACTTGTGTGTTCCGATTAGTAGATTCCGATTACCGAGATCGCATGAAACGACAGGTGTAACCACGGCCTGAGATGCTCTACCGACTGAGCTGTCCGGGCCAGACATTAGTCATACCTGCCTGATAGTGTAATGTGAATCCTTCTAGTTAGGATTGGACTGCTTTGAATGTTTCTTTCTCCAAAATCTGTAGAATATTAACTTAGAGCAGAATACCACTTCGTTAAAGCACTGCATTAGTGTTAACAGTTCTGAGTAGTAGTAAATAGTAAAAAGTCAATATTGGCCTGCTATTGAAAATTATATGTCGACCAGTCACTGTTGTCCACCTCTGATATGATGAATTGTTGACTGCACCGACATATACCGTGAGAATGACCTGCAGCAGGGTGACGGAAGACCGTCCTTCAGTTGGATAGTCGGGGTTTAAACCCCTGTGACAGTAAGCATCTGCCCTGCTGAAGTTCCCTTGAGCAACACACTGAATCCCTAGGAGCTCCAGTTGCGCCAATCTGTAGCTGACCCTGACCTCTGACCTCCCCTGTGAACGGGGCAAGCAAAGAGAATTTGTCCTTTTAGGGATCAATAAAACAATTTTTTTTTTTAGGTTGAGAAATTCTTTTTTTTACATGTATTTACTTACCTGACTGTAATTTCAACAGTGTTGCAATCATTTTTATTTCAGGTTCAAGAAGGTGCCACAGCACCATCAGCCAACCACTGATGAAGACTAAAGCCCCATCTTGGAGTGGAGTTTGACGCCCCCTGCAGAGCCACTGTCATCCCACCACTGGCTTTGTTTATGTTTTGATTTATTGGATTGAAGACATTTTTTTTCACTCAATATGGTGAACTGTGTTATTGATAGAAGAACTGACCAGCTAAACATGAGTAGAATTGACCCTTAGCAGCCATAGCCAAGACCAGCATTTGGCCAGTGGCTATAATGTCAGGTCCTGCCATTTAATTTAACGTTTTTGATTTTCAGTGATTTTATAAGAGGGTACATTAATATCTGTACACATTTTTGTACAATAATTTTTAGGTTCATTTTGTTAACAGTTGACAGTATTCACATTAGATGTTTTGTTCAATAAAAATTGTAATAAAATTTTGGCCTTATGGGAACATTTAGAGTCTGAAGTGGTTTTGTTGGACCAGCTTTAGCTAGTTTTAAACTTGAGCAAGGCTCCTTCCGTAGTGGAATAAACTACTGGAAATATTTAGTTAATTTCAATCTTATGTGTTTGTATTAACATCATTGGTATTTCATGTTTGTGCAGTCCAGTATAGTGTCTAATTCACACAATATCTCAGCAGGGAAATCTGGCAGGATGATGCTCTGACACTGGTATATTAGGTATGTTACCCCATTCCCATCCTCCCACTTTACATGAGCAACATTATGTTGACAGATTTATCTATCAGATTTAGCTTTATCTGTTTACAACCAGCGACCAGAGTTAAATTGTTTTTTTCTCCTCTAACATTATGCAAGATCTCTTTTTCAATCAATCATGCATCAATCGTTGGTTTGACGAGTTCTTCGTCAAATTCTTTTCTGATTCAGGAATTAAGCCACAGATTTGATGATCAATCTGACCAAGCACTGATGTGTATAAACAGGATGAATGAGGTTGATATATGTGTGTTGTGCTAGACACATTTTTTGAAGCACTCACTATTGCCATAGACCTAGGCCTATAGACTGCTAGAAATCAATGTAGGTATTTTGGAATTAATTTTGAGAGGCGTGTAATGAGGACCAGTGTAGTGTAATATAATTGTTTAAATGGATTTAAAACGTGTTTGAATTTGATAGGATAGGATAGATATAGTGATTATTCTCGTCGTGGTACCAGCATAGACCGAAAAAAACATTATACACTGTTTTACAGTAGGGGGCGACACTTACATCATCACATGTTAATGTTCTACCCGGCGCTATACAAAAGACGGACACATCAAACCGGACGTCGCGCCGTCTTTTCCGGTTACACTATTTTAGCAAGCTAACAGCTAAATACTGCAGCGGCAGACCGCCTGTATTTATATTCACAATGTCTGCTAAACTCAATGCTTTGTACAGTGACTCTTATGTTGATATAAGTCAATACAGGGATCAGCATTTTAAGGTAAAATCTTAATTTCTGTGAACGTCTCTGGCTAACGGGGTTAACTTCGCTAGCTAACTAGCTAGCAAACAACACAACGGGTATCCTGTGCTTTGAGTAGAGTCTTTCTTTTGTCATTAGATTTTGTTTATCAAACTTTTAGTTTAACTTTGTTTAACTTCTTAATCGGACTCAACTTTTGCCAAGTTGTGACACATTAAACTGTTTTTGGATTTGGCACAAAGATTAAGGATAAACGTCATTCATTTTACGACCTTAACCTAAAGCTACTGTGTCTTTTGGACCGTTGCTCATGCTCATTTTCTCGATAAGTAGCCTATTGGACGTCCACCAGTGAGCTTTAAATGCCATGACTGATCATTTTGTTTGTATCGACTTAAATACCCATTTAAACAAGCCAGATATTATGCCAGTGTAGTGCCAAAACCTTGTAGTAATATTGTTTGTGCTGAGACCCATTCAACGTAAAACAGCGGTGGCCAAACTCTATCCTATAGGCCTATAGCTCTGCCCAGTGTATCAGGTGTGTTGTTAAACACATTTTTGTTTTCTATATTGTGTTTGTTTAGGGGAACCGCTATGACCAGGAGAAGCTGCTGAAGCAGAGCAACTCTCTGTATGTGGGAAACCTATCCTTCTACACCACCGAGGAGCAGGTCTGATTTATTGTAATTTTTACTTAATATATCATTAAGCCAAGTACACAACCACAACATTCATACATCTTATATAATGCCAGGGATCTTCAACCTTTTCTGCTTGTCAACCAAATTTGATGTCACTCTGAGTCCCACTCTGAGTCCAGTATATCTATCTCCCTTGTCTGTCTGTCTATCTATTTTTCTCTTGTCACTGACGAGCAGGTGTATGAGCTGTTCGCCAAAAGCGGAGATGTCAAACGCATCGTCATCGGCCTTGATAAGGTCAAGAAGACTGCCTGTGGATTCTGCTTTGTAGAGTACCCTTTTAATGTGAACCGCAAGTTAATATACAGCGTTAGATGCTCACATTCACTCAGATGTACACACACACTCCTGTGTGTGCGTCATGTAACCTCATGTGCTTATATTTCACTATGTCAGCCCACTAGAGCATGAAGTGTGCGTGTTGTCCCGTATATTTCCATTTCCATTTTGGACCTTGACCCCTGCTGTACCAGGTACTACACACGTGGAGATGCAGAGAACGCCATGCGCTTTATTAACGGCACACGGCTGGATGACCGTATCATCCGGACAGACTGGGATGCCGGTTTCAAGGAAGGACGACAGTACGGCCGCGGCAAGTCCGGAGGACAGGTGATTATTCTGACACACTGTTCTGAATTGTGACCTCTGACTGTACGCTAGTTATCTTAGCATGTGGTTGGTAGATATAGGAATATTAGCATATGTTCATATGAGGGATAGATCAATATATCCGTCCGATATTTGCCTTTTATTAAAAACTGGATATTGGCCAGTCACCGTTGTCCATGTCTGATATAGTGCAGTTTGTTTGATTACATATTTATTATAGAATTGATCAATACTACACTGGTTGTCTATGGGAGGCCCTTAACCTGAATGGATTCCAGTGAGACATATTGATCAGATGCATGCATGAATATGTTGTTGTTCCTGCAGTCCTTGAAAGTTTGGGTTTGAGAAAAATGAATGGCCATAAAAGTGTATTGATTTAAAAAAATCAGCATTATTATCCAATGGTATTTGAAAAACACTATACCTTACTATGGCACTTGAAACTTCACCATGCATAGACATGGCCACTGTTGTCATGTTGGGAGAGAAGGATTCAACTAGGAAACATAACTATTGGATTAAGGACAGACTGGTGTGGGAACGAAAGGCACAGACAGTCGCCTCCAAAAAAAGTCTCCCTGCAGTGTGCAATTTGGCTATGATAGCCTTCCAACAAAATAATAAAAGATATGATTATAATACATGTCAAATGAATTCATGCAAGGATTCTGGTAATTTGCAATCTAATCATTTCACTTTGAGTGCTGACTTGATACAAAATGGATGCTTATATTTTGTTCACTGACAGTCTACTGGGGTCGGTGGGGAATCTGAACATGGAGTGGTACTGTGTTTTCATTTTATTTGATGAGGTTTATAATGTCTCTGCCTCATTCTGTGCCCTCTGTCTGTGTTTTTGTGTCCCCGTGTAGGTGAGAGATGAGTACAGGCAGGACTACGACCCAGCCAGAGGGGGCTACGGTAAGCTAGCTCAGCAGCAGAGGGCCCCAGAGGGACGCAATAGTTTTTAGACTCGACGCCGCCACAGCAGTCTGCCTGGACAGATAGAGCCCCAGCCCTGGACTGGATTATCTCTCCAATAACAGAACAGCATGCTTCCACAGTTTGTCTGGCCTAGCGCTGTTACCATTACACGCACTGCAGCAGCTCTGCGTGCACCGCCGGACCCTGGATGAAAGCTGCTGTTATTTATTTGTATTGGAGACACGTTTTCCTGCCTGCCTTTTTTTTTGTGTTCCTGTGACCCCATCCCTGCTGTCAGTATACACTGTAGCACAGATGCCAAAGTTATTGCGTGGTGATGTTTTCTGGCTAACAGCATATTCCTGCCTCGAGAAATTCCCCTACAGGATGAAAAGGCTCTCTGGATTGATTGAATATCAGGTATCAAGACAACACACCGTTTGACAACATGGTCTCACTTTGTAGTCATGTCAGATTTAAATTGTAGTGTCTTTTGGGGAGGGATAAGGAAGCATGTTGTTGTCTTCTCTTTCTCATTTCCATGAATGAAACTTTGCATCCCAACTTGACCTGTGTATACATTGTTTTTGTTTTTTAATAAAACTGATTTTCTTTTTAATGTTTTGTTCCTTCTAAATATCTGCTTCACCTTGTACATATCGTTCAGAGGAGGACACACACATATGTATTTATACTTTTATTCTGCCAGTTTGCCATCAGTTATCTATGTAATCTGGTTGTACAGTGTGTACTAGATCAGAGTAAAAAGATCCATTCAACACTTAGTTCATTTTAACACTGTTTTTTTATGTGGGGACTAGACTGCACCATTTCTGAGAAAGGCATGCTTTTATTGTGGAAATGAAACAAGTGAAATGTATTGTCTTCAGGGTGAAGCAGTATGCTGCATCCACTGGGATTCCCTGCACAGCTTTGAATCGTGCCGTGTTCATTCCAGGGTTTCTTGATGTTACATGTATTGGAGGAAACTTGAGGAAACTGCCATGATGTCCTGTCTAAAGGATCATGTTGCAGGCAAGAAGTTTTCCTCTGACTGAAGCAATGGCATTATATTGCAGAGCTATACGTGAGCAATGGTAGTGTAGTGAAGAGTTGCCACTGGCCAATAGTTCAACTGGGTTCACTTCTCTTCCATCATGTAGAATCCAGACTCCTATTCTTTAACCTTGGCTGTCATACTTACCTCTTTTAATTCTTGTGTGGATTGTACTTTAATTAGAAAACATTTTGATAGAAGTGGCTGGGGATCCTGTGATTCATTGGGGACTGGTAGAGCTGTTGCTGATAAGGCTGACAGAAATTCAAGTACTGGCACGATTGGATGGTCAACGACTACCTCTTTGTGCACCAAGCTCTCTGGATTTAAAAATAAATAACTAGGCGATCTGAAAAGGAGACACTACCATGCTGATTAAGATGGATTTACTGCAACTTTACTTTGCAACCAGTTTGAACTAAAGTGGGTTATTATCGCAGAAGTACCACAGCCCTCCAGTGTAAGGGCTTGTCCAGGATTTGAACCCGGGACCTCTTGTATCTAAAGCAATAATCATCCCCGTAGACCAACAAGCACTGTCCCTATTTGTCAAACTGATCAACTTCTGCATGCCGCTCCGCCGATAACAGTAGATGCCTGGGTCTTCCTGTGCAGGTTCAAATGCATCAGATTTCCTTGAAGCGTCTGTTAACGTGTTTCTTGATGCTTCATCTCTCGGGGGGAGAAACATTCAAGCACGGTGGCTTGTTCCTATGCAAGACTGAGCGCAAAATCTAACTTGGTTATCTCCAGTGATCATGTTGCAACCAAGTAGTTTTCCTCTCATTCATCAAGCCATGGGAGTATATTGGCGAGTGTAGCACCTTGCTGAGCAGTTGGTCAGGCCTTGGTTCCCAGCCAATGTTACTCTTCCTGTAAATAAAGCACTTGATATCGTGGCTGTTTGTAAGCAGTCAGCTGGTCTCTTATCGCTAAGTGAGTGATGGTAGGGTAATGAAGAGCGTAGCGGCATACTAAGCAGTTGAATTGGGCTCCGTTCCAGGCATGTTTTCACATAGCATCCTCACCCCTTGATCCTTGTCTCAGCTATCATACTTTCCTCCTAAGCACTTCCACTCCTGCACAACTTTTGCACAAAATAAAAAACACACGGTGATAGAAGAGAAAGCTTCCCTTTGATTGAGTAGAGACAGGATGAGCTGTTAATAATAAAGTTAAATGACAAATAGATGTATGAGGGCAATGAAAGACTGTCCATTTGGGCTCAAGGCCGCTACAGACAAAAATGCCAACACTTATTTTTGGTTGTTTCAGTATAGTAACAATGACGCCAGAGGTTAGCTTCAGTTTAAGGGCTCATCTGGGACCTCTCACAACAAGCCATGTCTTTACAGAAATCACCTTGTGCCTCTTGCACTAACACTATTCTGGATGCAGAGATGCAAAGGTGGAAGCAGGCAGGCTTACAAACTGATCTGAGGCACTATATTCAGGCTGCAGTCTCCCTTGTAAAGCTGTGTTCAAGTCCCACCCCTAAGGCAGCACTTTTGCCATGAATTTGGGGGGAAAAAAACAGTGAGCAGTGGTGAAGGGATGCTGTGAAGGGAATAATGAAGTACTCGTCTCATCTCATCCACAAGATCATCGGTCTCACACAAAAGACGCAGTGCTTCCAGTATGGCGGGCATAGGACATGAGCAGCTATGTAGCCTCGGAAGTGGTACAAGGCTGCACTCCAACCCAGGGACCCTGAGATTAAAAAAACCTGCTGGTTCCCGTTCGTCTACAGGCACACGGTCCTGCCAACGTCGTTGACAAAAATGTAATCACACTTGTTTTGGTTGTGGTGCTGCTGCCTGTGGAGGATGGGCGTGAGCAGTGCTGTGTTGTGGTCATACAAGAGAAAATCCAGCCTGGGGTATGAACTGCTTTATTATGGTTGTTTAGGGGGAAATGCCCAGCCACTCCTGCTGCAGGGCCTTGGAATATGTTGCAAACAGGAGCAGTGGCCTTGGCCCCTGGAAGGATTGCAAAAAGACCATCTAATGTCCTCAATACTACGTATACAAGCTACCTGCACCTATTCCACACAAGCCTCTCAGTGTTCAAATGGGTTGCATCTGATGTGGTGTGAGTCTGGGATATTAGCCATTTCTAAACCAGATCCAGAATCAGCATAATGTCTGAATCCAGCCCAGCGGTGGGAACAAATACCTCAAAATCCACTGCTGTGTTTTACTCTCACTACAGAGGCAGTCTGTCATTGTCATAACGATCCATTATGTCAATCAAGAACAACAGCTCTCGTCCCCAGCCTTCATTAGGTGGCACATCAGAGCTGCAGTGCAGAGATATTCTTCAACTTGATCGTTAATTCATGGTGCAGGGTGCGTCGTCCCTAAGCAGACACGACACTTAACCACGTGCTCGTTCTTGTTCATGACCTTTGTCACATGTCATTCCTTCACTCTCTCCCATCTTTTCTGCCATTTTCATCTAGGTATGGTATACAATAAAACAAAAAAAGTCCAGTACAACTTGCAATTTGTAATTCATCTTCACAATTATAAACACATAAATAGTTTATATTTTGATCTGCTTACTGATGTTCTCCTCAATAATTGTTGAGTGTTAGATTGAGAGAAAGAAGATAGGAGAAAAGACAGACAGACAGAAAATAAAGGGTAAAACTCAACACCAGAACCGTCTTGTCCCTGATCTGATCTGAGGTTCATGTACTAGCAGAGCAATAGGCCATTAAACATTTGAACCTGAAGACAATGACTCCTCCATCTCCATTCTATATTAACTCACTTCCTCCACAATCTGGATTTTGCTGCAGGAGAATATCAGCAGCAGGCATTTCAAATAGCCTAGTGACTAAACATTCAGATTTCTTGTTATTGAGAGGGGTCTCATTCATAAAGCCTAGTTTGGAGACAGAGCTACACTGGGAAGCTACAGCTTGCCCGTAAAGGAGCTAAATTACCAAAATGGTTGCTTGACATTTTGTGGCCATAGGGAAGTTAGTTAGTTAGTTAGTTTTATTTGACAATTTAAAAAAAAAAGAAAAAAAAGAAAACAACAGATACACACAACACGAACTCACATACTCTTAAACACATGCCAAACACATCCATGCACATCATACTTTGCCGAGGATAACACAAAAACGTTGGCAAAACGACAACTTATTTCCATTGTGGTCCTCTAGTCTATATGGTGGCTATATAGCAGCGAGCAGAAAAAGTCACACATGATCCAAATGCCTATCAGCACTCCATTAAAACATAATCAATACATCACATACAACAACAATCAATCACGTAATTAATAAATACCTAAATAAAAGCAGCAGTTATTTCCCTTGATGGCTTATTAATTCAACTAAATATTAATTAAACTTGACTTATAAGCCAAAGTTTCACCTTTTTCTTGAACCTACTCTCCACCTGAATCCCTTTTATTTCATTTGGCAGCTTGTTCCATTCTTCTGCTCCGGTGTTTTGAAAAGTATTCTTACCTGCCTTAGTTTTGTAACGCAATGTTTTTAGGTTGGCAATACTGGAACGGGTGTTGTAGTCATGACCCTCACTAATATAGCTGACGTAGCCAGAGAGATAGCTTGGGGCTGAGTGATGCAGACTTTTATAAATAAGACTGGTTTTGAGTTGTGCAACTCTTTTTGGGACTCTAAGCCAATTTAATAGTTTAAAATGACTATCTTCCAAATGAGTCCTAGGATGTAGCTTCAGTACTACTCTCATCAATCTATTCTGGGATGTTTGTAGTTTATCTTTGATAGATTGGTAGTTTATCTTTGATAGATAAGTATTTGTGGGAAACGAGGTGCCTAATCTGGCGGTGTGCTTTACGTTCAGCAAAAGTGTGAGCATTAGTGTCAGTGTTGATTGGGCCTGAGCAGCCTGGCTGCTTCCTGTGACAGGACCGAAGAGGAATCTGACAAGAAGAAACAAAAAGGCTCTGACAGGTAGGTAGCTCAGTGTCAAGGTTTCAAAAAAGCTCTTTGTCCTTCTACGTGGGGGCTGTTGTACGGGGTTTCATCATCTGTGCTTTCATTAGATCTGTTTCTCCTGTCATCCGATACATGAAACGTAAAAAACACGAGGTTCCTGTCAGTAAAAATGAAGATTTGAACTTGAACCTGGACAGATAAGCACTAAGAAAAACAACAGAGAACAGAAAGTTGTATGACCTATGGAAATACCGTTATGTTTTGTAATGTTTTGACTAGAATGTTGTATTTCCACTTCAGGCATATATATTTATATCTGCGTCTGTCTTTCTCTCTCTCTCTTTTTCTCTCTCTCAGTAGCTCAGTGGAGTATTTTGCTCAGATCAGCCCTCCTCCTGTCAGCAGTAGACTAAGACCAGCCAGATATCAGCCGGAACAGAAGCTGTGTGGAGGAAAATAGCAGGGATGGATGAGAGAGAGAGAGAGAGAGAGAGAGAGAGAGAGAGAGAGAGAGAGAGAGAGAGAGAGAGAGAGAGAGAGAGAGAGAGAGAGAGAGAGAGAGAGAGAGAGAGAGAGAGAGAGAGAGAGAGAGAGAGAATTGAGAAGGGCATTAAGTTATGTTATTAACAAGGAGTGGGAAATATGTTATTAGAAATGACAAATGCACTGAATTAATTTCCTTTTGTAGTTCTAGGCACTGAAACTACTGCAGTAGTACTCCAGCATTTTAGGAGATCACATAGACTACAGTGTACTAAATACTCTGCCCAGCACCTGATATTAGATATTAGATCTTAGATATTAGATATTGAGTATTTCCCCATGTTGTTCTGATAGCAGGTTTACTGTCAGACTGGTGAAATCCCCAGACTGAAGCGGCCCTTCTCTACTTTAGCGATGTTTTGTTCCAGCTTAGGGGCCCTGTCCGTCACAGCCGATGGACCGGCGATACTCGCGGGGTCGTTACGGCCCGGAGGCCCCCTCGCCGCGAAGCGCCGGCCCTAATATCACGCTCCACAACACACACCGCGGCTCCTCGAGAGCCTCACCTCAGCCTCGCCGCTCGCTCACAAAGCACCACAGTACATGCATTCCCCCTTTTCCCACTCGCTAAAAATCAATGCCAGCTAAGTGAAACACTTGTGAAATTCAGATTCAGTCGGTCAAACGCTGTCAGACTCTTGAGTACCGAACCTCTTCACCAGCTACAAGCCCAGGTTTGACAGATGTACCGTAGCCGAGCTTCTCTGGATTTGCTGCTCCAAGTGTAGAAAATGTTCTCATGCTGAACTGGCCTCTTCAGCAATCATGCTAAGGGTAATTGAACACAAATATAATTGCAGCAGAAATGTTCAGTCCGTTTCAATTTAGCACAACCCATTTCCCGCCTCTCATCGATCCCCTCCCTTCCTCCCCGCGGTACTGCTGACTGTCTCCCAGCATTGTGCACAGGTTCAAAAAGCAAGTACACGACGCTCTGTACACTCGATAGACCTTTCTCTCCCCATATCTTGCTCTCGCTTCCTCTCTTCTGAGTAAACAACAGCGTACCATCCATCACTTTAGAATAGAGAGATCACCCATCGGTTCTTTCAACAGAAATGAGACTACAATACGACTCGATGGGGATCCCTATAGGTGGGACTGGAGGACGGTGCAGGAGCTTAGAGCCCTGTCTTGGCATGTCAAGGTAGCCTCAGTTTGAACTCACCTCAATGTCTCCTCTCTTCTCATAACTGGAAAACTGGGGGAAAGACTACATCTATACTTATTGATTCGACTTAAGGAACATGCCAGACACCCGCTTGCGATTTCGCAGAGAATGGTGTGAGATACAGTCGGTAATATCTCGCTGACATTTGAAAAAACAAAATCGAAGGAACGCTTCATTCCCTTATCTTAAAAGTGATGTTTCCAATTCGGAGGCTTGACAAGTTACATCAAAAACTACATCAAGAAGTTTAGAAATTGCAAACTGTTTTCAAATATATTTTTCCCAGCTTTGTCACTGTAAATTAATTCAACATAAAGGACTGTGCAAAAGTCTTAGGCACCCTAGATTTTTTAATGCAATTTGGTCTCAGATGTTTTTGTTTTCTACATTGCTGATCTTTATAGTGAATGTTTTGATATTTAGAAACTTTTCATTTCATTATTTTTGAAAACATCTTCGCTTTACAGATTTGTATTTTTTACATGCACCTAAGAGTTTTGCACAGTACTGTAGATTTAAAAAAAAAAAATCTCTTCACAGCTTAAATTCTGGCGTCGGGTACAGTCACTGGCAGGAAGTCTTCTCTCAGACACAGGAAGTGATGAATCCAAACTGTCCCCTAAACAGCAGCAAGCAAGCGCTCCGTCCAGAGAAAGATGGACTCACCAAAGATGTATAGATAGATACAGCCACCAACATGCAAAGCTTTAATGTAATAATCCGTAACCTTTTCAGATAAATAAGTTCATGAAAGCATTTGCGGTTCTCTGGTATCTTTCCTGGGACAAATCCTCTGGTGCCATTCCAGTGTAGAGTATAACAATGCAGCATAGAACAAGTGACAGATTAAAGATTTCAGAAAGCATTTCATACTGGGGTATTTTTCCCACTTACAGCTAAAGTTTGAAAAGTAAACTTGTAAGGTATCCGTGACCTGTATATATAGGTGTACAGGTCATACTTATAACATGATGTATCGTATTGATGTATTTATATGGTGTAGATATTACAGTCTCTGTGGACTGTTATCGTGACTGAAGTTCTGTCATTGCGTTATGTGTAGTGACTTCACTGTTAGTAGGACAGTCCAGGCTTGTTCCTCTGGGGTGTGGGATCTGCTGTCAGTCCAACAACGTCACAGTACTGGCGACACTGTTGATTGCTGGGAAATGCAGTGTAAAACACCAAAGCAATGACCGCTTACCACCAAAAATGTCACCAAAATCAAGAAAAAGAAGAATCTTGTGTATAATCACTTTAAGAACACATTTTATTCCTCCTCTTAGTATTACTGTCCACATCTCTCTGTCTTTTTTCTGAGACTCTGCTCGTCCACGGAGGAGGCTGGAAGAAGATTGGAGCTGTAGGTGGGACGTCCCCCAGCAGCAGCCACCTCTCTGTGGGCTGGGGATCCTCCCTCACTGTCCCTTCAAGCTTATTCTGGGCTGACCAGGCTGCTGGTGACAAATGAGCAGAGTCCAACGGGGGCCAATGTCCTCTAGGGATTCATGTCAAACCCCATCAGCCTCCTACTGCTCAGGACGCACGGCCTATATTTGTCTGCCTGTCTGCCTGTGTTTGTGCACCTGCCTGTCTCTCTGCATGGGGGGAGGCTACATAGGCTACCACATATTGTCCATAAATAAGGACACTAATGACAAATCACACATTAGCAGAAACCACAACATTCATGTAGTATGGTCATTAAGCTTAACTTGTACATCATTATCTCTAATCATTATCCCATACTGCTCTCTCTGTCTCTGACTGCAAATGCCACGGCGCCAGCCATTATTCTGGGTGTTAATTGCTGTATGATGTGTGGGATGAAGATTCATTTCTCCCTCTGTTCCTCCTCCATCTACTAACTACAGTGGCGCTGCCGCTTTCCAGCTACTCACAGGTTAGACTCTGATTAATTCCCTTTCAACAATCTTTTAATTAAGGAGGTGAAATTAAATTCTATTTTTATTTTTAAGGAGATACAGTTTCCTGCTACTTCTTCAATTAGATAATTAAGGAATAAAAATAGCCCAAAAAAAAAAGAAGCATTTTCAGTCAAAGTGAAAATCCACCGAAACGTTCCAGTAACTGCAGAGCCCTGATCCGTGCGATACCTGTGGGGATATTGTCTTACTGTACTAAATGGGTGTTACGTGCCTCACTGACTCTGTGGAAACACTTGACATACAGCTGATACAGTAGTAATGCTTAGGGCAGGCACTCAAATATGTAATTAATATCAGCAAAACGCAGGGAAAGCCGCTATCTGTAGAGCCGAAGCCCTCGTATCGGAGCCATTAACTGTCACTGGAGGAGGAGAGTAAAAGGTTCAGATCAAACAACCGGCTAAAACTGCTCGTTTTATGTCAGACGGGACTCAAGCAGTTGCAGTTGTTGCTTATTATCCCCCCGCAGCCGATGGGATTTGCAGTGTTTTTGCTCGAGAAGCCATTCAAGCAGCTGCTAACTAGGTTTTACCTTTCATTGCTGTGGGCATTGAGATCGAGTTTCTCCGGTGGAGAGGTTGAGTCTAGCCCTGATGCTCTGTAATCTTGCGGTGAGCACGTGGAGCCACGCAGAGCTGCACTGGCGCTATACCGGAGGTGCCCCGTCGGAAAAACAGAATGAGCCTCGCCCCCGAAACGATTAAGTTCGGGTAAAAGTTGAGGAGAAGTCTGAGTTTCCCTGGAAGAGAAACAAATAGGATTACAGAAAGGTGTTGTTTGTAGACTCGTGTTTCAAGGATAAACCGGAGGACGCATGAATACTGATCCCACTTTTATAGACTATTGTTTCTGTTTTCTTCTCTGACCTTGTTTCGTGAATCTGGTTTTATTAGCGGCACCTTGAGGCTGTGTTTGTTTTCATCGGAAGGGTGTCTGGACTGAAATGTGAATTAGCTCTAAGGCGACTGACAAAGCCTTCACACTGTCCTGGTGTAAATACATCCACGCAATTATTCAGGTCCAGCGGTAACCGTGGCGCGTTGAGGTGCTTCCAGGAGCTCGCAGCGATGGAGACACTGAATATCTTTCCCAGCCAAATGGCCTGCCGAGGGCCCCGGCATCCTGCAGCAGATGTTGTGAATAGAAAGTAGAGTAAAAGTGCATTGATCACTTGGCCGGCTCCATTTGCTTTGCAAAATACATAAGAATATGTGCAAAAAAAGAGAAGGCAGGACACTGGAAAGCAAAATGATTCATCTTAGCAGCAAATTCTGCTCTGGATAGTGAGCATAACGCCTCAAATTATTCCCCTATCAGCTAATATTACCGACTGATTTGCTGTCGATCATTGGCGCACTGAACAAGACTGACCAACCATGTTAATTGTACATAAGAGAAATATATTATTTTCATATTTAGATCATATTTATACAGGGAAGGTTTTCTTTTTCAGCAACCGGTACAGGCAGTTACACCTGGGAGCCGCCCAGTACCGCCACAGCCTTCCACTGCTGGCCCCTGAGTAACTCCACATGAATGGTATGGTCATCATCATAAAACCCAGTATGAAATTTCATCATCTCATATGAGCTCAACCATAAAGGACATTGTGGTGAAATAACCTCCATTTCCTAACAATATTTAGACTATGAATCGATGCAGAACTGCTCATACTTTCAGCGCAAATGTCCTCACACACCGCACGGGCATGAATATTCAATTCTCTCCAATTTCTCTCTTAAAACGGGCTCCAAAGTTTATAGAAAACTTTATGTGAGCTGTAAATGAGCCAGCTAAGAAGAGACCACTCAAACTAGAGATAAAAGATCATTAGAATTTATACAAACTGTAGGCGTCGGCAAAAACACAGATATGTCCCGTGAATTTCTCTTTGGTGCTTCTGTAGTCAGCCAGCTTGAACACAGCCCACCCACCCCGTCTCTTTCCTTCCATAACGCTTCACAGGGAAAGGCAGTCCAGAAGCTGAGCTGAGATTGCTGAGCAGCATGATACTCTACCTCTACTTCCCTGGCACACAAAAAGGCCAAAATCCAAATATGAGTGTAAACCACGCGTGCAACTATTTCTAAGCAAAGAGTGTGATTCATCAACTCTGAAAGCAAGAATCACTGCCATCTACCTCATGAAAGATCAGCAAGAAAGACAGGAACAGGCAATCAAAGGAATAAACCTTTTTCATAATTAATATAAAAATGATTTATATTTTTTATATTTTTTAAATGTAATAGTTAAGACTACAAGTACCATTCATGATAAAAGCATAATAGTATGCTTTCCATTTATGCATACCCTACCCTAAAATGGCTAATTGACAGTGATTTTTATGGCTGTGGAAATTCAGAGTGTAGGCAGTTTAGGACTACAGCTCAATCATATGAAAGGCAACAATAAGGCATTGATTGTGATGTGTGTAAAATGGCTCATCTTGCTTTGATGGAGGGTTTGGCTCATTCTGCATTGCAAACAGAGCACATTTTCAGAGTCCACCGATTTGTAACTGAACGCGACTATAGTGGCTACTCAGTAGATTTGGTTTTCCAAGGTCTATTTTGTTGGATTTCTGCCACCAACTTTCTCCAGCCCTGGATACTGTAGAATATACGTATTATTATCTTGCTTACTCTGTTTGTATAACCATGTTAGATATTGTATTCTGCTGATTTTATAACATGAAATAATAGTAGAGGTAGTACACATACGTATTAGTAGTAGTAGTAGTGAATGCAGTACATATACAGTATGCCATGCTGTATCTAGCTCATACAACGTTCAGGTAGAGGCCTCAATGAATTCATGTTTGTTCCTGGTTCATGCCAACTGACAGACGACCTAAAGCCTAGCACTGAGGTTATCTATATGACCTGGGGCCGGACACTGAGCGGTGATTTGTCTTCCAACACTGTTTTGTCTCTCCTGATGACCCTATTGTGGCCTGTCCTACACTTAAAGAGGCAGAGAAACGCTTGAATGCTGTTTGAGCTCTCTTCTGATTTTGCGCCATGCTGCATGTAAATAAACCTTTTGGTATCTTGTTTATAGCATTAAGGAAAAGAACCAGCAGAGTTGTCACAACTGAATTTCCTCTACAAGACCAAACACACTAATAATGCCTACATAATGCCTCATTGTACCATACCATATATGGTCAATTAGAGGGTATATCTGTCTTAAAGAGTGGCTGTGGATGAGTATGATTGTTTTAGAAAGTGTACTTACAGGTCTGCATACGCGTATTTTCTTCGTATTTGTAAGAACATTTTCTACGAAGAGTTGATAAATGAGGGCCCAGCTGGGTCCTCCTCAGCTCATCTATTTAAGGGATGTTACCAGGTAGGTTACCATGGCAAGTAGCCACGTGGAAGGGACGAACTACAACAGTGATGTGATGCAGAACTAAAGAGCCAGGCGCTGGGAGCTGGCACCGCAGGGCACACAGGTCTGAAATCTCAGGCCCAGCTTTGACTTGCTAACTGCTTGGCAAATGAAAGAGAGAAAGAAATGATTTCATCGACTATCAGCATGTGTTTGTCTTTGTGTGTGTGTGTGTGTGTGTGTGTGTGTGTGTGTGTGTGTGAGAGAGAGTGAGACAGTGAGTGCACGTGAGGTCGAGGAAGAAAGAGTGAGTGCAAAATGTGTGACGAAGGACTTCAACATCCACGTGAAGTTGATTTTTGGACAAATGAGCCAATTATTTTCACAGACTCCATTGAGAATAATTTGCACTATACGAACCAACGCTATGAACAACTGGTGGAGCGGAGGCTGCGTCTGTCACAGGAGCTTAATTGTGCAGTCAAGGTAAATTAGAAGAATTAGAAAGGTTATATTCAAACTCAGCTGAAACAGACAATTTGCAAGTGCATTCATTTGGAAATAACACGTGTTTTAACAAAAGGTACAAATAAAGTTAAGTTAGTCTGAGATAGCCACTGAATGCCCACCAGCTCCAGGGGTGCTGCTCTGTAGCTGACCATGACCTCTGACCTCCCTGTGGAGGGGGGACAAGAGGAAAATGAGATTTACTTGAATTAAAAGTGAGTTAGAAATAAAATGCATAACATATACATTAGCACACGGCCCCAGCAGTGACAAAGGGTATAACAGCAGTAAAGCCTCTTTCTACACACACAGCAGAATGGGGAATTTTTCACCGTGATATTTTACCGATGTCTCTTGCGAACACACAACTCAGACAGCGAAGATGAAAAGATGCTTCTCCGCGATACGAGAGAAATTACTTTTCTCGCACTTCCACTGTGGAGTGGTTTCCCACATGATTGTAAGGCAATTTTGTCTGATCTTTCGGATGCAGAAACACATAATCAAGAAGAGAAATAGTATCAGTCCAATTTTCTATTTCGCTTATCACAGCTGGAAAGGCTGGAGATGGCAGAATTATTTCCATCTATGAAAATACAATGCCCTGTCAAGGAAGTCTTTGTCCTCACATTTTTTTAGAAGTGTTCTCTGCACCTCACAAGTGTTTTGGAGGGAAAAGGAAGAGATTGCTCTTCCTTGGTAGAAAAAAGCCAGGCCAGTGAGGAGGGATGAAGACAGAACGAGAGAGAGAGAGAGAGAGAGAGAGAGAGAGAGAGAGAGCATAAATGGCTTTGAAACACTGTCTCTGTCTGTCAGTTTTTCTGTCTGTCAAGGGTTTTATTGTTTAAAGGGATTTTACCTGGCAGGACACCAGATATTGCCATTACATAGTCCACTGGTTCCTCTATGTGCAGTCTGTTAGCAGGGCAGTGAGGGGTAACAGTCATGCTCCACCTGTGTGTGTGTGTGTGTGTGTGTGTGTGTGTGTGTGTGAGAGAGAGCGATCCCCTGTCACTCCTGGAGTCCGTCCTCACTAGGCTGATATTACCTGATTCCCCCTGCTGTCCCCTGCAGTGCTTCACTCATGCATCTGTCTCTGTTCCGATTCATTATTCTTTATCATACATTTCTTACTGCATATGAACATGTGCCTCCTCTCATTTCTGTTGCCAGCCATCATTCTTTACCGTACATGCCTTGTTGAATATGATCGCGCAGCAGCTTCATCACCGCTGGCAGTACACTGTGTCAGTGGGTAAATGAACCAGGCATGATGCAACCCATTCTGGCTCAGCGCTAAGGCCTTGTTAGTATTAATGCCAGAGGTGCTGTAAAGCGGGCCTAGGAAAAGTACTGGCAAGAATGGAGCCATCCAGAGTGGATTTACACAGGAATAAAATGAAGTCAGAGTCACTAAAGGTCTGCACAGTGTTATATCACCAAAATTACCAGAGCGCTATTCACAAGCTGTGAGTAATGAGTGGAAAGTTGCCTAATACGGCTGAAAAAAAAGAAAGCCTCTTTGCTCCTGCCATGATCATGCATGTGTAATTATATATAAATCTCATTATTTTACCCGCATGATATTTATTTGTGCGTGAGACCATGAAAATCGAGGTTGCCCCAATTCACTAATACTTTGCAATACCAACTCCCCCAAATTATTGCAGCACATAGAAGACTGTAACGACTTTAGCCATTCAGAACGGCTGCTATCATCGCTGCAAGACTGTATGGGCCAGATTGACCGTTTACTAGACCTGGGTGTCCTAGAGCAGATCAGATGACATGAGCACTCCAATTATCAAGGGTTCCAGCCTTGGTGGAATAGCCTTGAAGCTAAAGCCTTGAAGCTAAAGCATGAAATTTGCACTTGTAATTGGTGATGAAGGGGGATATATGGAGCTGAAGCAGAAGTTAACCAAGACTGCCCACTGGTTTACTAGCGGCTAGCGCGATTTTCCAAGGGTGACACGTCTTACAACAGCTAAACGAAGCAATCGATTTTGTTGAAAATCACCTGCCAGCACTCTTCCATTTTATAGGCAATTATAAGATATACACATTTCTGTACATTTTCAAAATGTGTCAGTGAATAAATATCACCTCATTCTATTTCAGAATCAAAACTGTACAGTTAGTAGTTTCCTTATATCAAGTAATCTGTGATGTATTAGAATAGGCAGAAGTGATATCAACTTCGGCTCCCTGCTTGTGCAGTGCTTTTTTCACGGGCTTGTTTGGGCCTCAACTTGACCTGCATACATTTCTCACTGAATAAGAAAAACCTGGATCACATGGGGCACTTCTGTTTCCTACGGTAAAGAAGGAAGGTCGAGGAGCGCTGGCTTCCTAGCCCTTGGAGAAGACGACCATCTAACAAACCAGCGGCACATGGCCTCGAAAGGAAATAACAGGCAGTTACAGTGAAGATCAAAGGTTGAGTGGTTGAACATGAGCAAGGCTGACCTAGTACTGCTACTAGATGACCCTGATAGGGAGCAACAGATTAACTACTGCTGTTATTGCTCAGGGCAACACAATTCCTTCTATCCCATCTGAAGGCCAGTGAGGTAGTTATGCTGGATTTTGTGTTGTCAGATGTATGTGTGGGTGACGAACATCTGTCCTAAAGTGAGTTTGTGATGCCTTTGTGCTGGTGGGTCGGCAGTATGTGGGAGACAAATGTACAACTGATTGTTGAGGTTCAAATCTTTCAGTATATGTGAAGACTTCATCATTCATTGTCTCTAAATTGAAAGGATCCAGTCTGTTAAAGTGTCATCATTCTGTCAACCAAGTTACTATCCTTCAAAAAGTAGCATTTGTTTTTATATAGGACATCACTTATTCTCTCCGAGGTGTCACTTTCTCAAATGGAGGATATCTCATTTTGGAACTCTTCATGTGTATAGTTGCTGAATGTGTGAATATATTTATGGCTAATTATCAAGCGTTTTAGTACTTCCTGCCAAACAACCTAACTGGCATTTCATCTACAGTCAGCACATCAAAATGATTGAAGAGGTGCACAGGGCTAGAATATTCATTAGGCTGAGGCTTTACATATTCACACTAGTGTATGAAAGTGAGCAGCATGCAGCGGAAATAACTGAGGAGTTGCTGAAGAGTTGTCCTAACTACCAGCAGCCATGTGACATCAACTCCAGAAATATAGATGCACACAATGATTGATGTGATGTGGAGTCATAGGATGAATCAAACTGCTGTACAAGTTACATGAACATAGTATGCTTTACCGAAGAAAAAAAAGCACAAATCCATTTCTGTTGGCTATATCACTGGTTTTTGCATTAATCATCCCCTTGACCAATCACATTGAAAACACATCACCATGTAACCACACACTGAGCTGCGTGACGTTTGAGAAATAACGATTGGTTGCGAATAACGATGACTTTCTATCAGGAAATGAATCAAATTAAATACGTGACCTTATTCCTTTTATAACCTTATTGCATTTCTTACAGGGGCTCGTTTTGTCACAAAGGTTTGGACGCTAAACACTATATTGGCATGAGTATCAGTGTGTTCAAATGCTCACAGGCTTCCAAACAAATATCAAAGCAAACTGACTCTTGCGCAATCCATTAAGCAGTGAATGTGATGAATAGCTTATGACTTGGTGGCATTCATTGGTCTGTTACTGACGTGGCAAATGGATGATAGAAAGGTCTCCGTGTCACACTGCGACTCGGAGGAAACATCACAACTGAAGAATGCTGTTGAAACTCCTGGCAGTGAAGCCCTTTTTCAAGTAAAACAGGGGTTCCCGAACCTTTTCAATTCAATGACCTCAAAAATAGACACACACTACTACTACTACTACTACTCATCTAGTCCCATTTGACAAGACTGTGTCCCGATCGTGAATTAAAAGACGGGTAAAACTATGACCTCGAACTGGTGATAAGGCATTGAAACCACCAACAAAAACTTTTCAGTGAAGCATTAATTTATTATTATTATTATTTAGTTTTAGTTTTTTTCCTTCCTTTACATATCTTACATCAGTTTGATATTAGTATATTGTATGGGTACAATGAATTTACATCTTTATGTCAGCCTAAAAGGGTAATCTGAGTTTCAATGGGGTTTACCCTCTGTTACATCCCTGAACCCAAGGAACTGCATCTGGGAAGATTTTAGATGATTTAGTAGAGAATCCCATAACTATGAATCCCATAGAATCCCATAGCCATGAGAGGAAACCTCAGACCAGAACAGCCATCCTTATACATTATCTCATTGTGATCATTGAATGAAATAAACAATTCCTCCTTTTTCTGGGGACCCCACCTGGAAGATTGGTGGTCCCCTTTGGGCAGGGACTAAGGGACTAATGGTTCTGAGGGGGTGGTAGGCTGGACTCGGACCTGGTCTAGTAAAAAACCCTCCCCCTCTTTTCCTCTCTCTCTCTCTCTCTCTCTCCCTCTCTCTCCCTGTTGCTCCTCTGTTCCCCCCATCACACGGCGGAGGGCAGCCAGTCTGAGCGCATCCTCCTCTCCACTGGGTACCAGACCCTCTACCGTACTGCACCGGGCAGCGCACGGGCTTCCCCAGTAGCGGAGCTGGAGGAGAGCAGAGGAGAGGAGGAGAGGAGGAGGAGGACGATCTCGCCCCTCAGACAGGTGGGATTATAGTCTGCAGCTATCCCGTCGCTTCATCATGCCGCTGGGGAGTAAAACACTCTTTGGGATTACTGCACAGATCGCCTTCTTTCTGCTCGGCTCCTACGGGACAAGTGGAGAAGGTGAGCAGCACTGTGCGCTTCGCTGATGGGACAAAGTAGAGTTTATTAGCTAAGACATCATTGGGCTACTACAGGGCAGTCATGGTGGATGTATGTACGATTGGTTGATGTTCAAATCTTTTTGGCACTAATGATACACTATGGCTGTTGAACCAACCTAGAGATATGTGAAGAGTTCATAAAAAACTACAAATTACAAATAACTATATCATACCTACCTAGTGATGTATTAAGTTAAAAAAAATGAAATAACTATATAATTTTGCGATGAAATGCCTTCATTCAATTTCTCTAAAATCAAGATGATAAAATGTGCACATCTATACATTTTGCGGCACCGTTCATTTTGTAAGAGCGGTCAGTTTTCCATCATCTCAATATGAAAAGAGTGAGGAAGGGCTGCTGCTGAGATGGGTTGATTTGAGTGGCGGCGCGTTTCTCTAGTTTGGGCGAAGTAGCTCATGCAGTTTTTATGTGAATAGTGAATGAAACAGTTGGCAGGGTTTGATCCGACCACCGCAGGGGCGTCATGTTGAAAAGGAGCGCACATCCTCTGGGACTTTACGAGTGTGAGCTTTTAAAAGATAGCGAATCCCGTAAGATGCGTTGTTATTTTTAGCAATCTTAATACTTGATCGTTTCTCATGGGAGATTGTGTGTGTCTGTGTGTGTGTCTGTGTGTGTGTGTGTGTGCCAGATTGTGGTTTATCCGCGGAGATGGGAGCGCTACACTGGAGTTTTCCGCAGCGCTTGAGCTCCAGATACTTCTCAGGATTAAGTAAAAAAACAAAATCCTAAAAAGTGGGTTCTTGGCCGAAGGGATAAATTGGCATGTGAAGTTAGTTAAGAGTAAGATGGATAGATAGATAGATAGATAGATAGATAGATAGATAGATAGATAGATAGATAGATACGGGGGAAGGAGCAGGGTGCCTTATAATTAGATACAGTATGTTTTCATATAATTGGAGCAGATGGCTGTAACCCCCTCTCACCCTCCTCTGCTGTGTGTCCCTATAGAGTCATTATTTTCTACCTGGGAGGTTTTAATTAATTGTTGCTGTAGCTGGGTGTTGAAGTAATGGTAAAAGCTCCTCCATGGGGGAGCATCTTGGTGAAAGCTGGTGACCCTCCCTCCCCAGTGTAACTACTGTACTCCCCCAGGCTCTTGGTGTAAATTACAGTTGACTTGCCTTATGTCCTAAAGGATAGTTGATACAATGTTCAATAAAGCAGGTCTGATAGTTGAGCTTTTTCCCCATGGCATAGCAAATCAGCACAGAGAACTGTAAAAAGGGTGGGGATTGGAGAGAATGACGGCTTAGACATTGTACTTTCTCAGTATTGATTATTTCATATTTGCTTTGACAGACTGCTTTTGGAAAAAGAAGCATTGACTATATAGACTGGAGGGATTGAAATTTGAATCAAACTGACTTTAATCAAAATGACTCTATTGCCTCAGACACCACAGTGCACCTGTAGGAGCCCTAAACAATGACTGGCACAAGAAATGCATTTTTACCTCATCACTACGTGTCCTTCATGCCATTTGCTCCTTCCATCCAGAGTATGCTTCCTAAGCAATGAACAAGTTTCAGTGTAGAAATGTACAATGCATTAATCAGTTTCATCCATTATATGTACACGGAGAAGAGAAGGTTTCTCTCATTCTCCCACTCATCATCTCCAAATGCCCCCCCCCCTCTCTCTCTCTCTCTCACACACACACACACACACACATACAGACACACACACACACACACACACACACACACACTTTCTCTTTCTCTTTCTCTCCCTGTTGCTCTGCATCATCGTCACTCCTCTTTGGGGTTGTTATATTTTCTGTCTTTTTTGTGCTGATTAAGAAACACTGAAGTGTGTTTAGCCTCATGAAAGATGATTTTGTAACATTCATGCTTTGTGCATGTATGTGTGTATGTATGTGTGTGTGTGATCAAGTAAGGAATCACTCAACATTCACAGTGAACCATCTAGTTAAAACTACGACGTGAGCACTCTCCCCCTCTCTCTCTCTCACACACACACACCACTTACAACAAATAGTAGACAAGTTATCACATTTCTTTTGCTTTGAGACAACCACTTGCAACCACTTGTCAGCCAAATGCATTGTGCTAATAATTTTTTTAATTTTCTCTATGATTTGATTATTGAGCTGGTGGAAGCTGCAGGGTAGCTCTGAGGTGTGTTTCATCATTCAGATGGCAGAGATTGCGGGGCACCTTTAGATACTTTGGATTATTTAACCAGTGGAGGCTGAGAGGGTCTCTTTAAGGCTGTTGTTTTACATATTCATCTCCTCCAATCCAGAGCCAGACAGGAATTAATCTGGTAGAGAATATGCTGGCGAAGGATATGATTTAAATTTGGGCCCCGGCTGCCTATTTCATATGCGGACAGCCCCATCTCATCAGAATTTATTACTTTTCAATGAGCTAGTGGTTTGTACTGAGAGAACATAAACCTCTGAATAAAATCAATTTGGTGTGAGACATTTCCCTGCAACAGCCGCTGTCCTTTATGCTTCACGAGAGGGTGGGATCTTAGAGAGCCAGGATGAGGACAGGGGGGAAGTAGCCGGGGATAAATCGCCCTCACTTTTCTTCTTTAGTGTCATTTATGAAAATGTGTTTAGTAAAAGTGGAGTCATGAATGGGATCTGATTAAGTCAAGGTTACGTAAAGGTGGCAGCGGCTGGTGGTGTGAGCCTGGAGCTGTCAGTCATGAATCTAGATTTATTAATCCAGGGACAAGTAGTTAAACGATAAAATTGACAGAGAACTGCAGTCCATCCATCTGCTTTTGTGACTAGTGGGATTCTGTATTTGCCCAAGGCCGGTCCCCAGTAGACTGCCTCCCTAAAAACTGACCCATTCATCAAATGGCCTTGTCATTATTTCAGATGATTTGTTGTCGGTCCAAGAATCGGCCACACTCTTCTAAGGTCACTTTTTCGGTTACTCTTTGAAGCAGTAGGAACTGGTCATTACTGACAAGAAATGACTATCTAATAAAATAATAAGCCGCAACATTTTGATATAAATGTCTGTTTTGCTACTCTCTATTGATCCATATAACACAATAGTGATTCAACTTCTACCCAGTTCGTGTAAGCTTTTACATTTGCTGCTGTCCAAAACATAGAAAAACAAAGAAATAAAAGAAAATCATCTGGTGCACAGGAAGTGATGTGTTTTATGTTTCTTTCCCAAAAAAAAAGAGCAAACCTACAAGAATGCATGGTTATGCGTACAGTATAACCACTATTCCCTGGAGGAAAGGAACAAGGTTCAACACAGCGATGGGGGATTGCGTCCTCACAAGATTCACCTGAAGACCTGTTTAATCACGCCTTGTTCAATAGGCCGATGGAGATGGTGACGAGGGAGGCCCCGCCCTCCATGTATATACACCGTGTCACCAACCCCTCGCTCCCTTCCTTCAGCGAACAGTGTGTATAACCATATGTTCCCTTTCAGACAGTTCACTCTGTACAACCCAGCTATGGGGCGATGTGCACTCAAGCCCAGAACTGTCCTAGTACATCAAATGGAGGTGTGCTAAGGCAGCTCAATATAGAAGACTCAATATAGAACCACGATACCAAACCCAGATCGCTGCCCACACCCCTCGACCCAGCAGAGAGAACACTGTGTGCCATGCTCTGGGTTGAAACATCCAGTTGATAAAACCTCAGGAGATGCCCAACTTTCTGCTGCACAAATGTCTCAAATGGCGACACCCTTAAGCAAAGCCTATGATGTTGCCATACTCCTAGTTTTATGAGCGCATATATGCCACAAGGTTGCTACCATCAAGCCTATTGCTTGTGAAGCAGGCCAGGCTACATTAAACCGGTCAGCGGCCCGCTAGCAAAGAGAGATGAAGGATGTGTCAGATCTGTTCTGGGGCTTGGGGGGGAGCTCTGGTTCCCTACAAAAAGACTGGCCAGATTCCAGTGCTTCATCATCATCATCCTCTGAAAAGCATCTGCATCATGATCAGGGAGAGCATTGCTACTCTCAAAAGACCACCAGCTGCAGTTTCCAATTGCATGGACATGGAGCTTTCCTGTCTCTGTGTCAGGTGTCAGGTGACGAATCCCTGGACCCCTTGCAGGACATCTTACTCATCAGTCAAATAAGCCCGAAGCAAAACACTCACAAACAACGGCCAACTGTATAGCACGCTCACCAACCTATGGGACAGTTAAGTTGAATGAAACTTTGCTGGCTAGTTAACTTGTAAGCGTGGCTACTCAAATCAGCGTGAGGGGTCAGCTCAGTGAGGTGAGAGAGCAATAGCATTGAAGGGGATGGGGAAGGTGATGCGGTGTATACCTGAAGGGCGGGGCCTCCCTCGTCGTCCCCATTAGCTACTGTCTACAAGCGGCAATCTTCCTGGGGTCCAAAGACACTTCATGCACTGGATTAAAAGGGTCTTCAAAGGGGTCCCGCGAGGATGCAAATACCTGTTTTGCCGAGTGAACTAACTGAGACGTAACTCAAACTTCATCAACACAAAATCCAGTTAAAAAAGACGTCCCAGTACTGGCCACACTGCTGGATTACCAAGTGATCTCTGGGAAGTGAAGTGACCACTTAGTACCAAAGGTGTCGAGGAACCAAGGAACTAGCCAGGTATCATAGTACCTCCTTATTTGTTTCAATTAAATACCTGTTCTCACTGTGCTCAATGTGATCCATATCAGCAACCATCTTTAGGAAACCAAGAAATTAAACTTTTTATGCCCTGTAACTCAGGTCCATCAGATACTTCTTATGTAGAAAACCTTAACCCTAACCTCAACAGTTGTCTGTGGTGCACATTAATGCACATTCATTCAACACAATATGAGAAAATACTCTGTGATCAAAGATTCTGCTGACAAATCTGCTGATATTCTGATTTGAGAAGTTGGATCACTGACATTAAAGACTGTAGGCAACACTGAGAATAGCTGAGTCCAAGCCTAACATCTGAGGTGAAACTGAGAAAGCTATCTAAAGAGGATTTAATGTACTCGGGCACAGACAAGGGCAGGTGGCGAGCGGAGAAGGAAGGTGGTGGCGCAGGAGGAGGAAGAGGAAGAGGGCTAGGGGGGATGAAGATAAGGGAGGAATGAGTATGAGAAAGAACAAGAGAAGGAAGAGGAGGAGTTTGGATCAGTGCCCTGTTCGGACACTAGTTGTAGCTCCTCTCTGTTTTTAAGCTGTGCAGTGACACTCAGCTCCTTCTCCCATTTCACCCCTCAGTGGGTTTTCAGGCTGTGTGTGTGTGTGTGTGTGTGTGTGTGTGTGTGTGTAGGCTACCTGATGCCAGATGCTCCATTCTTCTCACTTCCCTCATCTCACCCGTACACAGCTGCAAACCTATCGTGTGCACGGCAACAAAATGGCTCAACAATAAAGTCCTGCTATTCTGTCTCAAAATCTTACTTTCCTTAAAACACGTCAAAATATCTACCAGCGGGATAAAATAATGCAATCACCTTTTTCTCGAACAAAATAACGTTATCTTGAAACGGGTCGAGAGCCTTATTTGATCCTTGAAATCGGCGAACCTGCATGGAAATCGCATGAAATTTGTATCACCACACCGACAGATTGTTTCAGATGTTTTGACAAAAATGAAAATACAAGGTTAAATGATTTAAGATGGACTTATTTTGTTTTACAATGACAATGTTTACATCCACAGAGTAATCTATTATTCTATCTATTATTATTGTCCTTACTTATGAGAATTAAACTCTTCACATACGTAGCAGATATTTGGTTTTGATTAAATTTGGTATACTGGGATTACTGACTGTCATGTCCCTGCTTCCCTATAGGCAACAAGCAATATTAACTGTTTCTTCTCTGTTAGAAACTACAGTGAGCAATCCTCCCTCATGTTTCCTCCTGTCTCAATCATTTAAACAAAAACTTAACATCAGAGTAGTTAGAAATACAAACCATAACTCTCACTGCTGCAACCTTCCCCGTTTCTAGTTTGACGACAGCCATTACGCTTGTTACTGATGCTCCACTAAGTGCCTAAACAGATAAACTGTGGCAATACCTACAGTATGGTGCTAGAGACTCCATGTTCCTGCCTGCCCTGGTCTCCGCCTCCCTATGGGAAGAAGCTGGCAGAATGAGACTGGGCCATCACTCTACTTTACTCTACTCAAAACCATATCTCATTAACTTTATGACTCGGGCTAATGAGAAGTGAAGAGAGCCCATCACAACATATGCATGAATCAATGTTTATGGGCTATTATTTAAGATTCAGGAGTGGTCTGTCATCGGTTAGTTGGTGGAGCAAAGAGGCGAGTTTTTCGGTTCCAGTCGTATCTCACCCCCGGAAACCTCTCTCTGCCCTCTCACTCCAATCAACAAATAAAACAAAATGGACTGCTGTAAAGTGAATCAGCAACATGTAGATAAAAGATAGATAGATAGATAGATAGATAGATAGATAGATAGATAGATATTTTATTGAGGGGAGAAATTCTGGTACCCCCACCGACACACCACTTACACTGGGTATCGAGTGGATTCATGGGTTTTGTGTGAAGAATATGAATAAGCCATACTTATTATAGTTGCATTGTGTTATGTGTCTAATTTGAAGGCTGGATGCTTCTTGTCTATTCCTCCGAGCGGCTGAAAGGCCTCCTCCTTGTGGTAGACACTAGAGAATTTTCCCAATATTTCAGTACACAATTAGGAGAGGAAATCTAAGGACGTTCAGGTAATTTCAACAAAGGTGTCTAAGCGTTAGAACAGATGCTCAAACACTTGAACTAATCATCACTAAAATTGCCTTTCTAAGAGTTTGCAAGCTCATTGTACAATATGTGGAAAAAACAGCAATGGACGCATTCACAAAGAGCCTCTAAGTTTTTCTGCATTGGTTTAATTAGTGCCAACAACACTAAAGACAATATATTGACCCCACTCAGCCCAATTACACTGTCAACTTTTAAGTAGCTCAGGGTTACAGTCCTGCGCCAACATTCTTTTATTTCAGCAATATTTTGCTTAGATTAGTTCAAAACATTTTCAAAAAATCCCCTCCTTAGTGCTAGAGTCAAAAGAGACAAGATGGAGAATAATATTTTTGACAATTTGTGTTTGAATAATTGTTTAGAACATTTTAACAAGGTGCCTTAATGTCTCCTCAGAGAGGATGTCTGCAAAGAAAAGTAGCTATGCCGTTCAATTTGAAGTCCCTATTTTGAAAAGCATTATTATTCATTAATGATATGCTCATCACATACTGTACACAGCTCCCCCTGGGGCCATTAGTAGAAGTGATGTAACCTGCAGCAATCTTCCCAAATCTGGATGAGACTGACAGGCTATTTCATTGTGAATAATCTTGAATTTGAATGTGCTGTCTCATTTCAGATGTTTGCACTCAAGCCAAGTGGTTTTCAGTTGCTTGTTTCATGTCTGTCTGTGTCTGTGGGCTGATGTGATGCGAGGTAAACCTGCTAGATTCCAAATAAAAGTTCTTAATTGCTTCCTTGTTGCAGTGTATTGTTCTTTTGATCATTTCATTCTGAGGAGTGGGTCTATCTCCCATGCGGCCACAGTTAACACGCTCCCAAGACACTCTAACTATCTGCTGCTAACATAACATGACACAACATCACATAGAATCATTCTTTTACCAAGGAAAGGAAGGTTTGGAAGGACATCTTTTTTGGTGTATCTTTGACTGATTGATAGGAAGTCCAGCCAATGACAGTGTGAAAGGTTTCAGTGTGAAAGGTGGCATATGATTGGCTTGGGTTCTGTCAGAAGCCGAGTGAAGGGCAACTGGCCCCGCCCCCATTCCCCACTAGTTTACAGGACATCAAGTACAAGCTGACAAAACCTGAAATTACAAACTGCTCCCCGGAGAGATCCCAGGAAGCAGTGTAGCTTTACATGTAGTTTTATTATGGGACCATTAATCAGATTTATACAGACCCTAAATTACAAACATTCAAACTGGAATTACCAAAACAGATTTTTTTACTTCAAGCGTGCAAAACTTTCTCATGACCATGACCTCAAACACAAGTACAAATGTATTCCCACAAAGATTGAACCTTTTAAAACTTTAAGCATTTGAGATGTGTCGTGGATTTCCTTCCATGCCACCTGAGCGCTGCTAAGAGCAAGTGTTTATTCCCCAGGCTACCAAGATTTTTTTACTATATGAAAAATGCTTTGAATAACCATACTTTTATTTTTACATATGCTCCGGCAAAGTATAATGACAATACAGTTAAATTGAATTGAATTGAATGTCATTAACACTGCATGGGAAAAAAATGACAAAATGAATTGTTTTCATATCATTTCACCTACAATAATAGTTAGGCATCTTGTAGAGAACACTATGTAACAGTATATAGAAAATGTGTGTAATGAGCTACTTTCTGACATTTTCTAACGGGGAGGGGTTTTGAAGGCTGGGGTCAGAGGAATCACCGGCATGCCAGGTGTGTTAACAACAGGCAGATAAAGGTCTAAAAAATGAGGAACAAACACATCTCTCATTGTTAACACGTCAGCCAGGGAGCTGCTGAGCCTCCCAATTAAGCTGTTAGACAGTCGGGCTCTGTTCTCCAGCCAGAGACGTCTGCAGAGAGCAGGCATGGGGTTCCTAAAATATTCTCAGCCAAACTAGCTCTCTATCAGCCAAAGTACTTCCCCAGAACTTTCTTGGGCAAACAACTCGGTTTACACAACTGTACACAGGTCTCGCACAGACACAAACGAGTAATGCTAATGGATGAATGATGAAGTAGGCACTTTGCAACTCTTGGAGAGAGAGGAGAGACAGTAGGTCAGAAAAGATGAGTGAATTACTTAAGAATGCTGCAGAAAAACCAACTACCAAGCACAGAAAACAAACTCTAGCTCACAAATGACAGTTATGTAAGAGATAATGTAGAGCGAGTTACTTTTAAAATGATGAAATACTGTCTGCAGTAAGTGAGGAGGAACTTTTTGGCACTAGGTGTTAATTAAATTAGACATCAACAAAATGGACCGGACTTCTTGCGGAGTGATATGATCAGGTGTGAAACAGCTGTCTGTTATTCAGAAACAACTGCCCTTACAGTCACTGGCTAATCAGAATTACATTTTCAACAAATCTGTGTAATAATTCGAAATAATACAACATGGCCACACATTTTGAACCTTTGTAGGTTGAACCACTTGAGGTTGAGAGGTCTTTCCAGACTAATAGAAGCCTAGGACCTATTTTGTTGTAAAAATATTTCAATATTTAAACTTCACTATACCTGGACGCTATCAAACAGCATTGCACTTTACAGCACTCGAGAAAATCATCATCAAATAAGTGTAATAAAATTACACTGTTTAATTTAACATCAACTATGAATCTTCACATGTTAGCTGCAAATCTTCTCCTCATTTGATATCTGCCTTCCCCTTTGTGGGACTGGACAAAATGTTCTTGTTATGATTTTTTTTCTAGCACGATTTCTTTCACTCTGGCTCCCACAGCGGATAAAGCTCTGGATCAAGCTTTTCTCACTGAGCTTCACAGCATTGGGAGGACTGGGTGAGGACCTCCTTGGTCACGCTGGGGTCAGAAGTTAGTAAAAATAATTAGCAAAAAGACCATTTCCTGCTTGAGGGCTGACAGTTTGCGCTCTGGAGCACAAACAAGCGTCGTTGGGCCTCATTATCCTGCTTACTCCTGCAAGGCCTGAATGGTTAAATAACTCACACTGAGCAGTAAACTCTGAATGTCTGGGACACTTATAGAGCTCTGAACCTTTTTACCTTCTGGTTGCTGCTGTTTGTTGAAGTGATGGATGGTGCTGATCAGTATTCACCATCTCAGTCTCCATTGTAGTCAGTCTGGGCGCTCTGTTATTTCAGTTAAATGGCAAATTTGAGACTATACAGTAGATGGATGGGCTTTCTGTCGCTGCTCATCTCTCTCTCTCTCTCTCTCTGGTCATCCTGTACCAAGTGTCAGTCTACTATAGCAACAGTGATTCAACACATTTGGTGGATGTTGGGGCATCTGACAGTCCTGAGAGCTTTTTCACTGCAGATTCACATGTTCACCTTGTTATTGTTTGCCAACGTTGGAGAAAGCTGACTGGTGTTTTGTGTGCGAACTTGGCGAAGGCCATATATGAACTAACCCATTGTCAATCCGTTCCCTATAGGGACGTAGTGAAGGGTAAACCCACCTAAACTCACCTTTTCAGACGGACAGTTGCAGTTGAGTTCCCTCCTGCTATCAGTTGACTGTCAAGGCTTTGGCAAAAGAAGAAACAGTGCCTTGCTCGTAGATTTGTATTACTTTCTGCCAGATAGGAAGGTCTAGGAGCTCAACTGAGGTGTGTAGCCGGGTCAGTATTTAGGTTCAGTGGTTGGGAGTTCAGCAGGGTTTTACCTCCATTTTCCTCTAAGCTGTCTCCATTTGCGCTCTACCTGTTTCACAGTCACCTTTTAAATGTCACAACTCCACCGAGGAAAGTCAGCCGTGCCTTTTTCGAAACACCTCTGCTCCTTCATATCCAGCCTTTCTTGGCGACGCATTATACCACCACGCATTATATCCTGAGCTGTTACAGTGCTCTTTTCAGCTCTCGACAACTAATTCGACTGCATTTCACGCTGAGTGCTCCCCTACTACCCACTGTATGCTCTGTGTCTCTGCCCCAGGCGTGGTTGGATGGAGATTAACGAGAGAGGCGCTGTTGGCCTCCACATGGCACCAGAGGACTGACAAGCAGAAGGCTTTATGATGGGTATCAACTTGCTGGATTAATATATATATACAGAGTTCAAAACCACTTTGTGCTTGATTTTCAGTATCACAGTAACTGAGAGCCATCATACTCAAGTGCTATCATATCAAGAGATTGATGTAGATGACAAATGTGAAATCATGCCTCAGGAATCTGTGTGATCTAACTACCGAGTGCCATTGTGTTCGTTTTCTTTTGTCCAAGCCAGAGTGGAAGTTTATTTTGTAGCATTTTTGCATTTGGTTAATTTAGGCGAACCAGGGCTTGTAAACAAAAGTCACATGGACTCACAAGTAGCTTGTTTATTCGACAGAGTATTGGTAACCTGTCATCCCACCAGGTGTGGGGGAGTCAAAATAAATCCAATTCCAGTTCCTATAACTTTAGCTAAGCATGAGGGACCTGTCCGCGCTCTTTGCTGTAATGTTTGCGAAAATGTGACTCTTCAACCCATATATCGAAGAGGTATTTGAAAGAAATTTGCCCTTGGTTCAATTTGTTATGCTAGACTTTCCAAGCCTATCAGACATCAATATCCGTCTCCTTATACCCATTGCATTTTGGAGCCATTTCCTGTTGAAAAATGAGCTGAGCAAAGAGATGGATAGTTAATCTATAAAACGATAAGACCATATAGACTATAAAATATAAGGTTTTAGTGATGAGAACAACTATGCACTGATCAGCTCAGGACAAAAGTGGTTAGGTTATTATAGTGTACTACTATATTCTATATCCATACTTCACCCGTGGTTTTTGGAATTGCTATTAAATGCCAAGAGGCGTGAAAAGCCAACGTAGCTCCAACAGATTCCTCTTCGTCTGAGGGAGGACAGATAGACTGAGGAAGAGTCAGCTGGAATTTAAAGGCTATTAAAAGCTGTCAATAGACTGTGGTTTATAGACACAGGTGCTGAAAGTCATTCTGCACTTGAAATGAAGTACAACAATGTTGACAATGTAATCCAAGCGGAAGCCTTGTTGTCAGAGTAATGAGACAGGACAATGCACGGTCTGAATAGATTGTGAATCATTTTAATTGTCTCTTTTCTCACTGGTGGAGAACAACATCCATTAACGGAGTGGTTTTAGTAGGAGGCATTAGGTTACAATTTGAGTGTCTGTTAGTTAATTAGTTAATACTAAATAATGTATTTCAGTGAAGACTCACCAATAGAACCACAGCGTCTATTTTTTAATAATAATAAAAATGATGTCATACTTTATTGAAGGGACCATAGGGAAATCCTCTTTTCTTTGCCGTTCTCCACTGGGAGGTCAGAGGTCAGAACAGCACCCCTTGATCTGGTAGGGATGCAGTATTTTCAGCAGGGTGGTTGCATTGCCGACACGGGTGCTTGAATCCAAGTCCTCCGTGTGTGTGTGTGTGTGTGTGTGTGTGTGTGTGTGTGTGCAACCCAGCTTGTGTCATAACAGCGATAAACATCAAAGTGTCTGAGGTCTCCAGCTTGTCTTATTCATGTACCTGCTCTGTGTGATCCATTATCTGTCTCAACAACATCTGTTTAACATACTGTCCAATAGGTTCAGTGCAGTGGTTTCTGATTGTTAACCCTGATCCCTGTCTTTTCTGCTTTGCGATTGGTCGACAGAGGTATGTGACAGCCCGCTGGTGTCCAATCTGCCACCGTCGTCCTTCAGAAGCTCCTCCCAATTGTCCAGCAGCCATGGGCCAGGCTTCGCTAAGGTCAACAGGAGAGAAGGTGAGGAATCGTACCTGCTACCATCCATTGGCAGGGCTTAATTCAACACTAAATATGTCTGTAGTACATGGGAGGGTTGACAGCTATAGTAGGTGTGGCTGCAGTACATGACAGGCTGGAATTCTAGCCTGGACATAATTGGGCTGAACTCTATAGCGCACATCGTATCACTGGGTCTGTCTGGACTACAGGCTTAATTATATATGACATGATATGACAGCACTACACGACTGGACTGAAACCTATACAGAACAATGCCGTACCACACGACTGCACTGAATTCTGCATAGGACATGGCTCTAGCAGCTCACATTTAAAGCTGCAACGGGCAAATCCGGCAACCCCATGTGGCAGCCAGAGATAACTGTTTAAATTTGTAACACTTCATTACCCAGAAATCCCGCAATGTTACGCCAGTAAACTGTACACCCCTCGGACCTAAATTGCTTCTGGGGGCGATGAAGAGGTTCAGCCGTCGTCGGTGAGTCTCTGGACGCTAGGAGGCAGTTTGTATTTCACTTTTACTTTTTTGATTTGTCACTTCCTGTGTACGACAAACATTTGTGGCCATACCTGAGCAAACAAGGCAAATCCACCGCGTCTCAATTAGTAGGGATGGGACACTCTTCTCCGTTGCAGAGCCAAGTTGTGATTTAGACTGATACGGGTGTATTTTTAGTGCAGCTTTAAACTGTACTTGGTCATCGACTGCCAAACCTTGTGCCAAACATTCATGCAAAACATTTCACCAGTATCAGTTGTGTTGATGATGGTTTTGACAGGAATAAATAAACCCTCCATGTCCAGGAGGTGAAACGTCAGGATCACAAAGACACAGCAGACACAAACCTCCCCCTTGTTACTGAGGAACTACACTCTGCCCTGTGGGTTGCACTGGTGCGCTCTCCCCTCAGTGCAGCAGAGAGGAGGCTTTAGTTCTCCAGAGCGCAAAACATCAAAGGCGAGCCTCAACTGGATTCACATGGTCTGAAAGATACCTCACCGGTGGCTAGGGATGGGGGGCAGAGAGAGAGAGAGGGAGGGAGAAAGGGACAGAGAGAGCCCAGCAGTTACTGCCAACCATCTGTATTGTATATAGGAGTGTATTGGAATTATATTGGAATAGTACATCAGACTCTCCACAAGGCCACCTCCTCTCAATAGACGGATAAATCTGTATTGTGATTCACCCACCACAATAAAAATTCAAGAGGGAGCTCTCTGCTGGCTGCTGATGTGAGGCTTTGAGAAGGGCTATCATGGCTTTGTTTTGGAGCTTTCTGGAGGGAAGGGTTTCTGTTTCATCCTTTTGTTACCGAGTGGTGATCGTGGCGCCGTAGCACAGAATCAGCTGGGAGGCTAGGATGTCTCTTTTCCTCGACAGATAAGAGTGATTTGACCCACTGAGAGAGGAAAAAGAAAGTTAAGCCATCAGCAGGCTGTTTCCTCGGCGTGTTTGATGGTAGGGGCTGTAAGCAAACACACCCCATTCTGCTCGCACTCTTCAGCTGGCCAAGTCGCTCTCATTTTCCTATGTGAGTTCGCGGAAGATCATCTAGATTGCAGCTGCCAGCAGGTATAATCCTTAATCACTGTGCAAAACAGCTCCAGAGGGGGATACTTCCCCGGTTTCATAAAGACTGGGACAGGTTTATCATTATTGGCCGGCTGGCAGCAAGTGGCAGGAATCATCGCTGTGAGGAAAGTGCGCTGTTACACTTACTACACAAAAACACGTTGCTCTGTTATCAGGTGTTACACTCTGCATCTGGTATTTGCTGTCAGAGGAGCGTCATCGTACGGATTTCATTTACTGACTGAATCAACTGAGGCTATTAGTGGCCATGTGGAGGAAAAATATGTATTGTAGCTCTTTTACATCGGTAGTCATGCTTGGCTTTTAGCGAAACTAAAAGACACGAGTGCTGTGATTCAGTCAACTTGATATTGATCCAGCTGGCCACAATGGAGGCTTGATGGCACCGAGTTTGACACCCAATGAGGCTGAGAAACTCAAACAGTCCATTGGCTGGAAACGAAAGCCTCTTTTAAAAGGCACCTACTGTCGGATGGATGACTCTCCCCTATTTCTGTCCCCCTATTCTCTCCCTCTTATTTTCTCAACCCCTGACTTTTTCTTTTTTGTGTTGCTTTCCCCACTCTCACATTTTCATCTCCCTTTCTCCTCTGTCACTCTTCCCTAACCCCTTTTCTCTCCCTTTTCATCACTGTCACTTGTTCTACCCCCCCCCCCCCCCCCCCCGCCCATAACTCTTCCTGTCACTCTCCTGTTTCTTGTAGACAGTGTGATCTGTTGTAATCATTATTTTAACTCTAGCAAAAACACACTGAGGCAAATTCATTCCATCTTATAGCCAAATGTTAACGACAGCATTTAACATTTATAGCCAAATGTTAATGACAGTATTTAACATCTAAACGGTTTCTGTTTTTCAGTGGGCCATACTGATAATTGCACATTAGAGCCACTGTAATTATGTTGGAATAGGCTTGGAACATTTCATCAATCCTCAGTAATCATTTTCTGTAAGAACCAATTCGATTTGAAAGGGGATTTAAACATTAAGAGGAGGTTGTTGGCAACCAATGAAACATCGGCATCGATCTGTGTGTGTGTGTGATGTTTATGTGCCACCACACCACGTCTCTCCAGGGGGGGTTCAAGTAATAATGAGCCTACAAACGCATTGAACTCCTTAAATCCACAACACTTCCACTCAAAACACCTCAACCTGAAAAGTTTTATTCATTGAGAAATTTCAGAATCAAAGGCAAATCTCACCTTACCTTACCTTACCTTACCTTACCTTACCTTACCTTACCATTCTATACTGTAACCACTCATCCGCCACTCGCTTCATTAAACCAGCCCTCGTCCAGATTACATCACTGTCCTGGCCGGCCCTACATAACCAATGAGAAATCCGCTGGTTCATGCTCATTTATAAAACCCTTCTTAGGCTGATTTGGCACAGATTTAGGGAACCTGTTACAAACCTCATCCTCCACCTGTACGACGCACTCCGCCTGCAACATTTTGCTAAACGTCCCCAAAGCCGGCTTCTCCTGGGGCTAGTCCCCATTTCACTTTGCTGCAGCCAGCTAAGGACCCTAAAGCTGGACACTTTCACCGCTGTACCTGCTTTCAAGGTCTCTGGAATAGGCATTACCCCAAACACATGCTGTCGTCTCACATTCCAGTAATGTGGCCTGTTACCAGCTGCCCCATTTATGGCTTGTTTGCTCTGATTCGTATTTTTTAATTTTTAATTTTGTCTGTCTCTCTATTTATGTGTTTATATCGATGTATTTGCTTGCTCGCTCCCCTTGCCGCTCCCCCAGATTGTCCGTAAAACACCTCAAACTCCACCTAAAACCCCCATGAACTCCCCATAAACCCCTTCCAAAGTCCTCCTAGCTCATCTAAAAACACCTTCAAATCTGTGTTGTTCCACCTACAGTAAAATCTACCTTGAACTGGTAGTACCGTCTGTCTCTCTAACTGTGGGTTGGTCTGACTGCCTCTGTTTGTGTCTCTCTGACCCTTTGGTAATTTTATTCCTATAATGTCTGCCTGCCCATCTGTCCCGCTTTTTCTCTTCCTGTCTGTTTTAGTCTCTTTACCTTCCCTTCAGTGGCGATCAAGTAGAATCACAGCATCACTGCTAACCAATCACTGTGTTCATTTGGCACACACATCTGCTCCTAGTGAAGCCAATACCCTGACCAGCGTGGTGTCAGCCTCTATTTCCCCTTCAACACTAAAACAGTGCAGGTTGCAATAAGAAAAGTACAGACTGAAATCATGTGCTGGAGGCCGTGTGCCTTCACTGTCTTATTAAATGTTGTGCAGGGAATGGCTGAGGTTTATTCTCTGTGTGGAGATGGCTCTGGTCCAGCTGTGGGTCTGCTCTTGAGTTACAGAGGCTTCCTAGTCGCTAGACGTGTCTCTCTCTGGTTCATCGTCCACTACTGACAGGACAGACACTCTCTTCTGGCCTAATCACTACAAGAGAACGGCTGAGTGAGCTTTTGGTCTGGTTGTGGCTCCCAAGTAGCAGATGAGAATAGGGAATTTCACAGCCTCACATTTCTCATTGAATGTGTTCAACAGAGAAATTGAAGATATTCAACCCCTACTGGAGAACAAGGCATAAAGGCCAATATAGAATATGTCCACTTTTTCAGTAGTTTCTAGCATAGAAGACTTTGGAGATGGGTTAGGATAGAGAGAAGGTCTATAATCTCAGGTGGAGTTTTTTCCCCTCACATAGATCATGAAGTGATGTGTTATTTCACATTATTATAATACGCAGCCACTCCTTTTACGGTGCAATGACGAGGTTCTCGAGTGAAAACCGCTCGACATTTAAGCTAAATGTGTCCCAGCGGCAAAGCCGGGGTTTCCCGTTAATTTGTTGGTTTTAATAATGCTGTGCAACAGATTTAAACTGGGTACACACTAGAGGATTATTGGGACAATTAACACCATACGTGGACACTGCAACAATTGGGAGGGGAATCTCCGATATGAGGCTTGGTCGTGTTATTAGATTATTAGATTATCTGGTAGTCTTAATCTGAATCACACCGACCGACTCACAGACTGATCTGAGCCGGCCCGATCATGTCAAACATGTTTGATATTTGTGACCCGTTGTCTGTGCGGGTCCTTAAGTGTGTGAGGAGCACAGATCCAGTCCAAGGGTGAAGACCACCAATAGCCAATGAGAGCGCAGATGACAGTGAGGTGTGATTTTAGGCATGTAGCTGGTGATCTTATTCAGAGCAGCTTAGAGTGAGTGAGCAGGTATAGGGCTTCAGCATCTTGCTCAAGGACACCAGAGGACTTGTGGCTGTTGATGGACACACATTGGCCGGTGCGGGGGTTTGAACCTGTGACTTCTCAGTTTCTCTAACCACTAGACCACCCTGCAACCATGAAAAGTCAGAAGTCAGCACAAACCCATGACAGCACTTGGCGTGTATCCCAGTCCCGAACCACCAGGATGCCTTCAAAGTAAAACTTCAACTTCAACCACGTATGAACTTACTTGTATCTACTTACTTAAAGGAATACACCATTTTTTTGAGTTCCCATAGACACTAAAATCAGATCGTAGATTGTTTTTTCCGGTGCTCCATGCCAACACTTAATACACTATGTTGAGTGATAGGAAGTAAGAAGACTGACCTTTTAGTAATAAAAGGTTGTCTCTAACCTTCAGGCCACCGCTGCCCCTAAAGGTGTTTGGTGGGATGGTTTCTTGATGTGGGTGACTCCAGTATTTCAGACGGGACTGTTCCACCGTCTCCCGATTGCTGAAGCCGTTACGGTAATGCGGTGATTTGGATGGGGAACCGAGCGGAGACGTAATACTCCTCGTGCCGTATCTTTAACCTCAATTACCGTCTCCTGTAGGGGTCCCAGCCTCGGTGTCATTATAGACAAGGAGGGAGAGAAAACGGGGGGAGCTCGTGGATTTAAAGTGACAGGCGTGACAGAAACCATTGTCTCGGTGATCAAACAAGGAATGTGAGTCTGACACGGTGGATCCAGTAAATCTTTTTTTCCACGTGGACTTCCTTCTGCATACTCTCGCTCTCTCTCTCTCCGCTCCCTCTCTCTTTCATCTGTTTCAGTTTGCTTTTCTCCCCAGTTCTTAATTAGCAGAGGCCAGTATCTGCCTCTCTCTCTCTTTTCTCCTCTGCAATCCAATCCAGACATCAGTGTGTCTGTCTGTCGGTCTCTCTCTCTCTCTCTCTCTCTCTCTCTCTCTCTCTCTCTCTCTCTCTCTCTCTCTCTCTCTCTCTCTCTCTCTCTCTCTCTCTCTCTCTCTCTCTCTCTCTCTCTGGTCTCTTCTGCTTTCCTATCCAATCCAGTTGTAAAGAGTAAAGGTCAGTGTGTCTGCTCTCTCCCGTTGTGCTGTCAGTAGTCATGTCTGTAGCTGAAGTACTTATTAGCTTTGGCCTTTAGCTCAGCACCGAAACAACTGGTGGAGGAAAACCAACACAGGAGCAAGAGGAAAGAGGACGACGTCAAACAAAGCTTCTTCAATTCATAAATACACCAGGTCTATCCATGAAGATGCTCTGTATTGGTTTGAGTAATTCCCTGGTAAATCTTTTGATGTGTGTATGTGTGAATAATCTTGAGTTTTGAATTTATTGAGATTATTTTGTATCTGATGAATAGAGAATTTTGTGTTGTGTGTTTGTTGTGAGGTAAGTAGTTAATTTGCCGTAATACACAACTAGAAATGTGGTCTTCATGAAGCTTCAATCAGAGTATTAAAGTCACAATGAAATAAAAAAAAACATTTATTTCACCCTGTCAGTTTATTCTCATATCACATATAATTTAATAATAAATACCCAAAGAAAGTTTTCTTTATATCAAATTCCCATTACTTTAACTTCCTGGAAAACAGCGTATAAACATACATAAACATTCCAGCTTCTGAGGAATACAATTCTGTCAAATTACAGAAGCAAGAAACCATCAAAATGGTGATTCTTTGTGACTTTAATGTTGCATAAAGTTAGTCAAATATAATCATTTGATCACCAGATCATCATAATCTATGATGTAATGGGGTCCATGGTGGGTCGTAACACTTAGTAGCTAACTCAATAGTAAGTAGCTTTATAATAGACATGGATTAAGGAGTGTGTCCACTTCAGGTTGTGTGTGTATTTAGTGTTGGAGTATTGATTTCTATTGGCCTTGTGACAGCATGACATCACCTTGGCAATACAATTTCAAGTACTCTTTAAACTGGCTATCTCTGTGTTTGCACTAGCTGTCTTAGCCTATATATGTGTGTGTGTGCTTGTGCGCGCGCGTGTGTGTGTGGTGTGTATGCTCTGCGGGGGAGTGGGCAGAGAAACCCTCCATCTGGTGCTTGGGCACCCAAGCATTCATTTGGCCTGACTCAGCACTTTCTCTTAAACGCGCACACACACACACACACACACACACACACACACACACACACACCCTGCCCTTCTCAGTATTCAAAGTGTCATTATCTTGTAGCAGCCTATTCCATCACCACCAATGTTTCTTCCTAATCAGGTTCTGCCATAACCCTCCCTCCTCCCTCCCTGGCACTGTCTCTCTGACAAACACACACTCTCTGTATTGTACTAAGACACAACTCTCTCTGTCTGTCTGTCCCTCTCTCTGCTCTCTCTCTCTCGCTTTCCCTTGTAAGACACAAACCACACAGCTACCCCCCTCCACCCTCTGACCCCCTGCAACAGGTATGACTTTATTGCCCCGAGGCCCCTTACTATGTATAGAAACAGATCCGAACATACTGACCCATTGTCCACTGAACAAAATCACATTGAGCTTTTCCTATTCAGACTGTTTAATGTGTCAGGATTTTGCCACGTTTATTCCAAACCCGGGCTTCCATCTCATCGGTATGTTGGAAGACTCAACTATATGGACTTGTCGCCTTTTCATCTTTCTGCTGAGGCATTGCCTTGAAACACCACGCACCTTTAATTCAGTTTTGTGTAGGTTTACGGTGCACAGAGATCGATTTGGAAACTTGGCCTTGGCAAGCAACTCTCCAGCTGCAGTAACCATTGAATGTGCCAATTGAAACCAATTGAATGTGCATGGAATGTTGTCTTTTCATATTTCTATTAATTGGTTCTTTGTTTAACCTCTTCCTGCAACAACTCACCTCAACTTTCAGATTTCAGAGCGAGACTTCTCCTTGAGCGAGACTTCTGTTTCTGGTTAAACAAAGGTCTATCTCTGTAGCGATCCTTTCAGATCGCATTGCATTGATTGCAGAGATTGCATTGAAACTTTGCACAATCACTTCTTGCATGACAAACCAATTGAATGTGCATGGAATGTTGTCTTTTCATATTTCTATTAATTGGTTCTTGTTTGACAAATGATGTTTGGAAAGCCCACAAAATGATGGAATCTGTCCATGATCATGTGTGGATGGATGTAGGATGAAGATGGATGTAGACGCATAGGTCTGTGCACCTGCTTGTCTCACCGTCCACCAAAGATATAGAAATTAATTGTCAAGAGCTTTCTTCTCTTCTGGGAGAAAAAAGTAAAATGTTGGCATGGCTGAGCTATTCCAATTCTCTGCCTGACTGCCTGTTCATTTACAGTGGGGATTTAGGTTATCATTTGCAGAAAATATTAAATATCTTAAACATTTTTAAATTAAATATTGAAAATGAACATTCATACAATACTATTCATCAAATCAATTTTATTGTGTTGAATAGTCCAACCTCTTATGAAAATCACCCGGCTTCATTCAGACCACAGGATAAGACATTTTCACACATCCCCGGACACGCTTTCCGGCTGATGCAGCAGCTGTCGTCAAGATGGAGAGGGTACCTGGGTTACCCGGAGTAACACAGGAGGGCTGTCCGCTGTGCGATCCTGCTCTGCAAATCGTTGTTGAAAAGATGGCCCGGCTCAGCGGTCGAGGCCACATCGGTGAGGACGCACGGGCCGTTTGTTAAACTCGGTACATTTAAATAATTTCTTGGCATCCTCTGCGCGCCCCGGTAGCGTCTCCCTTTGATGAGCCCATAAAAAAGCTGAGCACATACAGTAAATGGCTGGACACATCCTGACAGCTTAGTTGGGGGAGTGTCGTCATATTGCTTTAAATACCATCCCAGTTGTTCAGAGACCACTCGACCTGTGTCGCGTTGTTATTGGTACGTATTAGTGTGCAGGTGTCGAGTTTTTGGAAACCAATGGGAGTGCGACACCTTTGTTTAACCTCTTCCTGCAACAACTCACCTCAACTTTCAGATTTCAGAGCGAGACTTCTCCTTGAGCGAGACTTCTGTTTCTGGTTAAACAAAGGTCTATCTCTGTAGGGATCCTTTCCGTAATGTTGTCAGACACTTCCAATAACAATCTGATCCTGTCAGTGGCAAAAACAAGCACTTTTAGTGGACATACTTTGATTGCGCGTACTGCAATTACGTTGCAGCTATTGCAACCCGTTTCACGACTGCCGACTGAGGCGATCTACTGGAGCAATAGAGCGCAACAGTGACCGCCCACTTTTTTTACGGCTCTGGTTCCGGAAGTAAATTTCCCATTCATTCACTCCATAGACATTTCAGAAAATCCTTATATAAAGAGTTTTAAGGCTGGAACCAAGCCAACCAGCTAGACGATGAATCGTGACCATAAAACATTTGATTCTGAGCAAAAAAAAGATCGGAAAACGGAAGAAAAGGCAAAAGGTACAAGACTGTACATAATTATTTTATGAAGTGAAGGAACTACTCATCCCATAAACCATTGCGAATGATACTTTTCCAACAACTTCCAAACTAACGATAGTTTAGCGCGCTTCTTCTTGAATGTAACATTTGTCAATAGTATAGTGTTGATATTGTTGTTGTTTTGTGTGTGTATATATAGTGTTTCATATAGTATAGTGTAAAGTGTTGTCATCGACATGGTACAGTGATTCGTTCCAGCTGCATAGGATAAGCTGCTAGCTAGGTTACGTTAGTAGCTAACGTTAACGTTAGCTGACAAGACATTCGCGGGTGCGGTAAACATTTCCATGGTAACAGCGAGCTCCACCAATCAGAGACGTCGCTGTTACACTTTAGGATTGTGGGTAGTGTAGTACTTCTCCATGACATCGCGAATAAAACATGTTTTTCTCAAAACAAGGTTGATATCATACGGACTTGTGGCTTCTACAGGAGCATACACTATCGTTTCACAACCTACTAGCTTGTGGTGAGTCTACATTGGATGGTTACGACATTATGGCTAATAATCAAAATCCCTATGCAGAATATGAATGGGATTTTCACTTCCGGAACCACACTGTTGAGCTCTATTCCAAAGCTTTTTGTACCTATTTTGCGGTATAAATGATGAATTTGTACAAATAGAGCCCAGGTTTAAAAATACCGGAATTACCCTTTAAGTCAAGATCTGAATCTGCTTCATGATGATTCCTAGTTTGTGGTGGATTGAAGATGAACATACAACTCCTCGTTTAGCTCATAGCAGCTTCGCAAGTTAATTGGAAGTGTATGTGTCAGAATTGATATCCTATGAGCTGGTTACATACATACTTTTTCAGTCAACAATTGAAGGTCCACACACACACACACACACACACACACACACACACACACACACACACACACACACACACACACACACACACACACACACACACACACACACACACACACACACACACACACACACACACACACACACACACACACACACACACACACACACAGTTCCATCTCACTCCAAGTAGATGAAAATGGAATAAATCACGAGTGCTGCCATCTCTCTCTCCATCCTCACTGTCTCTCCTGTCACCTCCAGCTTCTTCATCCCCCTCACCCCCCTCACCCACCCAGTAACCCCCCTGCCCCCCACCCCACACACACAGTGTCACACAAAATGCAATGTATTGTAATCATTGACACATTGATCTCTCTCCTCTCCAGGAGCTGGAGGCTGGTCTCCTCTGAGCTCAGACAGGTATCAGTGGCTGGAGGCTGACCTGGGGAGGCGGACCCAAATCACCTGCCGTCGCCACGCAGGGCCGCTACGGCAGCTCCGATTGGCTGACGGCCTACCTGTTGATGTTCAGCGACACAGGACACAACTGGAGACAGTACAGGCAGGAAGACAGTATAGGGGTGAGTCTGCCGTAATAATAACAGTATCGGCACCAAGGAATGGCTTTCATGAAATACCATAACAAACAGTGGTGACAGTATACAGTAACACAATGCATTCTGGTCTCAGGTTTGGACCAAGAGTCAAGTTGAAGTTGAAATACATTTTACCTGACTGTCACAGGCATCATTTCCATAGCCTGTGGGGACCGGTACCGCCTGCAGCAGCAAACCCTCTCGCCAGAGCATTTCACTCTCTATTAATAATGAATGGAACAATGAAAGAAACCTGGGCGGGTCTCTGCCGACTGCAGGGAGCTGCTGTCAAACTGCTTAACGTCTGCTGACGGTCCTTCGGTTAGGAAGTCCGTCTGGTATAGTCTCAGGCTTTGATTCCCTGCAACGGCCATTGTGTTCTTCAACAGTCCCTTGTGCTGTCAAAGTCCTCAAGCGAGACACCGAACACTTCACAGCAAGTCACTCTTGATGAGTGTGGCAGCTAAATGCCCAAAATGGAAATCGAAATGAAAAAGAGCAAGAAAGCTGGGTGAGGGCATGTGGCGACTTTATACATTCTGTAGTGCAGCTGACTCTCAAACCCACGTATGAATTCCTCCCTGTGGAGAAATTCACAGCTGTGGCACTTTCCTCTACATCCGTAACCCTCTCGTCTTCCTGTACTGGGGTTGCACCATGTCTGCTTATCACAGTTGTCATTTGAAACTTCCAATTTTGGTGACTTTTTTATGTTTTAACTTCAGTTGAAAGAGTCCATGCTCCTCTATGGGTTGAGACAATTATTATGAAACCCTTTCAAAACCCACTGGATAAACTCAAACATGCATTGTGGTCTCAAGTCTGTTTCTTCTTCGTCCAGTTTTCACTGGACAGCGACAACATGTTCCGCGATGTTTCTTTTTTTACTCTCAAAACATCGCATATGGATGGTATGCACCTTAGCCTAACCGCGCCCATTCCCCCTGTTTCAGTAGAGAGGAAATAAGAGGTGCAGAATGACTGATCTCCTTTGAACAAACTACTATATGTCAGAATAACAGGAAGATGCCTGTGTTGGTTGCACAATGCTAGTGTCATGCTATACGGCTCCGCTGAGAGGAGAACCAGCTAGATGTGAGGTAGAGCCAGTCAAGTATCTTTTCCTCCACCTCCTGGTACACAGCACATCCTTCTTGTTACAGAAGTGGCTTGGTGAAGAGCTTTTCATCTAACATTGACATGAGGCAATCTTCTCACAGCGAAGGATATAACCCCTCTGAGGCCTGGGAATCATTGCTGAGACTCTTTTTGGGGGAGAGTGCAGGGCATGACTTCTCGCAGCTTAAAAACTCCTTGATTTGACACCCGTGAAGCGTGATGAATCCAGATCAGCTGTCAGAGTGTTTTTAACGCTCCATATATTAGTCAGGTCAGCAGCTCTGTTGACTGCAGAACAGCTGTATCGGTCACAGCTTCTCCTGGACACCTATTCTCAGCTTAGAGGGGAGCTATGAGTGCCGCTCTCGCTTTCCTTCTTCCTCTCACCCTTTTTCTTTCCATTTCTCTCTCTTCTTGCTCTCTTTTTCCTTCTCTTGCTCCTCTCTCTCTCTCTCTCTCTCTCTCTCTCCTTGACTGAAGGCTTGTCAGAGGCTGGTCATATTTCAGAAGACGCTCGCCAAGTAAATGAGATGCTGCTCTCCTCAGCCTCCTCAGCAGGAAACAGATCCATTTGTTGAGCTTAACGCTCCGCTGCCCAGCCGGCTCAGCCCCTCAAAGCACTGAGGACGCCACTGAGATCACAATTATGCAGCGCCGGGGAAGCCAATTTCAGTCACATAGCCACATCAGTACACAGCCGTGCACACACACACACACACACACAATGTCGCACAGTCAAAGTACACACAGGCACAACTAAGCGCATGCACATACACAGGCCGCATTACAGATGTTAATGTGACCTGAATGTTGCTGTGTGTGCACTGTTTGCCTGTCAACCAGAAAATCCCATTGGATTCCCACAGGCTTCTGATTGGGGAAATAGAAACCATTAGTCTTATAAGAGAGGCTCGGGATGGAGAGAGAATAGGTCCCAGTGTTATTGATCGCTGGACACACATCTAGAGAGCGAGTGAGCGAGCGAGCGAGCGAGAGAATATCAGCAGTCAGGATCAATGCCCCCTTCGAGCGCAAAGTTCGAAAATGCAGAAAGACTCTGAGGACCAAAGAGGCTAATGAGTTTTTCTCCACACTCCACACTGAAGCATCTGTGGAAAAACTACAACTGGTGCTTCATTTTCTCCTGTTTGAGGAACCGCTCAACAAAAACGTGGTTCTTCGTGCACAGCATGCTTTTCGTCACAAGAAAGTTCAGTAGCCTCTAGGATTGCAATGTAACTTCAGCGAGAATTTAAAAGTTAATTTAAAAGTAGCCAGCTTGATTATGAGCATCAAGACACGGAGGAGAGTCTGTGGTCTTGTCTGCTTGTACTCCGGGAACTAATTACTACAAACAGTCAGCCATTAGAGCGGTTGCAAACCAGATATAAGTTTTCCACGCCTTCACAGCTGCAGCCACTAGTAAAAGAATGATGGATGATTTATCCATCCATCAGACAGCTAGCTAATATGTTATGTATTTGTCAAGGCCTTTCCAGGTAACAGTAATGCAGACAGTGTGGTCCAGTACAAACTCCAGCAGCCAGTGATCACTCGCTACCTCCGCCTGATCCCTCTGGACTGGAATCCCAGCGGGCGGATTGGACTCAGGCTGGAGATATACGGATGTCCTTACAGTAAGTGCACTCTGAGTTCTTCACCTTGGTGGCTCCCTGGCATTTTTGGCTCTTGACCTTCAAAAACAAAATCAATGCCTACTCCAACTCCCTGGTACATGTGACATTTTAACATCAGTAAATAATTCCCACATGAATTCTGAGACATTAGTATAATTACTGTAATCAAACAAGACCATCACTGGGAGGACTGGCAGCCTCTATCGGCCTCTACGCTGTATTTTACATTGTGTACCACTGGGTTGGATTGTACGGGAAATTTGCTGGATTGCTTTACGGCACCAAAGTAGATTGTTTTAAAACAGGAACCATTTACACAACTTTATTCCAACAGTTTCAACTTCACATTAGCTTACCTCGTTGGAATGAATATTGACGCTTATCGGTTCTTATGCTTCTTGTTCTTCAAACCAAACAATACAATACAATAAATGTACAATAAATACCTTTGTTTATGCTCACTTTAGCCAAGGCCAAAGTAATAGATAAAAAGCCACCCTGCTCAGAAAGGAAAAATACTAAGCCTAGGGTGAATCAAATCTAGGCTTCCTAAGCAGAACAAAACACAAGAAAGAAAAGATCCAAACAAACTGGCAGCACACCCCCCTACTGAGCTCCAACAATAATGCCTAGTCTCAACAGACGGTCAGCAATCATGAAACCACTAGAGTCTATAGCTATACACAGAATGCTCAACGGACCGCTCAACAGAAATGCCAACACCAAAGCACACCAGAACTGCTTTGCGGTTGTGTGAGTGGCCATCAGGGCCTGGACTGGCACTTCATCCTGGCTTTTATGCTGGTGATGATTGGGAATGAGGTCCAGGTGCTGATGCTTCAGTGGTGGCCAACCATAGCAGGAGGGCAGGTCTGGAACTCAGTACCCAATTAGGGTCCGTAACAGATGTGAATCATCAGTTATGCTATAAAAACAGTAAAATGAATCACATTCTTATGGTGTCTTTTTTTAGGATCTGGGGTTGCTATGCTTTGTGCTATGTGTGAAACTATGCTACGTGCTTTCAGCGTGCTGTATCTGTGCATTAGGGGATTACAGGTTGGTCATTAGAAAGTATTCAGTCAGAGAGGAATTAGCAGGAAAAATTTATACCATTAAAAAAATAGGCAATGGAGCTTACTAATGTCCTGCCATAATCAGCGTGATGTATTAAAGATAACTAGCTATGCTAATGATGTCATGAATTAGGCTACATAACTAATTAATTAGCAAATATTTCTTTGTCAACATCTTAAAGAATTAAGGAGTTAAAGCTGCATTACGTAAATGTTTTATGTAAAAATCCATTCCACCTCATCGGTCTAGTTCATGAAGTGGGGCTGCGACAGAGAAGACTGGCCCCTCCCCCTTCATTAAGCCGCTGTAGATTCGCTCCGTCCAACCCAATAAAGTTTTGGAGCCGGTAGACACACTGGTGGCAAAGTTTTCTCCGAGCACAGGAAGTGACAAATTGAAACTTAGGAGCCGAACGCACACGGCTCCAAAACAGAGATGAGCGAGAAAGCTAAGTGTGGTGAAGTCAACAATGCAGTTACCTCTCGCTGCCAGTTGGGGCCGCCAACGACTAAATTACACAAAGTTACATAGTGCAGGTTTAAAGAAAATCAGTTTTTCCTCATTCAAATATGAATGTATGCAGCAAGGTGCTCCAAAATGTGATTAGATCATCTACTCTATGCCGGTGGTGTACCATGGCACCATGTATCATGATGGTAGCACATAATAACTAGATAAAATGGGTTATTGTCTGATTTAAGTGCTGTATCTGAGTGCGAGGGGTACCAAGGCCAGACTGTGTCATTATGGTGTATAATAGGAGAGGAATTAACTGTCAGAATAAATGACAGGCTGTAAAAAACAAGTGTTTCAGGAATGTGAGTGCTTTATTAACATCCTAAACTAGATAGAGATAGCTGGAACCTTTTCAACATCGGTGGCTCCAAATGGCAGGGAGAGGTAACCGTTTGAACTTCAATACCCAGAAATCATATAACGTGACATCAGTTAACTTCACACAGCTGGTCTGTGATCAAAGTTCAAAGTATCAAAGGGACGCGAGAGGCAAAAGATCTAACGTTGGTGAGTCCAGCTTTCTCTGGACGGAGTGCTCGTTCGCTGCTGTTTAGGAGACCGTTTGTATTTTTCGGTGCAGTTTGACGCTGGAATAAAGCTCTGCCTGCTATATACCTCTGTGCTGTTCTGTAGCCTCTGATGTGGCGAGCTTTGATGGCAGCAGCAGCCTGCTCTACAGGATGAGTCTGCGGCCGAGCCGGTCGGCCAGGGAGATCATCTCTCTGAAGTTTAAAACCCTGAGGAATTCTGGGACGCTGCTCCATGCAGAGGGACAGAGAGAACACAGCCTCACTCTGGTGTTGGAGAAAGGAAAGCTACTGCTCCACCTCCAACAAGGTACAACACTGATCCCCCAACATATATATATATATATATATATCTGTATATTGTGGCTCCTGAATAGTCAGGTGTCACAAGTCCAATCGGTGGGCAGATTCCTGCCACAGATCATGCGGTAGGCAGGATTGAAACCAAAATGCTCACCTTTAATCACGATCTCAAATTACAATTTAACACAACTTAAACTTATCTTCAGTCATCAAGATGTTTAAGGAGAGCTTTCTGCAGCCTCCCTGGCTGCTCCCTGGATCGCCTCTCTCCTAACTGTGGAATCCACCCTTATGTCTTCTTGGTGAGGCAGTCAGCTCCCGCCTGGCTGATTAGTAACGCCCCTCAGTTGGGGCAAGATGGACGACTGGCTGCTGACTGCTATTCGTGCTATACTTCTGCATCTCACACGATGACTTCTGTTACCCACACAATGCATACTGTTCAAATCTCGCTGTCATGTCTGTGAAAAGTATCTCAAACAACTTGAATAATGATCTCACACCCTTTGAAATAACGTGGTTAGGTTTCAAGCACACGTAGAAGTAATTGGGTTGGAAATGTGACTCATGGGAGTAGCCATGGATCGGCCTCTGTACATTCGTTTGTTCGTCCATTCGTCTTTCGCACGCATTATCTCAGGCTGTGAGTGATTCATCTCACCGCTGCACTCCAGCCTTTTTCCAAATCACAGACTGGGCCGAGAGGTGCGCGGCAATCAAAACAAGTCAAAACAAGGTGATGTATTTGTTAATGACCGGCCTGCATCATTAGTGGGGATCTACATGTTTGCTGTTGCCTTGTTTTCTCTCTCTCTCTCTCTCTCTCTCTCTCTCTCTCTCTCTCTCTCTCTCTCTCTCTCTCTCTCTCTCTCTCTCTCTCTCTCTCTCTGTGTGTAGATATAAATAGGGTTAAACCTGAGGTGTTGACAGGTTGCAAGGCTGTCATATTATCAATATGGCACCCCTCTCATCAACCATGCCATCTGGCTGCTGAAGCACTCTGTCGCTCCACATTGTTCCTGCCTCCCTCCATCCCTTCATACCTCCCTTAACCTCCACCCCCCAACCCCCTACCCTCCTTCACACCACTCTCTAGCTCCGCCCATTTCTCTAGCCCTACCTACCCTACCTTTCATCTCCCTATCCCCCTTCATCCCACCCATCCCTCCCTACCTCCTTTCATCTCTCCCTCTACCTCCCTGCATCTCCCCTCTCTCTCAACATTTCCACCTCTATCCACCCCTCCCTCTTTCCCTCACCCTCTGCTGATCCCCAACAATACTTTCCCTCCTCCCACCCCTCCCATGCATTCTTCCTCCCTCTCTGTCCTCTGTCTCCTGCCTCCCTCTATAGTATACACCTGTAGTTGAGCTCCCCCATCCTCCTGGTGTAGGTATTGTCTGCTATCTGCCAGCTGCCTGCATCACGTCTGTCACAGCTCCCTGCCAGACCAGAGTTGATGATCAACAAACTCCTGTTAGAACTCTGGGTCTAATAATAATAGAGGCGAGATAAGGAGGAGCTCTGTTTATCCAGCCATAGAGCAACACTGAAAAAAACCCCATCCCCTGCTCTGCCTCAATCACACTGCTGTCACTGCACCCTGCTACCTAACTGTCTTCCCTTCGCTCTAGCTCTCTGACTTTCCCCGGCCTGCCTCGCTGCCCCACCCACCCCCCACCCCCCCGCCCCCACCTTTTCTTCTTCTGCCTTTTCCATTTTCCTCTTTCTCCATTGTTGTTTATCACAGCCTTTCTCATATGTCGTTCCCATTCTCTCCTGCTCCATTTTTTTTCCAAAGGCGATTATTTGCCTTTTTCAATTGCATGCTCTTTGTCCCCCCCCCCCCTCTCTCCCCTCTCTCTCTCTCTCTCTCTCTCTCTCTCTCTCTCTCTCTCTCTCTCTCTCCCCCACACTCTCCCACTCTCCTAGGAGTTTGCAGTCTGCAGACGCGGTAATTTAGATCAATAGCTTGGAGCATCCACCCTGAGCAATAGCATGCTCTCCCTCAATCAGCTATTGGTTCAAAAGTCAGAGACAAAAGCACACAACAACATAGAATATAATAGAATAAAATAGAATAGAACAAAGGAGAACAGTATAGAGTAGAATGGAATATAATAAAACTGCAGAACAGACATATAATAGAATATCACAGAGGAAAAACAAAGAGAACAGAGCAGAACAGAGCAGAATAGAATAGAATAGAATAGAATAGAATAGAATAGAATAGAACATGACAGATTTGACAGAACCTGGAGATTTAGATGTAGTTGAATCTTCAGAGTTTGAGAGATTCTCTGAGGCTTTTCCTACTTATCTCTTCCATTTGGCAACCTGATCCCTTCCGTCCCCGGCCTCTCTTTAACCGTGATGCACGTCCCGTCGCGAGGAAAACAAGCCGGCTGAGGCTGAGGAGCTTGAGGTGGCTAATGATGGCTAACACAAAGGATCAGAGGCAAGTGTAGCTTATAAAAAACACACACATAAAGGACTGTGAGAGCAGCTAGATTTGTCTTCAGGAGACAAGCCTCTGTAACAGCCACGGACAAAAGAGACCGAATGATGAATGAACAAAGGAATTAATAAGCAAATGAATAGATATATAGATAGATTGATAAGCAGACAGTCAGGCAAACAAATAAATGAATACAACTATCTGCATGTGGCCCGTCCAACCAGTTGGAATAAATTGTCTGGCTCATTAAGATTTATGTCTGCTATCCAAAACCATCCCATTTCCTCTCTGCTTCACATTCATCAAAATGTCAGTTTGCTATAATGCAGCCCACTGGTTCATAATTCACTTCAATTCTTAACTGTCACTGGGAAGTTCTAATACACCAGCAGTAAATATACTGAGGGTTAGCGTACCCTGCTCCAGTGCATTCTGGGCAAGGGGTTGGTAAGTGTAGCTGACTAAATTAAGATGGCATCGGCGAGGCAGACAAGACAATGGAAAGGACACGCTGTTGCTCGTTGCTAACAGCGGTGAGAGACCCGAGAAGTTTACAATATTTCAGCTTTTTAGCGAAAGAGCACCGTGCTTCAACCTGGTTTTGGGTAATCGTGCAGAGCCCCCCAGGCGCCTGCTGAGTGCTGTTAGCTTACAAAGAGATTCCCAGTGGACACAGGGGCCAAGTCATTCTGGATAAAGTAAAGTGTGTCAGTTGGCAGACTGAATAGGAGACTGTGAGTTGTAGTCATTACTGCTGCACTTCCTCACTCTATTCCACTTTGTCTATGGTGACTTGCGGTTAGCCTCCAGGAGCGTCTGTTGTGTTCAGTCAGTTTCAGTCGGCAGCCTTGGCATTTTCAACCGAGACCGCCATGGGACCCAGACTGCACTGCACTCCCCTACTCTACAATAGGTACCCTATGGCTGACTCATTCTGTGTAGTGACAGTGCGAGACACACACTGTCACTACACAGAAGTAGCACAAGAGGATGAGCTATATACAATATAAAAGTAGGAAGGCAAATCTAAAGGGCCGGTTGGGACACAGGGAAAGAGAAAGCAGTGAGGTAGCTGTGATATTCTCTCCAGAGCATCAGTCTGCTTCTTCCTTTACACGATGGTTTATGGTAATAACTCAATTCCCACCTGTGACCCAGGCTGAGAATTAGTTTAGAGAATGTACATTATTTTTACAGCCTCGCTGTATTTCAAGAAGCAGAACTGCGCGAGAATGAAATACTGAAACAATTAGACCAGTGTGGCCCCTGATAAGACCTGTCATCGTCGTCCTTCATAAACAGATTTAGAGTCAGAGCGAAGAGCCATAATGGAATAGCAGACAGAATGTGATTAGGTGATATTGCCTCGGGGAGCTGTCTGGAGTAGACTACTTGAAACTAGTCTTCAGCACGGGGCTCTGCAACTTTAAGACACGAGCGTCACTCTAACCTCCTGCAGCAGGGGTAAATGGTGCAGTTATTGCGGCGTAATACAGTCATGTGTCTTCCAGGACAATAACAAAGGCAAAGTTCTGTCTCCTCCCTCACATCTGCTCTGAGACTGGAGTTGGCCACACAGCCAAGGAAGAGGGGGAACGAGGGAGGGGAAATAAGGATGAAGGGGAAGAGAAGAGAGTTTTATGAATGAAAGTCAGTAAAGTGTTTTTCGATTTGTTTGCCCTCAGACCTCATATTGATCTCCACCCTCTTTCTTTCCACTCATTCAAGCTGTAATCAAATAAGTCATCTCGCTAAATGGGCTGAAATGAAAGCCTGGACGTAAGGTCCATGCTCTCACTCTCTCTTTATTTCTCTCTCCATCTCTCTACCTCTGGATGAAGTTGCCTCCTTTGAAGAAAATCTAATACATATTTAATGGCTGAGCGTCTGAAGCTCCTTCCACTGCGTAGGCTCCCTCTGTCAGCAGAAACCCTTCTCTCCCAACACTTTAGGGGATGCAGAGATGGATCCACTAATTTGGACCTGCTGGTGTTCTGTCATTAATTATGTCCTGCTATGTTTTTTGCCGCATCATCATTTACTGCGCTTGGTTCTTCCTGCCATAATGCAAAATCCCAGCGCTCTCTAATGAGTGAGGGTGACCTCGGTGATCCGCGCTCTGTTTGAACCAGAGAAGACAAAATGTTCTGCTACAGCTGTAACATTTCCATGTCTCACTGTGTTTTGATAAATCCAACATACACGCTTTGGTTAACTTTTCTTGTAAGGAAAAAATGGAGCAATGACTTGAACTCCCTCCAGCGTTTTCAGGCATGTCGGGCGTTATGATTAAAATTGTGCTTTCAAAGAGGACAGGCAGAATGCTGACCTTGAGGGTTTTTCTTTTTTTTTATTTAGACATAGAAAAGAGGTAGTAGATGTTAGAAAAATGAAGGTTCCTCAGCAGGTAGCCCACATGAGACGATGCCTACAGGGACCGGAGAGATCACTGTGCTACAAAGTACACCATCATCACCCATCTCAGAGGAGCGTTAACTGATTGATCTTCGCATCCTTCCCCCCGCCTCATCCTCCTCTCTTCCTCCTCCTCTCTTCCTCCTCTCGGCTTGCAGGTCTGAGTTTGTCCTCTGGCAGCCAGCATGTTGTTTCTCTGGGCAGCCTGCTAGACGACCAGCACTGGCACCATGTGGAGGTGGAGCGGCTCAGCGCTCACCTCAACCTCACTGTGGATAAAAACACACAGCAGTTTCACATCCCGGCAGAGCTCAGTCACTGGGACATTCACCAGGTGGGTTGGGCCGCACAGCATTCAGGACACACACACACACACACACACACACACACACACACACATACGTCTTGTTATTTTTAAAATGTGCTCCTCAGGATTGTGATAAACCTGTTTTTATAGTGTTTATTAACTTATAAAATGGATAGATCTGGTCCTCATTTCTGATTGGCTGAGTCACCTTAAAAAAAGAAAAAAGTCATATTAAAACACCTGATGAATGCACCTGTGACCATAGAACAATTGATTTAAATAGTAATATTAAATATTAAAGCTGAACTAGGCAATCTTAACAGTCTAAATCACAAATTGGGGAGAGAGAAAACTGTCCCATCCCCACTAACTGAGACACTGTAGATTGGCAAGCGAGTGCTCCATTGAGAGAAAGCCGGTCTCATCGACGACGGTTGAACCTGCTGCCAAAACATATGTATTTCTACCTAAGGCCCTGTGTACTGTGTATGCTTCCCCACGCAGCTGAGTCTGGGAGCCGTGCAGAACCACGTCGTCTCCAAGAGGAACTTCCACGGCTGCCTGGAGAACCTGCTCTACAACGGCTTCAACCTCCTAGCCCTGGCTAAACAGAACAGCCACCAAGTCACGGTAATGGTGAGTTAGGTTCCTATCTGTTAACCTGGTACACCTGGCTAATCAGGTTATCATATTGGTAAGTTACACTGCAAAAAAATATCCATGTCAAAACAAGTGAAATGATCTTGTTTCTTCTTGAATGTTTCTTCTTCTGTCAGCCCCATATTAAAATGCTGCTGAGATATGAAGCTTTACAACAAGGTGATGGATCAGTTCCATTCACTTCAGACTTATTTGGCTTGTCCTTTTTCCTCCTCCTTCCTCCTCCTCCTCCTCACCCCCATCATTGTCATTATCCTCCTAATGGTCACTGTCATCATAATTATCGCCATCATCATTATTATCATCGTCTCCGTCATCATCCCCTTCGTCCTCAGACTCATCGTTATCGTCCTTGTCATCAGCAACATCATCATTATCTCCCTCGTCGTCTTCGCCAGTGATCCACATCTTCGGAGTTACAAGGCCCGCAGCCAAAAAAAAACAACAACCTAGGGAGGAGAAAGTGAAGGATGGTGGAAGGGGAAGGAAAGAGAGAGAGAGAGAACAATAGCTTTCTGATACCATCGTAATCATCACTGCTTTGCCAAGTCAAGTCGACCTAAGCATGACCACCTCCCATCTAGCATGCCAAGTTCACAATAGGGTCGACGGGTCACCGTGTTGTTGGTTTGATTCTTGCGCCACTGCTTCTGAAGTATGCCGTGGACAAAACTGTAACCTGGCCCAATTCTTATCATTCTTATCTGACACCTGGTTGGTTATTTGTTGCCTCATCTCCATTTAGTTTTTGCAGGTTGGCATGAGACCAATAGAGGAAGTGGGTGCAAAAGCTGCTGCCAAGCTGTGTGACATTAATGCTCCCAGTTTGCTCTGTTGAAGCTTATTTTAGCTGTTGAGCTATTATCATTATGTTAATACAGGTGTCCTTTTTGAGAGACGTGCTGATGAGACCTCGGTGACATTTGGTCACACCGAGTTAGCCTCTGCAACCAATGAATATTCATCTCTCTCTCTCTCTCTCTCTTTCATCTCTCTCTCTCGCTCTCTCGCTCTCAGGGCAATGTGACCTTTTCTTGTGCCGAGCCAATATCAGTTGCTGTGACGTTCACTGGCTCCCAGAGCTTCCTCCAGTTGCCAGGAGCAACAGCGTGGTCATCGGGCGTTGCGTCCGTGGCGCTACAGTTCCGGACATGGAACAAAGCGGGGCTGCTGTTGGCCTTTGACCTCCCCCAGCAGCAGGGTGTCGCCTGGCTGTACCTGAGTGAGACCAGGCTCCGCCTACAGATCCAGAGAGCTGGGAAGGCCCTGCTGGAGCTCAGTGCAGGTTGGTCGAAACCCTCACTCCTGCCAGAGCTCAGGTCAGGCATGTGAAGGATCCAGGAAGTCAAGTCCCAGGAACTAAAAAAGGAGGAGGTTTGGCCCTGATCTGATGCCGTACTTACAACCTCCTGGGCCAATCAGTAACAACATGCATCATCCCTCCAAGTTTCATAGAAATCTGACCGGCAGTGTAGCAGTTATGGCTTTTCAAAGTTTGCCAATTGTTACCTTTAATTATAGCGTCCCCATCAGGCCAATCAGTGCATCATGCTTATTTTAATTGTGTGTGTGTGTGTGTGTGTGTGTGTGTGTGTGTGTGCGTGCTCCCAGGATCAGGTCTGAATGATGGTCAGTGGCATTCTGTGGAACTGAGGTCCAGACAAGATCGCCTGACCATCATTGTGGATAAAGATGAAGGAGCCACCACTCACACCAGCACTCCATTTCCTATTACCACAGGAAGTCACCTCTTCTTCGGTGGTAAGAGAGGGGTACCTGCTTTATTATGGAGTCAGTTAACTCTCAATAGTCACAAATGAATACAACACGATTCACAAATATATTTTGCGATTTATATATAAATGTCTCTGTTCACAAATATATTTTTCAATGCACACACAAATGTGTATCGTTTCATATAAATGTAAAAAAAATATATATATATAAATGACAGAAGGTTCACAAATAAATTAGTGTTCACAAATGTCTGTTTCCGATGCACACACAAATACGTCTCGTTTTATATCAATGTAAAACAAATCCACAAATATACTCAGTTAAAAACAGTTGCAGTGTTCATCTAAAACATATTTAAATGTTGTTAGATTTATATACAGATTGTCGAATCTGCGTTTAGAAACCTCCAGACGAGTTGTGAACCTCGTTACATTTGTGTGTGGATTTTTGAGAGTTACCTGACGTGGTTAGATTCACAAATGCATTTTTTCTAAAGGGCCTTTCTCTGTAGCCTATCAGACGTCTCTTTCAAGTTCAGCCAATCACACCAGCGTGTGATTTCAATGCTGCGTTCAACGTCCCTAATCCCGACGAGTTTGGCGTCCAGGTAGCAGTACTCCAAGTGTAAATCCGAAACACAGAGCAGTAGTCTATTTGAGTTGCGTCAGGATTGTCCACTATTGCCTGCTATTTGAGGAGCAAGAGGATGAGGAGAGAGAAGATAAAGAGATCAAACCGAAAACTAAGGCCGAATCCCTATTCACCCCTTCGCCCTACCCCTTAGCCCTTCCCCTCCGTTTTGCGTGTTCACGTGTAGGGGTAGGGGTGTCCCGATTCTTGTTGGGATCGAGGGGTAGGGCGAAGTGCTAGGGCTACATGGCCCTCCAAACGGAGGTTTTTTCAGGGGCACACTACAAACCGAGGGTTATGATAAATCTCCGACAGTCATCGGCAAGATGGCGGGGGGGGGGGGGGGTGACGCTGCACAAGCAACAAAAGGAAACCACAAAAAAAATCTTCGTTAATAAAGATTTAAAGAATATTATAACCATCGCATTATCTTAGTTTAATGTCGTTTCAATGTATTATAGACCTTTTCTTTATAACAAGCATAACAAAAAATCGCTAGTATGCCGATGTCTCTACCTCGCTAGTTAACTTTACAACATTGTTTTTAGGCTGATTTGTGCATGACAGTCCCACATTTTGACATATTTCCATGTCGCATTTCCCTCCTTTGATGGCATATGACGTCGAAATATAACTAAAGTTCAGCAGCGAAGTTGCTGCACTTGTTACGGCTCCTCTAATACCAGTGCAGACTGGCAGGGTAACGTTAGGAGCACGGCTTGCTAGCCTACAGAGCACCGCTAACGCTATTCTGTCAAGAAGTTGTCTGGTAATGAAGCAGTGGTCTTTTTTATTTGATGACTTGTTTGATAGTAGCGTGAAACGTTTAAGTTGTGAACGAATCGCGAGCGTCCATGCTTTTCTATCGCCATCAGATGAATGGCAAATGTCACTGTGATAATACCATTATTGCCATAGTAATGTCCGATAACAAACTTGTCGCGTCTGTTTACGTAAACTTCATCGATGACGTATCAGGGTCTTGAAGGGTTGTCCCATTTCATAGGGAGAGATTTCAACCACTACCCCTTGTGACTCTGTTCCGAGGGCCAAGCCGAAGGGCGAGGGGCCTCGAAAACGAGTCGTAGGGGTAAAAATGAGAAATGGGATTCGGCCTAAATGTAGAAGAGACTTTGGCATTGTTTCATGAACTGGGTGAAGGGGAATCTGTTGGTGGACGTTGCAGTACGTGTTTCCCAGTGGGACCTTTGAGGGAGTAACACAGGGGGCGGAGTCCAGTCGAAGACTGTCGCGGAAGTCATAGAGCTGTACTGCCCGAGATATGTTTGATATCAGTCAGGTGTTTGAAGATACGTCGTTGTTTGTACTTATTGCTATAATCAAACACTTATTGAAACAGTGGAGAAGTGTCAGACTTGAGCGATGTGGACTGGAGCGAAGAGGAGTGTTCTTCTGATTCGGGCTATGAGCCAGAGGGACCGTAGTCCCCGTTCTACCGGGTAGACATAGGTTATTATTTTTTCACTTAGGCCTAATTTATGTTATTTCGGGTTTAGGGCTAGGTTGAATTAATTCGCCGTCAAACGGATCGCGCCTCTGTGTAGATTAGATTAGATTGCTCTTTATTGTAGTATAGGTCCTATACATTCATGGAAGCACAGCTGTTTCAAAGTGCAACGTTGTGCAAAGTTTAAAAAAGAAGTCGTAAAAAGCGGAACAATGTAATCTAATGTAATGTAATCTATACAGAGGCGCGATCCGATTGACGGCGAACTAATTCAACCTATCCCTAAACCCGAAATAACATAAATTAGGCCTACGTCAAAAAATAATAACCTATGCCTACCCGGTAGAACGGGGACTACGGTCTAACTTTTCTAGCTGTGTAAATAACACATTGTTAGCAAAATCAGACGATCATAATTCAAATGTATTCAATTACGAACCACAAGGGGATTATTGGCTAAACGTGTTATGTTTAATTTACACTTGGAGTACTGCTACCGGACGTGAATCTCGTCGGGATTAGGGACATTGAACGCAGCATTGAAATCACACGCTGGTGTGATTGGCTGAACTTGAAAGAGACGTCTGATAGGCTACAGAGAAAGGCCCTTTAGAAAAAATGCATTTGTGAATCTAACCACGTCAGGTAACTCTCAAAAATCCACACACAACTGTAACGAGGTTCACAACTTGTCTGGAGGTTTCTAAACGCAGATTCGACAATCTGTATATAAATGTAACAACATTTAAATATGTTTTAGATGAACACTGCAACTGTTTTTAACTAAGTATATTTGTGGATTTGTTTCACATTTATATAAAACGAGACGTATTTGTGTGTGCATCGGAAACAGACATTTGTGAACACTAATTTATTTGTGAACCTTCTGTCATTTATATATATATATTTTTTTTACATTTATATGAAATGATACACATTTGTGTGTGCATTGAAAAATATATTTGTGAACAGAGACATTTATATATAAATCGCAAAATATATTTGTGAATCGTGTTGTATTCATTTGTGACTATTGAGAGTTAACTGACTCCATACTTTATGTTTACTGTTTCTACCACTCAAACAGTATTTTCCTTAGCAGATACAATACATGTCTATGAATGTTTTCTTGCGTAGACTCATGAGCTATTTTCAAAGCTATTTTCGCTCAAAGAAGAATGTGAGTCAAGAAGGCTTGGAAAAGTCGACACAGCCTCCATAATTTGTACATTATTCCGACTAGACGGGGGCAACTTTACATTGGAGGACATGAGTCGCACACGTAATATTGAGGAAAGTTTAACGGTTATTTAAAATTTTCAATCTAGAGTGGAATATTATGTTTTCCACTCTAGGATATTTTATTGTATTAAAATTCAAATAAAAAAACAAATAAAAAAGTTCACAAATCCAGTCAAGAATACAACTTACAGTTAAGTTAACAATGTAAAAGTCAGATTTTTACCAATGTATACGTCACTCTGCTACCTCATTCACTGGAATGAATGGACCAGCGTACTGTAACAGGATAGTCAACTGTCATGTTCATGCTAACTGCACATAATAACATTTATACCCACTCTCATAGATGATTGATTTTCAAAAGTAAAATCAATCATTGTCCTGAATGAAATGTGTAATATTACATTATGCATCTGCAAATCTGAACTTAATAAGCAATAGGGGCTTTGCAGTTATGTCACAAATCTCCTAGCAACCACGGCTGGTGCCATGATGGCGGTCCATTGGAGAATTGGTTGGTTAGCTGACCAGATACTATGTTAGCTAGCTAACCAGCTGACATTAGTGAACCAAAATTGATCAGTTGTTGTATCAGTGATGAAATGATCACTTCCCAGTCAAAAATGCCATTGTTGCCCAAGAGCTGCAGACCTCCACCAAAGGGTGTGTTTGGGTGTATTTGGGGGTGTGTTCATTTTACTTCTAAACCCCAAGTAATCACTCTTATGTGGCTAAAAATGGTGAGCTGGAGCTCACTCCTTAAAACGAAACAAGCAAGTATGCAAGATCATTGTCAAAAAAAGTTTCAAATTTATGCTGACATTTTTACTGTGGTAGTTGGGGAAAATTGCTGACATGGCCATTCTGGACGGGTTAAAATTCATGGAGGTGCTCAGGTAATAATTATCGTCTCCAGACCTCCTCTGGAGTTTTAATGGCACCCAGAGAGGGATAAAGTCATAAAGCTGCTGTGTCTCTCCCTCTCCATTCTATCCTCTTCTCTGTCCTCCCTCTTCTGCCCATTCTGCCTGCTCCTCCTCTCTTTCTTCTCTTTGACTTCATGAACTTCCTTCATGCACTCCTTCTCCTCTCCCATCTTTTTTCTCCTCCCTCCCCACCTGATTACTCTTCTCTTTACTCTTCTTCTCTTGTTGCATTTTCTCCTTTCCTGCTCATCATCTCTCCTTTTTATTCTCCTTTCACTCTGTCTCCTCTCTCGTTTTCTCCTCTGCTTTCTCTATGCAACACTGTCGTCTGTATGCAGTCATGGCATGTTCTTGGATTACCTTGATCTATGTATGCCCTGCACACACACACATGCACTCACAAATGCAAACATTACAAGCAATATCATGTACACACACACACACATGTAAACCCAGAGACAAATGCAGACGTAGATATACACACATACAGACACCTAACGTATCTCCTTGTCCACAGTGTAGTGAATATAAATTAAATAAAAATCATCATTTGGGCCTGTGTTCAGAGCTTGGCCTTGAGCAACCACACCACACCACAAATCACAAGTCACCTCACCTGAATGAATAGAGTTTTAAACTCTATAGTAAATAACAGCGAGCTTAGTAAATCCCATAGTAAATCACAGTGTTTTAAACTCCTATAGTAAATCACATTGAGTTGTACCCCTCACATCATAGCTCCTTGGGCCCGGTGTGATTAATGTTGCACCATGTACTGATATTGGTACAGTACTTTGGTACTGTCATTAGAGAAATCATAGTTTTTCAGAATTGATCAGTATCCCTATCATTATATCTTCAAATGTAATGAAAAAAGTAAAGGTCCCACTCACATGCAGTACCGTGCAAAGGTCTTAGGCACCCTAGATTTTTTTAATATGAATTTGGTCTTAGATTTTTATTTTTTTGTTTTCTGCATTAGTGTTTATATTTAGAAAACTTTCATTCCATTGTTTTTGAAAGCATCTTCGCTTTACAGATTTTTTTACATGTGCCTAAGACTTTTGCACACTACTGTACAGCTGCATCGAATTTCACACTCAAATAAACAGAAATGTTATAAACTTATTTATGAAATCTTGTTATGGTAGCAAAACTATTCTGATGTATCCGTGACTCTGTAAACGTATATTCCATAATTTAATAGTGCTATAGCTACGGTTTGATTGATTCATTTCTGGAAGAAGGACATACAGTGTATGGAGTTGAGTGTTCGATCTCTTGCTTGAGTGTGTACAGTACAGTAAACTTCCTTAGTTTACAGATCAACATCACAGATCAATGCTTAGTTCTTTGATCAAGTTACTCCGCAGACCATAACATGAGTGATGGGCATGAGGAAAATCTCAAATGGTCATCGATGTGCATCTATAACTATATTGAACTTGGACATGTATAGTTGTGCGCTTCCAAAGTACAAATGTTCCTAATGTTCATCATGGCTCACTATCTGTTGGTCTATTGCTTAACTGCTGTCATGTAAACTCTTAGTTGTTTTTCATTTATTTTATTTAAGCTTTATTTAACAAGGTTACTACCACTAAGATTAACAGTCTCTTTTTCAAGGGAGACCCAGCAGCATCAAGACAAACAAAACAACCGGTTGACTGCTGTCATGTGGTTCCCTCTCCAGGCTGTCCTGCTGAAGAGAGCAGTCAGGAGTGTAGGAACCCCTTTAAGTCCTTCCAAGGCTGTATGCGTCTTTTGACTCTGGACGACCAACCCGTTGACCTGATCAAGGTGCAGCAAAGGCTGCTGGGAAACTACAGTCACCTGCAGATCGATATGTGTGGCATCATTGACAGGTCAGTCCCCAAAAGCAATACTTGATTGATTTTGCTCTGAGCCAAAGTCTCTATAGCATGGTGAACTATAACACCAAACCATTTTCTTTTCATTTGTTTCATACACCGTCTTGTGATGGGCTTGTCTTGTCTCCTGCAGCCTTGGTCCAGCCCAATGTTTTGCCCTTTCACACCAACTTGATGTGTGTTGTATTGTGTGTTGTTGTGGTCCCCACTACGCTACACTACAACATGGCCACACAACAGATCACTTTGGGATTTGTGGCCACTGTGTCAGAAATGAGAAAGGAGTTCAGATTGTGAGTTTTTTTCCATCTCAAGTTCACTCCACTCCAGTTGCACAAATCCAGAAATCCTATTCTTATTCTGCTGCTCAGGAAACTGTTTCCTCCCTTTAACATGGCCCATGTGATATAAGGTTAAATGGAAAATCTAATCTCATTCATTGCTGTCCTCTCAATTCAGAGGAGGTTATTACATCTGCAGGCATATCTTTGTGTGTGTATACTCATGCATGTGATGTACACAGTTTGTATCTGCATCTGCTTTTTGTATCATGATTATCTTTCCTTTGTACAGCATAGACATCCACTGTTCTTTTCAATATCAAAGTGCCTTCAGACAGACAGGTCAACAAACAGATTTTGCTGACACACAATCACTACTAAAGGAATAGATGGGTGGTGCAGTGAATGTGAGGTGAATACAAAGTCTTGCATTCACTTTGGGCCTTATTATTAAGATTAGATATTAAGATTAAAGGGCTGCAAAGAAAAATGGTGATAGAAATCAAAACCGTGCCTCTTGACAGCCTGATTCTGTATAGTCCACACATTCCTCTTCCACACAGTTATGTAAGTTCCCAGTGTAAATCTAAGCCATCTCCGTGGGGCGGCTACATCACTGTTTGTTACATGGAATTAAGAAAATCCTGGGGAAAAAAGCCCTCCCTGAGGCACAAGAGGAACGCTTTGAAATCAAGGCTTGAAAACAGAGCACTATTCATGGCTGCTTCACCACACCTTCCAGAGGAATGTTGCCAACATTGAGGCTGAGGAGAGACTGAAAGGCTTACATGCAAGTAAGTGAATTAACAAGTAGTGAGAGGCTGCCGTGTTCACTCAAGATGAGTGAACAAATACAAGAATTCCAAGTCAACGTCCTTGTGGAGAATGTTGTTCCAATGTTGTGTTGGACAGAACAAGCTTATCAAAGAAGATGAAAACAAAGAACATCTTTACAGTTTGAGATGGGCTGTGTGCTTGATATCCTGCCAATGAGCGGCTTCCCATTCGCTCTCGTCGGCTAAGTAAACCCTCTGATGCATCCTCAGTTGGCAAGTAAACGTCTGGGATCTTTATCCGTTCTCTGTCTTCAGTGTTGTTTTGTTTTGGAATCATGGATATATATCATGTCAAACAATGTCATGGAGGACACAAGAACGGACAAGAACACAAACTGAGAAAGAGTTGCTGTTGCTGTCCAAGGTGCTGAAGTCTGTCTGTGGAGGGCCTTAGCACCCCAAACTCTCTCTTACCCCTTTTTCGACCAAGGCATTTAGAGGGCTGGTTTGGAGCCGGTGCCTAATCGACAGCAAAATAACTGGCCAGGAAAACTGGTTCCAGAGTGGAGCCAACACTTTGCTGGTCTAGAACCAAGACCCGCTTACGTCAGGGGCTGGGGGCAGGATTATCGTGACCAACCAAAAGTTTGGGATCACCATTTTTAAAAAACAGAGCTTCAGATAGATAGATAGAAACTTTATTTATCCTGAGGGAAATTGCAGAAATGGACATAAAATCGAAACAGCAGTTGTCCGTGGAGGAGACAGTTTGGGACAAAAAAACTTGTTATTGTGTAGTTTATATAATTCTTCCGCTAGCTTGGATCCAAGTGGATCCAAGTGGATCCAAGTGTAGTATACAATAAAATCTCGAAAATCTCTGTACGGTGTGTGTGTCTGTGTATGTATGTCGAGAGAGAGAGATAAAGCTGTCAGAATGCAGTGTTGCTGACCTCTTGGCTTCTGTCACCCCCCTGACAACTTAATAATACACCTGGTCAAAAAAGACACACAAGTATACACACACACACACACACACATAAACTACAGCCTATCTGCCTATCTGCCTATCTGTCTGTCTGAAAGCCAGTGACTGTACAACATGTAGCTCAGTGTGATTGGACCCAGCATGCAAAGGACAGGAGAGGACACACACATATATACACACACACACACACACACACACACAAGTGCATGCTCTCACTCAAACGTACACACCGTAACCTTCATGCTCCCATTGTCATTCCGAAACCTTGTCCGGCGTGTCTGTGTGTGTGTGTGTGTGTGTGTGTGTGTGTGTGTGTGTGTGTGTGTGTGTGTGTGTGTGTGTGTGTGTAGGTGACAACTTGTCCAGGAGCAGGAGCAGGTGCAGAGCGGCCTGAAAGGATAAAAATACACACCTGTACCTCCTCTCTCACTCCCTCTCTCTCTCTCCACCGCCCCTCACTCTGCCTCGTCTCTATGTTTCTCTCCATCTCTGCCTCTTTCTCTGTTTCTCTCTCGTGCGCTGTCTCTGTCAGTCTGTCTGTCTGTCTGTCTCCCCCCCTCTCTCTCTCTCTCTCTCTCTCTCTCTCTCTCTCTCTCTCTCTCTCTCTCATGCTGTTCAGTTATTTGAAGTCTTTGTAGGACATTGCGGTCTACCTATCCCAGTAATAGTGTGCAGGCCGTGCAGTGCTGTGCTGTGTTGGTTTAGCCAGAGGCAGTAATAGAAACTGAGATTGGATACAAGCCCTGTGATCCAAGCTACGGCGTGGGACACTGTCACACCGCGGTACAAACTTTTAGATAAGCTGCAAAAGTCTGTTCTCTGAGTTAAGCGTCGCGGCCCTGTGATCAAAGCTATGGTACCGTGCACCATCGCATTGCATTGCAAAACGTTAGTCAAGCTAGGAGAACTCTTGCATTCTCAAGGGACAAAGTGTTAGTTATGCTAGGAGCTCCTTAAGCCCTCTGAAGATTTGTAGCAGATGTAGTGATGCAGGCTAAAATGCATTTCACTCTTTGACCAAGGCTTGCTTGTCTGTCTGTTTGCTGCTGCATTCACATCGTGGCGCTATGCGGTGTTTGTTTTTTAACAGGAGAATGATGGTAAACTCCACCAACGCCTGCAGATGGTGACAAAAGTAGAATTTTCATAACGTTTGCCGTCTACTGTGGTGGTGAAGACAAAAGTCTAGCAAAACGGATGCACACACATACATTTGTTCCCCTGCTCTTCTTGTCTTGCAGGGAAGATAAAGCAGTGAAAAAGTATGGCGTTATTTTTGTGCCACATTGCCGAGCGCGCAGTGGGACTTTCCTGAGCGCGCAGTGGGACTTTCGCAAGCACATCAATTATATTTTGAAGAGAAAATATTAATCTGAGCAAACAAAAATCTCTTCTGTGCGCTCTCAACTCTGGTTGCGCGCTCGCTCAACTTGGCACAGCGTTACAATGTGCCACAAAACCAGCCAGTCACAGACTTGGGGAAAGTCATCCTGATTGGCTGTTTTGTATCCAATCAGGCTGCTTCCACAAACTTTGGGATTTTCGCATGGATGAAGAGAATTTTTGATCATACTAGCTGCAATAGAGCGCAACAGTGACCGCCCACTTTTTGAACGGCTCCGGTTCCGGAAGTGAATTTCCCATTCATTCACTACATTTACATTTCAGAAAATCCTTATATAAAGAGTTTTAAGGCTGGAACCAAGCCAGCCAACTACGAGATGAATCGTGACCATAAAACATTTGATTCTGAGCAAAAAAAGATCGGAAAATGGAAAAAAGGCAAAGGTACAAGACTGTGTACATAATTATTTTAAGAGTGAAGGAACTACTCATCCCATAAACCATTGCAAATTATACCTTTCCAACAACTGGCTTCTACAGGAGCATACACCATCGTTTCACAATCTACTAGCTTGTGGTGAGTCTACCTTGGATGGTTACGACATTATGGCTAATAATCAAAATCCCGATTCAGAATATGAATGGGATTTTCACTTCCGGAACCTCACTGTTGAGCTCTATTAGCAACCTGATTGGATACAAAACAGCCAATCAGAATTACTTTCTCCAAGTCTGTGATTGGCTGGTTTTGTGGCAAGTTGAGCGAGCGTGCAAGCAGAGTTGAGAGCGAACACAGCGGAGATGTTGGGAGAGGAGAGGACACTGAGCGAGTGCACAGGTGCTTGCCAGCGCATAGAGCAGAGATTGAGCGAGCGTACAAGCAGAGTTGAGCGCGCACAGAACAGATTTTTGTTTGCTCAGATTAATATTTTCTCTTCAAAATATAATTGATGTGCTTGCGAAAGTCCCACTGCGCGCTCGGCATTGTGGCACAAAAATAACGCCATAAAAAAGCAAGTTTTGTTTTCTGAGTCTGGGAGAAAAAGATTGGCAAATTCCCTGCTTGGCTTCGTTTCCGTTCACAGAGGGAACACAACAAAAAAATAGAAAACATGAGATATCTTCAAATGAGATGAAATGTTGAAAATGAACAGTCAATCCTTTTTAACGGATTGTTGTTTTATTTTATCAATGCACATGAAATTGTCACACCATGGCATCTAGAAGGCAGTTGGGGGTGACTGGCATCCTGCGATGCTTTTTTTCAGGCAACAATGTGAACACAGCGTGTCAGTCTGTTTCTCTGTTGCTGTTGATGTCTGCTGTTCCCTGACCTCATGTTCACGTGTTCAGTTTCCAAATACAGTTGATATCCAGTCACTACCTCCCGCCTCTCGCTACTGCTCCCTGCATCTATCCTTCTCTCCATCCCCCTCCCTCCCTCCCCGTCTGCTTCTTTCTCTTCCTAATCCATCCTCTGGACCTACCTCCTTTCTTTCATCTCACTGGATACCTAGCTTTGTCAGAGGAAGATGTGTGTGTGTGTGTGTGTGTGTGTGTGTGTGTGTGTGCGTGTGTGTGTGAGATTGTGTGTGTGTGTGTGTGTGTGTGTGTGTGTGTGTATGGTGCTCAGAAGCCATACTGAGTTCATTGCCAGCAGAAGGATGTGTCACAGACTTGTACATTTACATTTTGGGCATGTAGCTGGAATTCTTGAGGGGCAACAACAGAATGAGATTCAATTGCTATACCAAAGAGGTCAAAGGTCAAAGCCACAGGGTATAGCCATGTTCTCTGCAATTATCCATATCAATTCATGTTTCAGCAAGAGCAAGCAAATGCCCAGGCTCAGATAAGCTCAACTTTCTGGTCCGCCAACTGACTTTCAGTTTCAGAGCTTTCCCTCTACTATGGTGTGAATGCTGTAGACCATTCATTCATACATAAACAACATACACAACCTCATTTCATTAGAAATAAATGTATCTTTTGCTATTTACTATTGCCGATTGATATAACATAATAGCGATTCAAACTCTAGAAAGCTTTTGCATTTGCTGTTCTAAACACCCAGTGTCAGATAGGTCTTTCCTAGGTAAAAATCCTCTGGTGCACAGGAAGTGATGCGTTTTAGGTTTCCGGTTTGTTTGGAATAAACAGAAGAAGAACTGGGTAGTTGGCATAAGTAGCAATAGCCACCATGGCTGAACAGACAAAAGAGCGCCACCTACAGAAACTCAAACTTCATCAACAGAAACTCCAAGGAGAAAGACGTCACAGTACCTGAAACACTGATTGATGGACAGGTGATCTCTGGGAAGTGAAGTGCAGAAACCCCACAGTGATGAGCGCTGGGCACCAAAGATGTCACACAAACAAAAAATAAACAAACAAGGAACTCACACGCAAAAGTATTTTCTGTTTATGGGGAAGAGAGAATGATCTGATGATCCCTCCGTCAAATTGTCTGGCAACATTGTAAAGGAGGGTCATGCATCTACATTTGGAGCCTCAGTAGGAGATGTGAAAAAGTATTCCTCATATGGTATGAAAAAACATGAACAACCTGGTTAAATGTATCTTTATTTCTTTCAGAGATGGGTTAGGTGGGAGCTTTATCTCTCGAAGATGCAATGTCATTCAACAGTTAACGTTGCCAGCAAATGGATGTTTCGAACCAGCTACCTCTCTGAACGCACAACGTTCTCCTCCTCTTTCAAGTCCCTCCTACACACACCCATTCATCAGAGTAGTCAAATGTGCCGAAGCCCAATTGTTCCTCTTCACACCGACATCCTTGAGAAACTTTGTGGAGAACGTATGACAGACAAGGAAATGAGAATCACTCTCTTTCTGTCTCTCTCTCTCAGGTGTTCGTCCAGTCACTGTGAGCATGGAGGTAGATGTACTCAGTCATGGAGCACCTTCCACTGTAACTGCTCCAACAGCGGCTACAGAGGAGCCACCTGCCACAGCTGTAAGCAACAGGCCACAGGATATCTACGGGTTCTTTAATAGTCTGAAAGAACCTTCATTTATCTAAATTTAAGACCTTAAAATGTCTTAAATACCATTTTTAGAGGGCCTATTTTCTCTTTTCATCCTCTTTTTATTTTTTATTTTTTTCATTTTGATGCAAATATACAATTAGAGGCATTGATACATAATTTATATTTGGTGATACTTAGTCAAAGCAGACTTGGAAAGTAAGGCAAACAAAATAATGCAAATGCCATTAAGAAGGTTTTGTTTCTTTCTTTTCATTTTTCAATTAGTCTAATTGATTCCAGGAAGCATTAAAAAGGTCTTAAAAAGTCTTGAATTCTGAAACCTGTAGATAACCTAGGCCAACGCTGGACTTCCTTTGTTTGTTTTTGGTTTAGTTGTTCAGGTGTGTGTGTGTGTGTGTGTGTGTGTGTGTGTGTGTTCCTTCCATGTCTGGGTCTAGGTCAGTCCTGTCTAATGATGTGACAGGCTGCTTTCCACTCAGGTCCCATCAGATATGATGTGGCAGAGAGTCACACTGGAAATCAAACACCTGTCACTCAAACATCATCAACCAGGAACCAGGACAGGGAATGACCACAAAAAAGCCAAAATAAACACTATTTTTGTTCAGAGTATTTCAGAAAACGTGTGCACAGTACAGCGTTTTCACAAATCGATTTGCAGTCGTTAACGTAATGCTTATTGGTGGAGTCAAAAAGAGATGATTAAGGCTTCCCGTATATTTTTATACTGACCTGGAATACCTGCCTGATTTAAGCCAAGGTGAAAATGGTGATTTTGGCTGGATTGATCACTTTTGAGATTATATAATATTTTGCTTCTATAACTTCTGTAGTTTCATAAAATCTACAAAGCAATCATCAAAAACTACTGTAAATATTTTTTGTACCAGTTGTGTCAAGTATATCATGAATAATATTCTCAATAAAAGTAAAATTAAATAAATAAATAAAATCACATATTCCCTGTATAAAAAACATGGCCGCCACATTTTAAGTTACTTTTTAACAAAAAGTCACAAAAATAGAGGGATTTTGGGATATTGCTTGTCTGTTCTGTCAGTTCTTTCTTAAAGGGTATGTACATGACTAAACAATCAGAGGTGTTTTCCATATACACAGCATTTTGTAAATAATCCATCAAAGATAGATAGAGATAGAGATGAAACAGAAAGAGGGAATGGAGAGAGGTATATGGAGAGATAGAGGCATAAAGGTAGAAACGTGAGAGAGAGGCAGACTGTTCTTTCCAGATAAATGGATTTCAACTTAGAGACCACTTAGGGAAAAGCATTGTAAGGGTTTATTCTAGGTGAGTCAAATTAGAAATGAAGGAGATTGAGGCTTTGATAACACTTCCAAGTATTGATTGAATCTATCTGTGATCACTTCTGGACTGGAGCGGTGCCAACTCATTCCAGTCAAAACCCGTGTGAAGAAACTAGAGGTTCCCACACACGCTGTACGCCCCTCTTGGTCTTCATTTTACCCTCGATATTTGTGTCAAAACCTTCCTCAGGCCACGTCATGGGAACGTCTCGGGAAAGGTCTTTGACTGACGTTGAGAATTAAAAGTGCACGTGTGAATGTTGTGTGGAAAACTTTTCCCACTGGACGTAGATCGGACTTCTGTGACTCGATTCTCCTCACTGCAGAGAGGATGCAGTGTGTGTGTGTGTGTGTGTGTGTGTTTGTGTGTGTTTAAAAAGCAAACATTACATAACTCAGGCTTTTATATAATTTGTTTTCACCTATTTTAGTTTTATTCTTATGTAACCCTGTTTTTTTTATCAGTTTATTTTGTATGTACTTTTATTGTTCACCTTATTGACTTTTATTACTGTTTAGTTGTGTGCACAGCACTTTGTAACACCAGTACAGTATAATAAATCTAGTTTATTATTAAAGTGCAACATTACCTTCCTTGCCGGTGGCTAACGCTGCCCACTCAGGCACTAATATAGTAACCATTACTGGTGGTTTTCTTGTGTTGTGGTTTTCTCCTCAGCGATTCACGAGCAGTCATGCGAGGCGTACAAACACAAAGGCAACTCATCAGGACATTATTACATAGATGTGGACGGCAGTGGGCCAATCAAGCCCCAGCTCATCTACTGCAACATGACAGGTAACGCGCACACACACACACACACACACACACACACACACCATTATGTCACACAGTTAAACTCACTGAACTTGTTCAAGGTGGGACCTTTGTTACCTTTGTACCAAAAACAGACTCAAATTGGACCTTGCAGCATCAGAGCTGTGATTGGTGGCTGAAGTTCCCGGCTGGGGACTTAAATTACCCCATTTCCCCCACGGGGATCATGAAAGTTTTATCTTATCTTGTTTTATCCAGCTCGTTTGTCAGATTTATCTGTCCGAAGGGCTCTGTCCTTCCCTCCTATTTTCACTCACTACTGTACTTTGCATCATTAATATTGGCATACTTATGAATAACGCTTAGCTTTTCTTCCCCTCTCTCTCTCTCTCTCTCTGCCCTTCTCTGTCATTGTCTCTCTCTTCACCTTTCTCTCCGCCAGAGGAGAAGACATGGATGGTGATCCAGCACAATAACACAGAGCTGACCAGAGTGCGACCGTCCCCAGAGGGAAACCAGCATTCGGCCCACTTTGACTACTCATCGGAAGAGGAGCAGCTAGCGGACATCATCAGCCAATCAGAGCACTGTGAACAGGAACTGTCGTACCACTGCAGGAAGTCCCGCCTCCTCAACACACCAGGTAAGGCCATGTCGATGAAGCCTAGTGGTCTTGTTTTCTGCTGTATTCAAGTCCTCTCAGAAATTATTTTAATAATGAACTGAGCGCACATGAATAACCCAACCAAGTGGCAAATACAACTGGGAGAGTTGGGATTTTATAACTGAGTTGCCAAAATGTTTTATTTATTTTATTGTTCTATGTTATTGGTATGTAAATAATTAGTAATGTTTCTATTTTCACTCTGTTTCATTTTCAGTTGTCACGTTTCTGTGCACACCTATACATTGCACTCTTGTTATAAAACAACTTGAAGGCAGCATTTGTGCCACAAACCGCTAACCATTAGCCAATCTGCCTGACAAATGAATTGTTTAGGATCTGTTTAATACCTCCTCCTTTTAGAGTGAGCGTCCTAGTTTGGGTCTGTTAAGAGTTGGACAGGTTATTTTATGTGGTTAAAAACTTTTTCTGCGAGTTAAGCAGAAAGCTTCGTAGTCTAGAGGCCGGTACACCGGCAAAATCACTTTGCGCTGGCTGAGCCATTGTTTTCCTGTGGAGAGAGAGAGAGAGAGAGAGAGAGAGAGCGCGGTGGTGCCCACCTCAGAGGCGGCGTCGTACACCACTCAAAATTTAAAATGGCTGCACTCACAATTACAACAAAGTTAGAAGGATTACAATTTTGACCCAGTTTGCAGCTGACCTTTCAAACCACTTCTGTTGAGATTATATCTTAATGTGAGACATGCATCAATGTTCAAATATGGAGGAGAAGCTCATCTCGTGGGTGTGTGAGTTTCCAGATCTGTACAATAAAACATCAATTAGAATTGAAAATACTTCTAAACTCTCCCAGTCTACATCGACATTTTCTGTTGACACATTTTAAGACATCTTAATCCAATCAGTAGATTAATTGCACATCCATTCAGGAGATGATCCTGTTCAGCGTGCATTGATAAGTAAAGGAACAGGTAATATTGATTGTCCTACTTGGATTAAAGTCATGTCATGTTTTGAAAAATTGATAAAGGTTTAAAAAAAACTGGTGTGAAGATTAATTTATCACCTCATGTTTTTTATATTCCTCGCTGTCCTCCTACCACGCGCACTTCCAAGATGATGTATCGACCCGTCCTTCCTACGCCATATAGTGCAGAGTGTTCGTCATATGTGGCCACCCTAAGACAGTAGCTGTCCATTAGCTGTCCAGTTGCAGCAGAGAAACAGTGGGGAAGCAGCGTCAAGGCCGGCCAAGAAGGCTGCAACAGGTCAAATGAAGAGCAGTGACGTAGGCAAAAGTGTTGGTTTGTGTTGAGAACCCTGGCAGCTAGCCTGGAGAGAGATGGATGTCGTCAGGCAGGCGATGGGTGGAAGAAGAAGCAGGGAGAGGAAGATCTCTCTCAAGCCCTCTCTCTGTCCTTTTCTATATGAAAGTGAAGTGCTGACTCAAAGGAATACACCAAGGTTTTGGGAGATTGGTCCGTTTGTCAACTTGCCCATTAGGAGATGAGAACAGAGACACCAAAATCATTCATGTGTCCCCGGTATTTAATTTGGTCTGGTGCTCGATACCAACACTGTGTTGAGTTATAGCAGGCCTGTAGCATTATCCCAAAAGTGAAAGATTTATAACTTGCAATTTAAAACAAATATGTGGCTTAGTGTGGCAGTTGAAAAATAACATACTGTTTTCAACTACAAGGGAAAGTAATGCCCATAGGAAGTGAAGGTGGGTGGTGGGATGGTGGGTGATGATAAATACATGGTTGCTCACCTGAAATAGTTCCAAAAATAAACCTGGCTACATCAGCTATATGGAAACGGTATTTCATTTTTATGATATATAAAACAGTATATGATTTACAGGCCATAAAATAACTTTAATAAACTCATAAATATCAACTTTTTATTACTAAAAGTCAGTCTCCTTACGTTGGACAATGCTAGTCACCCACTATCACTCAACATAGTGTATGATAAAGTTAACATGGGGCAAGCAGGGGCACATGGATGATGTCAAACCGTCTCTGTTTTGTGGTATCAATGTTCCTTACAAATGTAAAAGATGGAAACATCTTCGATCTACTTCAAAGATAGCACAGTGGACCTTTGTTATGGCGGTTAACGGTGTGTGTGTGTGTGTGTGTGTGTGTGTGTGTGTGTGTGTGTGTGTGTTCAGAGGGGTCTCCGTTCAGCTGGTGGGTGGGAGGTCCAGGTGCAGGGCAGGTCCAGACGTACTGGGGCGGGGCGCTACCAGGCAGCCATCAGTGTGCCTGTGGCCTGCAGGACAACTGTCTGGATCCAAAACACTACTGCAACTGTGACGCCGACTACGAGCAATGGTACTGCACATTATTATCCTGGAGTTTATCATATCGTACGGTGCTATAAATATTATTGAACCCAATACCGCAGAAAACACTCTAGCCAAGCAACAATATATGATGATTTAGATGACTTTACTGTTTGACCCACATATCGTCTGTTCAACACTGACTTTATGGACTACAGTTTCTCCTGCCTGTCAATATTTCATCAGATTCACCGTTATTGTGCTTCTTCTTCTTCTTCTTCTTCCCCTCCAGGGCTAATGACTCGGGCCTGCTGACTCATAAGGAGACCCTCCCAGTCAGATCTCTGGTGCTGGGTGACATCCAGCGTCCGAGGTCAGAGGCCGCCTACAGGGTGGGACCCCTCCGTTGTCATGGAGACAGTAAGTCCAGTTTAGAGCCTTGGTTGCCTGGTTACACTTGATGCTGAGATGGTCTTAAACTTGGCTCGAATTGGAAAATAGTTTCTACTTCCCCTGCTTCTCTCCACGTAAACAATTGCCTGGCTCTGGCATCATATGGCTTGAGGGAGTTATAATAATGATAATAAATGTGTTTTGATAGAATAGTATTCAAACAACACTATATTCTTTATATACTTTCACACTTTATTCAAATGTACAGTTACCTGAAACCAAATGAATCCCTTTTATCAGGTCTTTAATGTTGTCATACCTCCTGCCAATCAACTGGTTAATGGAAACCAGTGGTTGCTGCACAAGCTTACCTTAGCAAAGATATTACTAAAATTATTCCCTTGGTGCTCTGAAAAAGAAATATTATAAACAAATCTAAGTGACATATTTTTCCCTGCTTTTAATTGCTTGTAATTGCAGCCCTTAGTTTTTAGCGAGTAAATAAATAAATAAATGTTCTGCAAGATAAATCAACATAAATGAGAAAGTGTGGCTGGAGTTATGCCTTTGTTCTTAGATAATTAACTGAACATCATTTGTTTCCTACTGGATTTTCATTGCAAGCCCATCATAATGAGTTTTCATTTGAAGAGCTTTGTTCTAAAGTGAGATATCCACCGTTTGAAAAACATTACACCTACTCTTACCAAACAAGAGCCCTAGCGCTTTATAGGTGTTAGAGGGGTGGGGTGGTGAGGTGTCCATGATTGGAGTACATCTGAGTAACAGCAAATCTTCTGTTAGTGCATACTATATCAAGAAAACTTTTCTTCCAATCGAAGTGAACCATGTGTGGCATTTTGTTCCAAACTTGTATGAGCCTACATATCACCACCAACTGAAGAATTGACCTGCCATATGCACCAGTCAGAGTCTGAAACCATAGTTCATCCCTCTCAACTCCAGAAAGTCTTTGGAAGAGGAAAAGAGCCTCGAGATTCTCCTGTGAAATTTCTCCTTTGACGTCCTCCAGCAAGGCCATCAGAAAAAGGTCAGCATCCTGCTGGCTACAATCACTGAACTCTGGCCTCCTCCTGCTGGCCACCAAACGACCAATTTCTGTCTCGGACTGGACGGTGGGCTTTGATCCACTGGCAAGTCACAAAGCAGCTCTGTCCTATTACCTCACTCGTACATTTTCTCAGTGAAAAGATCTCCAACATCTTTGTCAGCCAGCAGAAGTTGCACTGATGAATTTACAAAGCAAATGGACATTTCAGTTGCTGGAACCAGCGGCCCTGGCTTGTTCACCAGTCCCAGCATTTACTTTGGACACAGATGATGAAACTATGTACCCTATAGAGGAGCTCAGCCCTCACACCTAATAACGAATGAAAGACATTACAGTACTTGTAAGGGTATAAAGGATAAAAAAATATGTAATGTTTTGGAAATGAACCCTTCGTTTGTTTCTCAGAGAACTTCTGGAACGCTGCGTTTTTCGACAAGGAGACATCCTACCTTCACTTCCCCACCTTCCACGGAGAGCTGAGTGCAGATATCTCCTTCCTGTTTAAAACCACAGCCTCCTCCGGTGTCTTCCTGGAAAACCTGGGCATAAGGGACTTCATCCGGATTGAACTCAGCTGTAAGTGAAAACCCTAAATCATAGATTTAAAGTAATCATCCATGATATTTTCATATAAATAAATGCCCATTTTGCTACTCTCTATCACTGATTGATATAACACAATAGTGATTTAACCTCTAACCAGTTCATGAAATCTTTTACATTTACTCTAATAAACACCCAGTGTCAGGTAGATCTTCCCTATAGGAAAAGTAATTTGGCGCACAAGATGTGATGCAGTTTATATTTCCGGCAGCAGCAACAGCAGTTTGTGTGGAATGAACAGAAGAAGAACTGGGTAGTTAGCATGAGCAGCGACAGCCACCATGGCTGAACAGACAAAGAAAAGAGCGCCACCTACAGAAACTCTTCATCAATAGAAAATCCAAGGAGAAAGACATCACAGTACTGGACACACTGTTTGATTGACATGTGATCTCTGGGAAGTAAAGTGCAGAAACATGGCCACTGAGCAATTTCACTTGGAGGTTTAGTCTCGCTCTCTCTCTCTCTCTCTCATACTAGGACTACTACCAGTTTCTGTGTCCTCCTTAGGGAAATCCCAGCATTGTTACAGCAGAAATCAGCTCCTGACCTACTACACCATTACTGCTGTTATTATGACAGCTGGTGTTGAGATTGCTCTGTATCATTATTACTGCTGTTAATATGACTGAGTTGGGCCAGAGAACAGTTTGTAAAATTGAGTTAGGCCTCTGGGTTTTTGTATCATAAACCTCTACACTCCCATGGCAATATAGCTTCTCCTTCCCCCGTCCCCATCACCCGTGAGGGATGATGTTTTTGTTTTCTCCTAACTTCTCTCCTAAATGTGGAGCGTGAACATGCTGACAATGTTTCTCACTGAGCAGACACAATAAGGTAGTAGAAAGACAGACTACATGTGGCCTTCAGCTTTCCTCGCAATAGTATAATTCATCCTACACCCAGTTCATGAAAGCTTTTACATTTGCTGTTCTAAACACCCGGTGTCAGGACTTTCCTGGGAAAAATCCTCTCGTGTACAGGAAGTGTGTCAGGAAGTGTGTCCAGGAGCAGCAACAGCAGTTTGTTGTTGTTTGTTGAAGAGCTGAGTAGGTAGTATGAGCATCGATAGCCACCATGGATAGGGTGACCAGACGTCCCCGTTTTCCGGGAATTTCCCGGAAATGTCCCCGGTTTTAACTGTGCGTTAAAAACAGACCGCAAAGTGAAATAATATTTTACGTGGCAAGAAAGACGGGGCAGCAGAGCCTACCGGTTGGTACCCAATTTTTACAAAGTCGGCCTGCACCATAGTCTCCCGGAACGTCCCTACTCCAGAGTCTCCCGGAAATGAGCCCAATCTCCCGACCAAAAAAAAACAAAAAAACAGCGCGCGGAATGTGATGGTTGGGTGATGTGATTTCGGGATTTAGCGAGCCAAATGGAACAACACGGAGCCAAAAAAAGAAAATACTCTACACAGTTATCATCAGACCACTCACGAACATATCCATGTCTTAAGGCAGTAAAAAATAAGCCGACTATGGCACACTGCACTGTGTGCAATTCTAGCTCTTCAGTCGCGGGCGGAGGTTTAAATGACTGCAAAAGATATGTTGAGGTAAACTCAGTTTAAGCTAGCCTAGGTAGCGATACACATTGCAAAGCAGCCCGTTAGTACAGAGGGAGGCTTAAATTAGCCAATGTCAATATAATTTATCTAAAACGTTTTTGTCTGTAAATCTACATGTCAGTGGGTATGTGCAGGGGTTAAAGTGGGCGTTCCGGCACCTTCGATTAATAAGTAGATAAATCTGATTGGCAGTTTCATACATAATAATGTCAAGCGAGTTCATTTCTGTGTGCTGCAGCCTGGCGTTCCTTCCAGCTGCCCCTCCTCTCCGTGTAGCCTCCTCTCTGAGGCGACATCCACAATAATACGTTTTCGTTTTTTTTTAAACTAAAACGATCTCGGTCCAAACAAGCGTTATAGCACAGTTTCAGAAATTATCTCCGTCCATAAAAACGCATATCACGTTACCATTCACCTACACTGGGCATGCGCGTGCCGGTGTAAACAGGAAGCAGATTGTCTGCTCTGCTTAGTTGCAGAAAATATCGTTATGAAGAACAGCAATGGCGAAAAGTAAGAGCAGAGATGTCTTTGTTTGGACGGACGACGAGGTGGAGCTGTTACTGAAAGTAACAAACGAGTATAAGGCGGTAAATATTGTTATTTGTCACAAAGTACTTGGCAATTAAATATTTACAGTGGAGCACCTTATATATAGTATTATTTAATAATTAATTTAAGAAAGTGTGTGGGTGCCCCCCCAACCGGTCAGCTACCACCACAAATAGAATCTAATTCTGTGGGAACCAGAATAGATGTGTTGTTGAAGTTATCTGATTCATCAAATGTCTTAAATAAATAATAAATAAACAATATTATGAGGCGAGTCATTTTTCCCCGCTGCACCGGATCTTAGGGTTGAGGGTGAGGGTGATGCACTAAAGACACAGTAGGCTAAGTGAGAGACCAGAAAGCCAGGGTAACCAAAAGAAGAAAATAATTATAGTTATAATTATAGTAATAATTAAAGTTCAGTCAAGGTTATTTTAAGTTAATAGGCATAAAGGGGAAACAATAGCCGTTATGGATTATAAAATTAAAGTGCACTGACAACAAAATGGCTGCTAACATGGATGGTAGGCATATAATATATTAGTTATAAGTAATTCTTATTTTTGTAGTGTCATCAGGATCAAACATCAGGAACAGAGAGATTTCATCAGTCACACAGAGAATGAGTAAGTGATTTGTGTCTCATGATCCCCTAATCAGGAGTAATTGAGGTAATGATAAGAATATTGGAGTAGTTCTCTCATAATTGTGATTGCAGCGCGAGTCCGGCGCGTCTCCCTGAAACCTTGCCCAAATCTCCCTGAAATCAGTTCTGTCAACTTGGGATGTTTGACAGTACAACAGTGATCAAAATACATGAAACCGGAATTGTCCCCCTTTTTTATTTCATAGATAATAACATTGCATATTTTAATGATATATTGACCGCCGAACTGGAAATGTCCCCGGTTTTCATTTCAGAAATCTGGTCACCTTAACCATGGATGAACAGACAATCTTTATCTACAGAAGTTTAGAAGTTTGAGTTCCAGCCGGAAGTCACATTCCAGACTTCTGCCAAGATATGATGATGGAGGAACAGGACTAACAGGGTCACTGAAGAAAAGCATAATCAGGAAAAATGCTTTTCCAGTTAACAATTTGACTGAAAACTGCCTCTAACTTTATCTAAATGTAGTGCAAAAACAAAAATATCTCTCCAGGCTGGATGAAACAAAAATATGCCTGTGGATAGGATGTGTGGTTGAGGCGTTGGCTGGATGTGGGTAGGCTGGTTCTCCCTGCACCCAACACCGGCTGTGACCAATTAAGCCTAATTGGACAACTGCAGCCTGGAACTGATTAAACCATGTGTTTGTCTTTTCCAGCGAGTGGGAACTAAACTGGCAGCAGGCACATCGACCTGAGAGACTGAGATTAAGAGACCAGACCAGGCCAGATTAATAGATTCATGTTGGCCTGATTTATTGTGTTTGTAGTGTGTATCAAATAAAACAGCGCGCCTGCTGCCGGTCAAGTCCCCACTCGCTGGCTATGGAGAGCCAAAACTAGCAACTCATACTAGCCTAGCCTAGATCTACACACTCTGAGACCGATCAACCAATAGGAGTAAGGGAAATCCATGACCAGCTCTGATGGACCGCCCCCCTCATTATCATAGGGACAGGGAAATACAGAAATAAATAAATAGGGAAAAGAATATATACGGAAATGCATTTATAAGGAAATAGATAAAAAGAGACATTTAGAAATACTGAATTCAATTCTCAGGGGAATAAATACACAAATAAGTAAATAGGGAAATAAATATAAACAGAAATAAATTCATGAGACAATAAATAAATAGGACAAAAAATACAGAAATATACATTTACACCAGATTTCATCTATTTATTTATTTATTACGGTGTGCATTCATGAATTTTATTTATTTTTATATATATATACACTGATTAGTTGATTTTATTTATTTATACATGAATTCATTTATTTATACTTAAGTCAGTTTTGGTCCTCCATAGATGGCTGCAGTTGTCTAATTAGCCTTAATTGGCCGCAGCTGGTGTTGGATGCGGGGAGAACCAGCCCTGGGAGGCTGTCTCTCTCATTAGGAGAAACAATAATGTCAGCGGGTCAGGTCAAGTCTGTGAATCGACCTGGTAGAAGTCAGCAGTAACAAGTCAAACTCACTCTGCCGGTGTGCCGGTCACCCCGGTCGTCCAAATGCCTTTTCCACAGTGACCATCTCTTACTTGTTCCCTCACTTCATTTCTCCCTCCTTTTTTTTCTTCTGTCTCTTCCTCGCCCCTTTTTCTCTCATCTCTTCATCTATCATCCCCCACACCTCTCCCTTTTCTCCCTTCCCTCCCCACTTTGCCGACTGTTTCCACCGCACCCCTCTCACCCCCCTCTCTCCCTTTTCTCTTACCACACACCACATCTCCCTCAAACCATCGCTGTCTCTATCGCCCCCTCCCACAGCCTCCATGGAGGTCCTCTTCTCCTTCGATGTGGGGAACGGGCCGTTGGAGGTGCGCGTGGAGGCCAGCATCCCGTTAAATGACAACCGGTGGCACAGCGTACGAGCTGAGCGCAACGTGAAGGAGGCGTCGCTGCGTGTTGACGAGCTACCTGCCGCCACGCAGGAGGCTCCCGCTGACGGCCACATCCATCTGCAGCTCAACAGCCAATTATTCATAGGTGTGTGTGTGTGTGTGTGTGTGTGTGTGTGTGGTTGTATTTCTATACTTATGAGTACCAAAAGGCCTCACAGGGAGAGAAAGATTAGATAAATCCTCCGAAGTGAGGATTAGGCGTGTAGAGTTAGGGGGGGTGGGGATGAATGTTGTCAATGAGGTCCTCACAAGTAAAGTGGTGTGTGTGTGTGTGTGTGTGTGTGTGTGTCTGAACAGTTCCCTCATTAGCAGCAGAGTGCTGGTAATAATTGCTGCTTGGCCTTATCACTTCTTATCCCTAAGACCCTTTGGGACACTAACAACATCAATCGTGCACATACACACACACACACACACACACACACACACACACACTTAGACACACGCATATCTACACACAAAGGATGAATATCTAAATAAATATCAGGAGATTAGTATTTTTTGTTTCTACAACTCATCCTGAAGTAGATAGCTATTCATAGAAATTAAACAGTTTAGTCAGCTGACTTTTTCTCTTGCAGCAGGAAATGCCACAATCACTCTCTACTTCCCAATCTAGGTCACATCAGACAGTAGTGTGGGAAACACTGTGCAGTTTTCCTTGGAATAGCTTGGTACAGTAGTGTTGTTACAGCATCACAGTAGATCCACATGCAGAGCTGATGGCGTTCAGACATCAGTATTAGGGTTGGGGCGATAGTGTGCATCCTCCTATCAACCGATGGTCATCACATACTGTATATCGTAGAAGTATTCGTCATCATGCCGGGGGAAGGGTGGGGGGGGGGGCATACACACATACACGTGCACGTACACACACTGTGCAGGCCTGATGATTAAAGTTAGATACAGCTTTTAAATGCGCAAGCAATCGCGTTTTTACATTTTAAATTGCAGTGTAAGTCCTCCAAAACAAAAGATGAAGTATCAAATTTCAAACCAACTTATCAAGCATTATTTTTGTCCCTGTGTGTGCGTCCCTATTCCAGTGTCAGCGTTTCCAACAGGGAATGTGTTAGTCAAGGGGTGCTTATTTGTCAAGGCAGCGAGCTATGCTTGTCAAGCGCATGTCAGGTGTTTTGCACTAGGCTACATTTTAAATCATCACAGCTCAATGTAATCAAGGTAATATAAATCAGTGATGGATTCAGTCTATGGCCGATCCCTGATGTATTTGTCACCCAACCCTAATCAGTACCAGACGGTTCTCCAGAGCCCTCTCTGACCCTACTGGCTCTGGATGCTTAGAAAGGTTAGGTGTGCTTGGCTGCTATTGGCTGCATTGGAAAAGGAGATGTTGAGTCAACACTTGCTAAACGTTGAACAATAATCACCCTTGATAAATAACCATGGATGAATGGATCATGCAGTGTTTCTGTGTGTGTGAGTATGTGTGTGTGCTGTGTGTGTGAGTATGTGTGTGTGCTGGTGGTTGCATGCAAGCATGTGCCTTTTTTTGTGCATTAATGTGTGTGTGTTTCCTGACGGAGGGTGTATCGTTTCCATGCAGCATATATGCCATTGCAGTTTGCTTGCCGTACCCTGGGAACTCTGGGTCTTTGAGTTATCAGTCTAGCTATCAAATTGTGAGATTAACACCTCTTAACACCTGTTTGTATAATCTTCATCAGAAGCAGAGTCCTGTTCCTCTCTGTTCCTCTCAACGTCTTCAAATCAAACTCTCATATCTTAACTTCATCAATTCCCCAGACTCCCTCGCTCCTATCGTTGGAAGCGTGGGGGTAAAAATGCAAATCCATCCTTCATTATGAGGCTTTATCTTTCAGCAAATATTATGGATGGAAGTTCATATCTGCAAACACACATTTTGAAGGGAAAATCAACCAACAAATAATGATGAGATTGGACAAAGGCAGAGAGATGGAGGTGAACATTGACTGTGTTAAGCTAATAATCCTCAGTCTTCCTCCTTTTGTGGGAAGGACTATATTGTTTTGTGTTTACTGGTGATGCTGAGGGATATATATGTTCGATTGGGGATGTGCTGGCTTTACATAGAAGACTGCTCTGGGGAAGAGTGTTTGTATTTGACAAAGCATTTAGGAGTTTCCACCCTCTTCCTGTTTTGGATATAAAGGGGCATGTGTTTCAGGGGCTTTTCATAATCCGCAATATTGCCAAAAACGCTGCATTGCTATAAACAATGTAGCCTATTTTTAATATATAATATTGCCGTATACATAAGGCAGTGTATTCCATTGTTTGGATGAAAACGCCATAGTACTGGCATGAGTGAATTTGTTGTATATGCCATGGCATTGTTCAACTTCCATTATTGCCATCTATAATTCATTTTGCATCTATAACAGTTTGAAGTGAGATAGCATGCAATAAATACAAAGTGACTTGGCTTGCATGGGTGTATAAGCAATAGTCTTGTCTTGTTTAATTCATCAGCCGTAGTTAATGTGATAGCCATAGTGTGTTATTAATCTCCTCTATGTTGGTTAATGAGAACAGGTATGTGTTCTTGCTTGATCCTTGTTTACCGTGAGAAAACATATGGCCGTGTATTTTTATGTGACACCGCGCCGTAGGGATGTTGCCTTCAGTTATTGTTGAAATCCTTATTACTCTTCAAGCTTCTTCCGATAATGGCTCTGTTAGGTTTTGTTTTTTCTCTGGCCATTCCTGTCCTATGTTTTGCTCCCTTGGTCGGAGGTGTTTGTGAGGGATCTGTCTTTGGTCGTTTCGGCCAAAAAGCAGTAAGGATTCAATTTTGATTTACAGGTGGATATTTTCCTGAAACTGCACTTACCAGCTTTGAACAATAAAAAGAAAAATCACATATGAATTTGGTATGAATGTACATTTTGTGTCAATTAGACTATACTTGGTTAAATTCCCATCTCTGTGTTCTCCTGTTGCTAGCTCTATGCTTCATATTCCTTGTAGCGGAAAGAGACTAGAATAGAGTCTTACAGGGGTTGGTCATTTAGTGGCAGAAAAGCTGCTGTGACTGAACAATTGAAGGTTTTCCAGGTTCAAGCTCCGAGCGTGATTCGCTGCCAAGTCTAATCTATGAAGACAATAACAGTTGTCACGCGTGAATAAAAGTTCAGAGGCTGCCAAGTTTGAACTCTGAGAGAAATGTCATTTTGCCAAGTCTAAAGCCATATCAGAATATTAATTGTCAGATGAACGGAAGAAGAGATTGTTAAAGGAAAGGACATCTACCAGATTCCCTGCCAGGTGGCTTGCGAACCACCCAGTTAGCCAGTGAACAGGCAGCATTGTGCGAGACCGTGAGATATATGGCAGATATAAGACTGCTCCCTGAATCACTGCTCCTGCAACTATTTGTTTTATTGCTTTACCAGTACTGGAGTGCTGGCAGAATAGAGTTATGCTCTTGGGGGTGCTGGGGCAACATGTGGATCTGCTCTGTGGCTGTCAATCACACAATCCTGCAGGATATAGATGAAAGGGAGAGAAAAGAAAAATTAGAAAATAGACCACAGACTTGAAGCCTTCCAGACAAAGGTAGATAATATTTGTGAGAGAGTGGGTGAGAGAGAAAGAGAGCTATGTATTATGTGTGTTGTTTTTTTGGCAGGAGGCACAGCGTCCAGGCAGAAGGGCTTTCTGGGCTGCATCCGCTCGCTGCAGCTGAACGGCGTCACCCTGGACCTGGAGGAGAGGGCCAAGATCACCCCCGGGGTTCGGCCCGGATGCCCTGGACACTGCAGCAGCTATGGCTCGCTCTGCCAGAACCAGGGCCGCTGTGTGGAGAGATCGAACGGTTTCTCCTGTGACTGTGGCCTGTCAGCCTATACTGGAGCCTTCTGTCATAGAGGTACAGACTTACAGATACACACTAACAGTACACACACACTAGAGTAATAGATAGATACACTCTTAAAGGTTAATTAAATGTTCATTTTCCTTTTTTAAATACTTGAGATTCTCACAGATTAATGTCCCTCTGCAAAACTTAACTATACACAAGTCTGTACTAAGAGTTTGTAATAGCTGTTATTTGGAGGGTTACCTCAACTGAATGGCAATAAGAGCACATCACAGTAAAAGCCTGGACATAAAACATTCTGAAGTTTGGATTCATTTGTGAGCAGATAGATCAGCCTACATTAAGAACTGTATAATAATAAATAATATTTGACTTGTTGGTCAGGTCTAGTCTTTCTCTTCATCTCAAGTTAAAGATGTTTCATTATTACGTGTTACCAATGGTTCTTGTATGAGAACAAAGCAGAGGTCAGACAGCTTTCTGAGGAGGATCGTTCAGTCTCTTTCAGTCTCTGCAAAGCTAGCTCCTGAACAGTGATTGTCAGCGTGTACATATTAAACCACCGCTGTCTAAAGGTCGATTACTGCCATGTAATTTCTTCTGCCACGCGGTACATCAAGGTCTTGATGGACAAACAGTGTGTTTAAAGTCAGTCAGGCTCTAGGAGACGTTTACTTCAATTCCTTGCTGCTAAAGGAGACACCGCATGTTATTGATTAAAGGAGTTCACACAGGGATATCTGAGTTTTGTTAAATAAACCAGTTTGAAAGTATATCATATTTATTTGTGCTATGTCATATTTATAAGGCTTTTATAAGATTACTCCTTTAATCTATATGAAATAAAGGCCACCCCCTGTAGGGTTCCAAACTTTCAAGCCTGATTGTAAGTCATGACGTGGGCAAGTCCGGTTAAAGTACAGCTCTGCTTCTTGTTGGAGCATTGCAGTGGGGGGACGGGGCTGTGCTGATATAATTGGTAGCTAATTGTTTTTTTCACAATCCAATAGCAATTCTGACTGTTAGAGTTGTTTTTGTTTTCTCTTGCTAGCTAACAAGGCACTGTTAAACTGGTTAGATACTGCAAAAAAACACAATCCATTAGAACTATTCACTCTCTGGCAAATCCAGAGTGTGCAAACAACTCAATAGACATAATTTACCAAGCAATATACAAACACATTTAAACAGAGTAATTTGGATTTTTCATGTGATGTTAAGTAATGGAAAAACACTTCAGTGAGAAGTGAGACAGTACTGAGCCGTCACAATAATTCAGCACACATGGAGAACACGTACAGCAATGTTGATGAATGTGGTTCACCATTCTGCTCAGCCACTGACCCACCAATGACGTCTCAACTTTCAGAGGTATCGGCCAGCTTCAAGTCGCGCACGTCCATCAGCTACACCTTCAAAGAGCCGTATGAGCTGAGCAGGAACAGCAGTGCCTTACCATCCTCCATCTACTCCGATATGACCCTGAGAGGAGAGAACATCTCCCTGAGCTTCAGGACCAGTCAGAGTCCTGCTCTGCTCCTCTACGTCAGCTCCTTCTACAGAGAGTACCTGGCCCTGCTCATCAGCAAACATGGTGAGGACACACAAATTGCTTTTATTTCCATCCATTAGGATTATTCAGATTCCTACTTCCTCTAGAGTCTCAATCCATGCAGCCAGGCTAATTGTTACTGTATTGTCTCAGGTTCAAAGAAAACATTTGCTGTAACTGCCATTAAGACATAAGGAGCAGTGTTAATTGCAGAGGTGTATGAATACAATCAAAATCTAAAACAACAAATTCTGCTCTTAAGAAGTAAAAGGTAGAAGTAGAACACAGCCTGGTTTCAATGAGTTGAAGAATAGCAGGGCAAGTTGTCATCAGGTAACTGCACTCATACTGAAGTAGTCAATTAAATCCCTGAGAGAGGTTTCTCTTGGACGCCCCAAAATGGCTTCTCATAGCAACCCCTTCTCCCATGTGCCTCAGCTGCAGCACACAGAGGAACTCTGTATCCTAGTCAGTCACTCAAAGCCTGAAACAGTCTGCGTCTCCTCCAAGATTATATGCTCTGATGATGAAGATGTGCTCTTAGAACAAATAATAGTGTGTGTGCCGCCACAAAAAAACAAAGAACAAACAAACAAAGGAATGATAGTGATATAGTTGGATAGTTTGGATATGGCATTTTCTGTGGTTGCGTGGAGTGATAAGTTGTAAGCTTTGTAAAAATAAATGTTTTTTGATCATCTGTTTTCATCTGTAAAGCCTGTGGACAGACATCACAGGGAGATCAAATTATCCATGTTAATCCCCTGAAAATGATTCAGAGTAGCACTGTGAAGATTATGAAAATACATTTTATATTGTGAAGTGCTGTCGATAGAGATCGGGGCATTAATCCTCGTAATATTAGGTGGTATATAGCTTCTTACATCAGCTGCTGCTGTCTTGGAACATTCAGATGTCCCTTAATTTCATGTGTTTTGCGTGAAGGAAATGCATGCTCTGTAACCAGAGCAGAGAATGTGGACATTTGAAGTAAAATGACTCAAATGTGTAATTAATTAAAATACTAAATGATGTGTTTCTTGGAACCAATTAATTAATTTAAGCATTAATTCCATACACTACAGTCATTTAGCAGACACTTTTATCCAAAGCGACTTACAAGGGTGATAGTTGACACTATGTGGGGATTAAACCCACGACCCTGAGACTGAGCTGAGCTGTCCAGACCACATACATCTAAGAATTTATACGATAGCTTTGATTCATGTTTAATCTTTGAGCAAAATACTAAAAGGCTGATTCAGACATGGCATTTATACCCACTTAGCAACGCTGTAAAGATCTGATCACTTTTATCTTTTAACGAGACGTATGAATGTTTTATATTATCTCGTCTGGTGTCTCGATTGCAAACCATGGCACAGCTCCATATTGGGCAGAATTATGCTGACAGGTTATTGGCAAGGACTAAATACATGTCACATACCCCTTATTTGGCAGCTAACCTAAAGCGCTTATGAGCTGGATCACAGCCTGGGACCCAGCTGGCCAATCCAGTCTGGGTTAAAGGTGTCTGGATGTCCGCTGTCGGGGCCACTAGGCTTTGTATCACCCTGCACGAGTAATTCCAATCAGGATTTTTTACTGTCTATGTTACTGGCTTTGATCTATTACTGTTTTATTGTTCATGGAGCACTTTGTCACTCTACATGAGCAATTATTAAAATGACTTTTAAATGGTCACAGTATTGCAAGTTGAAATTATGGTTGAAATTATGCTTTTAATGATGGTTGGTGTACTTCAAATTTAAGAAACTGATTGTATTAGAGATCTTTTTTTATGCTTGATGGGTAATGGCTACAGTCTGATGTTACATTGTATATTATACATTACAGATTACCACAGGTATATTGTGTTACAGTTATAAACTGTGTGTATTCCCTGTCTATTGTGTGTATTCCCTGTCTGTTGTGTTTTTATTTTTGTATTTTGCTGTTTGTATTCCCTGTCTGTGTTTTTATTTATTTTCATTTTCCCTCGGAAAATAGATTTCAATCTCAAGGGACTTCCTGGTTAAATAAAGGTATAATAAAATAATTGTGCTTTTAACCATATAATAATATAATGCTTGTTATGAGGTGCTGGTGCTTCAACCATACAGCAAAAAAGGGTTTGCTGAAGGGGTGCTCAGTCCAGGGATTTTTTGGGATTTTTTGGGATTTTTTGTCATAAGCATTTCGGAGCAAGCTGCTTCGTCAGGGCACAGTATATTACAATATTTCCTTTCTTAAGGTGTGCCAAGTTTTGCTGTCGTTTTCTACCCGCGGTAACGTACCAGTGTGTTGTTTTGCGTTTGTGCAGATGAGCTGGAGGTGAGGTACAAGTTGCACAACAGCAGAGCTGCAGAGGTGTTGGGGAGCAGAGTCAGGAACCTGGCCAATGGAAAGCTACACACAGTAACCATCAGGAGACTGGCAGACACTGTCTCTGTCCAGGTAACACACACATACATACACACACACACACACTCACACACTTTTCTCTCAATGAGGTTATAACAAGGATGCTTTTGGAAATATTTTTGGAAACCTGGTAGTGACCCGTGTCTCTTCCTTTCTGTCTGTGGCTCCACTCTAGTCTCAGAGTGATCAACATTAGCAGATGTCCCATTGATAAATGACTCATTAGGGTCCAAATCTCTGTGGGCAGCCAATGTATTATATCCTCTGTTTTACTTTAGAGAGTGTGTGTAGTGTGTTCCTCCAAGGCGTTACCCACCTCAGAACCTGTTCCAGTTACAACACACAACAACACATGGTTCGACTGGTTTTCAGCTTTGGTGTTGAATGCCATTTATCTATGGAGGTCTGATTAGAACGTCTTCATGTTTAACGGAGCAGCCCTCATTAAAACACCGCAGTGCCAAACGCCACCCTAGATAAATGGCGTAATTGTTGTCGCTGAAAGTGTAGAGACTGCCGTTACTTCACCGAGCTGCTGTGCATTTTCTTTCAGATTGACCAGAACACCAGAGAGGACTTCAATCTGACATCTGATGTAGAATTCAACGGCATCAAATCGCTCGTACTGGGGAGAGTGCACGGTAAGTGAGGCACTCTCAGCACAGCCTCATGCACTTAGACAGGCTCATTTGAATAAAAGCGCTGAGATGTTTGGCCTTATCTGGCAATCAGCTATTCTGGGGCTTTTCCGCTGTGTTATATTCCTCCTGTTGGGGCGGACCCCATGGGAAAGATGCTGTCTGTACAACAGCTGTGTACTCGTACCACCAAGATGATAATATTACTCAAACGGTCACAAAGACAGCACTTTGGCTAGACGTGTTCACTCAGGACAACCTCAGAACTGACTGGAACCGCCCTCTTAGGTAATCAATGTGTGGCACTTTAAATCTGTACAGGTACATGAACGATTGGGGAAATGATAATGATGACATTGTTTGTTAAGTCCGGACAGCGGCAGTTCAGAGCCAATATGTTGGTACATTCTTATCTGAGTTATCAAAATGTTGAATAATACAGTCTCTATTCCTCATGTCTGTCTGGCCGACAGGGAGAACTGCTTCAGTCAGCCCTAATGGTAATAACTTCAGAAAAGGTCCTCCACTTTGTATGGTAATGAGGAGAGACTGAAAAGCACAAATTACTTAGAAGATTGGAGTAAGCACCCTGCAATCCAACATGATGACCCATAAGCCTTTGCTGGCGTGGGCGGGGTCAGGATAAACCAGGAAGACGCTCTTTTACAGTTCAACCTCTCTGTGCGTGACAGAGTATTGTAGCTCCACGTCACTCCTCTCCTCCTCTATGGGAACGCTCTCTCTTCCCCGGTGTATCTACTTGAACGAACAGTAGCCAGTCAACTTACAGATTTTTTGACAAAAAATAACCTGCTTGATCCCTTTCAATCTGGCTTTAGATCCCTTCACTCGACCGAAACTGCACTTACGAGAGTGGTAAATGATCTTTTGTTAGCTATTGACTCCAATTCAACCTCAGCACTATTGCTACTTGACCTGAGTGCAGCCTTCGACACAATTGATCATGCGATACTCTTGAACCGTCTTGAACATTATATTGGTATCCGGGGATCAGCCCTTTCTTGGTTTAGGTCTTACCTACTTGATAGATCACACCACGTCTTTTACAACAACATGACCTCAGAGTGTTGCAATATGGACTTTGGTGTCCCACAAGGCTCTGTCCTAGGACCACTGCTATTCTCTATCTATATGCTACCACTTGGTGGCATCATTCGCAAATTTGGCATTAACTTCCATTGCTACGCCGATGACACCCAAATTTACATACCAGTCAAACCAACCGATGACACCCAATTCCAAAAACTAGAGGCCTGCCTATCAGAGGTCAAATATTGGATGTCCCTAAACTTCCTACTCCTTAATGGCAGCAAAACTGAGATGCTGATTGTGGGACCGGCTAGACATAGACACTTATTTGAGAATAGTACTCTTAACTTTGATAGTTGTGTAATCTCCCAGAGCCCATACGTTAAAAACCTTGGGGTAAAATTCGACCCTACCCTCTCATTCGAGTTGCACATTAAGGAGATCACTAAATCAGCGTTTTATCATCTTCGCAATATTGCTAAAATTCGACCTATGCTAACAGAGGCAGACGCAGAAATTTTAGTACATGCCTTTGTATCATCCAGAATCGATTATTGCAATGTCCTTTTCTCGGGCTTACCTACTGGGCGCACTAAAAAACTACAACTGGTCCAGAATGCTGCTGCCAGAATCCTGACCAAAACTAGGAAATTCGACCATATAACTCCCATCCTGTCCTCATTACACTGGCTACCAATTCAGGCCAGGTGTGACTTTAAGGTGCTTTTACTTACATATAAATCATTACATGGGATGGCACCGTCCTATTTATCCGATTTGATTAAACCTTATAAACCGCCACGCGCCCTCAGATCTCAGGACGCTGGCTACTTGTCTATCCCAGCAGTCAAAAAGAAAACTGCAGGTAACAGAGCCTTCTCTTACCGGGCTCCCTATCTATGGAACAGTCTGCCTGCCTCAATCAGAGAGGCAGGCTCTATCGAAGTCTTTAAGTCAAGGCTAAAAACCCATTTATTCTCTCTGTCATTTGACCAGCCTTGAGGGAGTGGCTCAGTCTCTTCTCAGAGTAAGGCTAGACCAGTTAGCTCATCCTAGATCAGGGTCCTGCCGATGGATACTAGCATCCTGCCTACATGTCCTATTCTCCTGGTCTACCTGCTCCTGTCCACTGACGCTGGTCATGTCTGTGTGAGTGAGAGTGTGTGTATGGGTGTGTGTGGGTGAGTCTCCTATCTGTTCCAGGCCGCAGCCCGGCAGAGTTGGCGTCTGGTTGGTCCCGCCTCCTAGGACGATGCTGACTGAGCAGACGTTGCGTTCTCCTATCTGGGCAGAGTTGGCGTCTGGTTGGTCCCGCCTCCTAGCACGATGCTGACTGAGCGGACGTTGCGTTCTCCTATGTGGGCAGTGTTGGCGCCTGCATGGTCCCCTAGTCCTATGATGACGCTGACTGAGTTGCCGTTGCTGTGATGCCGGCCCATCAGATCTGGATGTCCCACCAAAATAAACTTTCATATATTGTGTATACGCTGCTTGCCCAAACTCGGCATCTATTGCACGCCCAACCGTCCTGGTAGGGGGATCCCTCTCTGAGTAGCCCCTCCCAAGGTTTCTCCCAATTTTCCCAGTGAGGGTTTGTGGGAGTTTTTCCTTGTCCTCTCTGAGGGTCTAAGGCTGGGGGATGTCGTGTACTAACCATTTATTATTTTCACATGTTGGGCACTGTGAAGCCCTTAGAGACTGTAACGGTGATTAAGGGCTATACAAATAAATGTGATTTGATTTGATTTGATTTAAAAGGGGGTAGGACTTATAATAGCGTCAAGGTGACATTGCGCTCCGCTCTGCCGTGACTTATGTTCTCTTTAAATAACACCATCTGAGACAAACTCAGAGATGTTAAATACACGAAGGCTGATGGGCTTTGAACTGTAGTCACAACTCCCTGATGTGGAAAAGCTGTGGTCGCTGTAAAAAGTGAAGCTCTTACTAGAAAATCTGTCCATGCAAAAAACAAAAAATGTTTCATGTTATGCACACGAGCACCTGCTGTAGGAAACCGATCCGAACTGATGCCACGACTGTTTTTGTGTAAAGCTCCTTGCATTTTTGCTAGTGCCGTTTCTCTCAGCGTGGTGTACAGTATGCTGACACGGCCATGTTAGCATGTGACCCGGCCTTGCCTCTACTGAGCCAGAGGACTCAGACAGCCATATCAGTATCAGAGAGGCAGCAAGATAGTTGATTCTCTGTCACTCCCAGCCAGCCCTGTCATCCATCAGCCTAACTAATGGAGCAGGAATGAATGGAGAGACTCCCAAGACTCACAGAGCGAGAGAGAGTGGGAGAGAGAGAGATACAGAAGGAGAGAAAGAGAGTGATACAGAGAGAGAGAGGTGAAGGTAAAGGGTGAGAGGAGGTGGACGGTAACCTTCAGTGCCTAGCAGCAGGATCCAAGGCCATGTCCTGCCACAGTGGTTCGACTGCTCAAACAAACATCCAAATCTTTGTTGGTAAAACCACAGACACGTTTCAGCCCTGTGAACAACCACTAATGCTGGTGATTAAACCTTTTTTTTTACCGCTGCCCTTTTGTAAGAGGTCATAGCAATCTTAGAAATATCAACCCATGATCATTATTTTCTTTTGGGCTCACATGGATATTTGTTTTTCGTCTGTGTGTGTGTGTGTGTGTGTGTGTGTGTGTGTGTGTGCCATAGCCATGAGAATTAATTGGAGACAAACCCTAAAGCCTGCAGCACAATTTGTATTGCAGCAAACTAAACCAGTTTTTGAAGCCAGAGTTTCAAACGCAAATGTGTTGGCACAGCACTCCTTCTGGAATATATTTTTTGCTCAGTTATTGTTTAAGGTATTACGTGCAGCATTTTATTAACACCAGTAAATCAATACCATATTCATTTTGAGACATTCAATGTAATTACTGTAAACAGTAAACAAATGAGACCATCACAGAGGAGATTGGGAAACAGGAATTAGGGCGCCGTTCTTCCAGCGCAAAGAGTTTTTCGCAGTAGCAAATGATGGAACTATCACTGAAACTACCTCTTCCAACATATAACTTCCTCTTCAAAAAAAGGCAACAGGGTTCATGGGAAATGTGGTCTTAATTTTGAGAAACCCTAGCACTAACAATACCTCTGGTGTGAGAGACCAATCGTATTATTATACAAAGGTGTCGCAATTAATTTGACAATGATATATCGATGTTTAAAATTCAACACATGACACCTTTAATGTTTATCACAGGGTATACTGATAGTTGCATATTTGCAAATCACTTACCTTAAGTCTGTCTGCCTCCTATTTTTTCTGTCTGTCTGTATGTCTGTCTTTCTCTCTGTGTATCCAGACTCTGAGTTGGATCCAGAGCTGGCCAGACTGGCCTCTCTAGGGTTTACAGGCTGTCTGTCAGCCGTCCACTTCAACTCCATCAGCCCTCTGAAAGCTGCTCTGCTCCACCCTGACAGCCTGGTCATCATCACCGGCCCATTGGCCCATACCAGCTGTGGTTCCTCCACTCCAGCCAATCCCTACGCAGCAGAAACCACACACTCCTTATCAGGTGAAAGGAGAGGGCACAGACCCTATTTTAATGATATGTTATATTATTGTGTAACCCCCCAGAGGGTCTGTGTCCTTACTGGAATGTGACTGATATGCATCCTCTTTTTTCTGAGGGCCGTTCTAACTTTTCTATGGGCTCATTAAGTACATACATCTTCCTTGGTAAGCAGACAGAGCGATGACACTGCGACAGATGAGATTGGTCAGATAACTGTAGTACAGTCCTTTTGAAGATGTGCTGAGGCATTCAATGGGCACTGTCTGCACTGACTGATACCGTTACTCATCCTGTCTCCACTCCTTTATCTTCATTTTTTCTCTTATTCTTATTCTATTTCACACTTTCTCTAATGTCTCTCTTGCCTCTATCCTGTCTTTGTTCCCTTTTTTTTCTTTGTTCCCCCTCACCTCAACGTCATTTCTCTCCCTCTTCTCTGTATCTCTCGGTTTTCTCTTTCCCATCTTCTCTCTCTCTCTCTCTCTCTCTCTCTCTCTCTCTCTCTCTCTCTGCAGACCAGTCTGGTTCAGTGGACCCAGGTCAACCTTTAGTCAATGCCATCAGAAGTGACTCAGCTCTAATTGGAGGTACTGTAACAGGAATCCATTTCTCCACGATTCAAAACAATTAATTAGTGTAGCATAACTACCAGTGACTCATGAGTAAAGAGTTGGGTGGACAGAATACCATTCCCAACCTTTGAACGTCTGCCAGTTCAGATGGATCAAAAGTGAGGAGTTGATCTTGGAGATTGTGGAGAAAGCGAGAGCCAGGGAGAAGAAGTTTAAGGCTGGGTGTTTAATGAGGAGATGAATGCACAAAAGGAATGCGCAACTAAATACTTTAACAAGTATACATGGCCATTCATTTTTAAACCACTTTAATGCAGCATTAAATTGAGTCTAGCAGTATTTTGTCTCAGTATTTTCAGATAGGTTGTTCTACTAAATGAATTAAATTGGATTTCTTGATGCTTGGGTTTCTGTACAGCTAAAACAAGGCTTTGGAAAGAATACTTGATGACATTTTTTTAGATAGCAAGACAGTCAGACCACCACTAGGAAATGGAAGTAACATACACAGGGGAGAAATATAGTCAGAAATCACACTGACTTCACAGTCATTGTGCAATCCTTTGACACATTTTAGTGCGCTAGATTAAGACACGAGGAACACAGTGTGGCAGAGGATCACAAGACTCTCCATTGTTCCAGAACAACACACATATTAAAATCCCACTGCTGAGCCGCAATATGAAGACAGCATGCTTAAATTGGCACAAGATATAGAGGAAAATTCTGTTTTAATCTTCTCTCGTTTGCTGTAATCACTAAGTTTGTCAGGTTTTCAAAAGACAGTTGTTTGTCATCTTCTTGATTTGAACCACTTTCTGCTGAAACACAGTATATCCACTTTTGGAAGAAAAAAAATATGCCCGAGGTCCATCATTCAATATTCCTAAAATATCAAGGACCCAATTTTCAAAGGTATTCTAATTTTATCAACCAAGGACTTAAAGCTACAATATGCAACGTTTTGCCTTGAGGCAGGAAGTGTATTGATAGTCTTGCCCTCCTCCCCCTCAGTTGGTCAAGTTCTCATCCCAATGCTTGTCACTCATCTAGATGAGCTGTCTACCTTGAAACGGTATCTCACCTGAGGCTGAAGTAAGCGGCATCTGTAAAGCCTCCGCAAGCACTGAAGAAGCAGACAACAAATGCAGTCAATCTGAAATAAAAAAGACACTGTTTCCAAAGGGTCTTTTCTGCCACACATTTAGCTTCGCTGTACTTTTGTTTCTTACTGTTTGTTTCTTCCCTGAGCAAATGGAGTATGTCCCATAACATCATTAAAAGCCAATTCAGGCAAACTGGGATTTAGGAATGTATGCACAGACAGACACAGACTGATAATGTGTAATGTGTATTATTTATTTATTGTGATTTTAATGTCGCAAAGTTGCACACTGCAGCTTTAGTAACCGAATATCCTTATATAACAAAATGTAGTTAAAAAGTAGCCAAACTCTTAATTTGTTCCTAAGTTTCTTATTTTACTTTTGTGGTTTTCAGGTGTGATAGCAGTGGTGATCTTTGTCGCTGTGTCTGCGCTGGCGATAATGGCCAGACTGATCTACAGGAGGAAAGAGACGTATCGGAACCAGGAAGTAAAGGGAGCCCAACCTGAAGACGGCCCAGAGTTCCCCTTCAACAGCCAGGCAGACTCCCACAACGCGTCCAGTGAAATCCAAAAGGAGTATTTCATTTAGTTGGACCCCTGACCTCCCAATGACCAGACGGTGTTGGAGACAAACAGGAAAGACTGGGATACCTTGGAGAGCCTTAGTGCTTTACAGAGTCCCTCAGATACTACTGGAGCAGTGGCTCAGCAAGATGTGAAGACAAAACCGGAACAATTCATACTTCTTTTCTGTTTTGTAAATAGTGTATACTGGCACAAACAGGCAAACGTGTTGGACTTTAAGGTGTTGATGCTGTCGTTTACAAAGATGTAAATATTTAAATTGTAAATGGTGATTTGTGTCCTTATAACAACTTGCCTATATTTCTCTGCCATATTGAAATGTTACAAATCATTATTAAAGGAATCATGCAGTATGGTTATGATGATTCAGACACAACTTTGTTCCAGTGAAACTAGGGTTAATTTCTAAGCATTTTTCTATGATGATGATAAACCTGTCAAATTTGAGATGTCTGAGCCATATGTGTGAAGACAAAACAAAGGCTTTAAGCAACCGGTGGATTGACATGTGTGTTTCACATCTACATATAAAAACACAGCCAAAGCACAACCCCAAAATCAACTAAAATCCATCCATCCTTTACCACCATTTACATCATTTAAGTTTTCAACATGTATATACACTGTATGACTGCAACAGAGCAGCTTAAAAATAATCTTTCCTTTTACTTCATTTTTGAGTGCTCCCAAACGCTGTTATGTTATTCAGTGTGTTTTTTCTTAATATCATGAGCCAAATAAAAGCTTTACCTTGATATAAGATTTTTTCCCCCCTTCTGGCTACCACCCGCTGTGAGCAGCTGTCACCAGAGATCTCTAAATGGCTTTCAACAGTAAAGCTTCATGCACAGACAGCAGCGCAGACTATAAAACGTTGTGACTGTCAGTCACCTCCCTCACTCTACACCGAGACATTTAATGTGTTCTGTTGAAGTGCTAATCTGTGTTTGTCTGACAGGTAGACTAAAAGGTCATCACAATGGGAAAGAGATATATTCTCACATAGGCTGACAAAGAGACATAAATGATATAATGAAAGCCAGCCATCCAAACATAAATATTGGAAATATACACTCAACAGTCTCTGCAGGACTTTGTGGAGGGATTTGAATGGGAGAAGCTGTAAAAAGTTGATGCATTTTTAATTTCTTTATACATTTGCTTGTTTTAATATTTTACCTCAGCACAGTTGAGACCTGGTGTTCTTAGTTTTTCATACAGCTCTGTCAGCAAAGAGTTGTTTCATGATTGAAGTAATAATTTGTGACATTTTCATATAATTAAATATCCATCTTGCTGCTCACAATCATATGATAAAACACAACAGTGATTCAATCTCTAGCCAGTTCATGAAAGCTTTTCCATTTGCTGTTTTAAACACCCGATGTCAGGTAGGTCTTTCCTGGGAAAAATCCTCTGGTGCACAGGTAGTGATGCGTTTTATATTTCCAGTTTGTCTGGAATAAAAAGAAGAAGAACTTGGTAGTTAGCATGAGCAGCGATAGCCACCATGGCTGAACAGACAAAGAAAACTCATCTATAAAAACTCAAATAGAAAATCCAAGGAAAAAGATGTCACAGTACGGGTAACACTGTTTGATTGACAAGTGATTTCTGAGAAGTGCAGTGCAGAAACACCACAGAACCATGAATAAAACGATCTGGCAGATTATCACTTAAACAGACGGAGCCATCATAAAAGTCAGGTCATGCATCTCCTGCACCTACCCTGAGGTAGTAATGCAGTAATTTTACAGAGTGTCAATATTGTAAACGCAAGCTTTTCTCAGTCAACGGTTTGCCATGCACAGGCCGAATCATTTTTAAAAAATGGATTCCTCCTGTGGATGGAGCAATATTACAGTAGCACTGTAACTGTGGCATGGAGTGCAGGGAATTCTACAATGGCTGCATCAGTGACTGGTGAATCAATCAATACATTACGTAGAGCATCAGCTATTCTATGATGAGCCCCGACCTGCAAACCCATGTTACAGGGACTATTTTTACATGCACACACTAATCTATTTATTGACTTTTTTTTGATTATGGGATTTATTCAACTAATCTGTTTATATGCATTAGAAGGTTAATGTTAATATTCCCGTTTTTGTGCAATTGTGCAAACTGCAGTTAATAAATACTGTAGGTCAGTGTTGCCTGCCTCCCCATAGGCTATAAGCAATGTCAATCATTTCCCTCATGTCCCTCCCTCCTGACTGCAGTCATTTTGTTCCTTTTATTTCTGCTTGTTCATATTGTTCACATGTAATTGACCCACAGTTTATTCAATGCAGAGGCTCAAGACATTAATTAACATTAATTAACAACTTGAGGTGTGTTGGGCAAGCGTCACAACTTGAAAACTACAATGGACAGGCTTACTCAGAGTATGGTATTTACATTTTATTCTATTAACTAATTAATGTGACTAATATCTCAGTACTCTGTGTGTCTTATTCACATTATGAATACTTTTTACTGTTTACATGAGCCACATCTAAATCACAGGATGCCCATAATTGTGTTAAGACTGAAGTATCAGTGTGCGTGTAATCATAGCCTTGTCATCTGTCAAACCGTTGTCAACAGACAGGACAAACATACCGATCAATGTTATATTTGGAATGGCTTGTGAGCTGCTTAAATATTAATTTCATTTTATATATCATATTAAATTGGTTCAAGGAGTCATATTCCATTTTTGGTTGTCAGCGGTTTGCTTTCTTTGCTGACGATGCACCAGTTTAGAGTTGAACTGAACAGTTATTAGTGTAACTATGATAATAATGTAATGATGCTGTCTTGGTGAATAATTGTCATATCAGTGAGTTTGATTGAATTACTCTATAAAGGTTGTTTGGTTAACTGAAAAAATCTGATAATAAAACTTCTTTTTAAAATACTGAGATGTGTTTAATTTCAAGTGGAAAACTTAATTGCCCGTACTTGAATGAAAGGATGCATGTATGAAAGAATGAATAAGGACAGCACATTTCACATTGAATACAGAATGAAAATTGATAGGCTATTAGGTATATGCTTATGGTAGGTACAGAAGTACCCATCTATAAAGTGCCCTACAGCAGTGTGTGTGTGTGTGTGTGTGTGTGTATGTGTGTGTTGGGGGGAGGGGCAGGTCTGTCCAATCTGTCTCTAACCTGTTTCCAATCAGTTCAGCCTCTGTGAGGATGAAGGGCTTTTATAACAGATGCTTCTTCTTTGAATCACTACATTAATCACACACGTTCACAAACTGACAAACATATGGGCACACACAGAATAGATGGTAATTGCTTGTTAATGTTAATGCGTGTTATGTAACATATGCCTGCTGGACAGTTTTTTGACAGAGGAGTCTGCTGAAGTTTGTAACATGTAGGCACAAGTCAAGCAGAAATACTAACTAACATGGGAACATATTGGTGATTATTGTGTCAGCGCTTGCTGCATGAATAACAAAATCCTAATACATAATTAAGTACTTGGCAAGTACTCAATGAACAAACCAGTAAATAGCATCAGGTCCCATATTATTCAATTTTTTGTTTTCAAATCTACTGTGGCTCAGGATAAGAATAATGTTCTTCCGGATGTTTTGTAAAAAATGTAGTTTGGTTGAAAGGGTATTTATTGAATGATTTTGAAGACCTGATAACAGGCCGACAACATCAGCTCCTCTAATTCAAATGAGATAAGCCTGTTGTTCGACCAAACATTAGAATGGGCAAGATTGTTGGGGTCAGACGTGGCAGTTCCAGCATCTCAGGAACAGCTGCCCTCCTGGGATATTCACCACTACAGTCTCAAGAATGGTGCAATGAACAAAAAACATCCAGTGAGCAGCAGTTCTGTGGCCAAAAACACCTTGTTAATGAGAGAGGTCAGAGGAAAAATCGCAGACTTGTTCAAGCTAACAGAAAGGCCATAAATGCTCAAATAACAGCTCTTTACAACAGTGGTGTGCAGAAGGGCACCTTGCTGAATCCATGCTGTGAAGGCTGTTCTGGAGGCAAAAGGCTACCTAATAGGTAGATAGGTGTACCTAATAAAGTGGCCGGTGAATGTATGAGGTCATGTGTGGTACTCATACGTAGTGCATGAGGATAGGCCTCAAGTCCTGTAGTCACATCTAGCCAGCACAGTTGTAGTCCGACTTGACGACTACGACTGCCCGGTTCATGTGGTGGGTTCACTAATACTCATAGAAGATAGTCTTGAGGAAAACTTCCATGTTTATGTGCACATTAAAGTCTTGATGGAGGGAAACAAATCATTAATGTAGCAGAAAAAATCAGTGGGAAAAAAGTGTTTAGAGACAGCTGAGCTCTTTTGTTTCTCTGTTAAATGAAGCTGAAACACAGCAAGGCTTTTCCTCTCTACAGCAAATTAAATTAGCATAAATTTACATCACAGATTGCTGTTCCTCCTAAACTTTTTGTTCTTTTTATGCGCTACATGACATTACTGATGGGTATTAATATGTGTCTGTCTGCAGAGTGGAGATAAAGTAGACTAACTGACTAGAACTAAAACATCCAGGGGATGGAAATGTCAAACTCATTTTTTTTGAAGACCAACTTCTCTCTCGGTTTTAAAAGTTGGAGGTTACAGCAGGAGGTTACAGAGTCTGATTCAACAACACCCCCTTTCATTGGATGCATGGGTCAATTGAGTATGGAAAGGTGTGGCACCTAGCATACCTTAGCCTAAACAAATCCAGATTTGATCTTGTAGTTTTAATTATTGCAACAGAGAGCAATGAACAAGCAAAAACTGACTAACTGGTCTATTCACAGGCCACATCTAAAATGAAACAAGGGAAAACTAGCTTAGCGCAAGGTACATGTTTGCCAGCTATGAGTGTCTTGATCGTAAATCACCGATAATAGGTCACTACTACAACTGAAGAAGTCCAACAAACAATATGCAAAACCTAAATCAAATCTAATGTTGTACACACAACGTGACTTATCGGGAAACCAGGGAACTTGAAAAGAATCTGCTACCTGCTAGTGTTGCAATCTTCCAATGTAAGTGCACCGAGAAATAGCAACAGCAGAAGCAATAACTCAGAGCTATTAGCTGACCTATAAAGGTTACTACCACAGGAATAGTCTCTAGGGGGGTCAAATGCCAAAATATAAGACCATTAAATGATGTCTATTGCAGTAGCACATAGCTGTAAGTTGCACATGTCCTGACTCTGAATAAGTAGACAACTATGAACAAAAATTTGTTTTTTGGAGTGGTGGCAAGCGTGTATGTCTTGTATTCAAGACGCTGTGGGCTGAGTACAGCTTATCCTTTTTTTTTCATGTTATCCCCTCTCTCGCAGTCTCCAATGTACACAATTTAAAGCTGCACTAGGCACCTTTGCATGTTGGCGGCTCCAAATAGCAGCGAGAACTAAAGATTTTACCTGTGTGTAATGTAATGTCATATCAGTAAACTGCACACAGCACGCTCATGTTTACCAACCCAGCTCGTCTGTGATGGTTTATACCACCGTACAGTTTAGGAGACTTTGTATTTTGCTTTTAAGTTTTAATTTATCACTCAGAGTGTCCATACCTGACACCAGAATTTAAATTGGGTAAATAGGGCAAATCTATGAGGTTTGTCAATTAGGAGGGATGGCACACACTTCTGTATTGAAGGCCCATCTCAAGATTTCAGTTGTAAAAAAAAGTTTTGCCTAGTGCAGCTTTAATGAAGCAGAAATGTTTTTTTATAAAAGTTCACTCAGAAGGAGGGTAAAAGGATCCTTGCTTATAATCTGCAGGAGGCTTCCCACTTTGAAAGAGGCTGCCTTAGACAGGAGATGTTGAACAGAGCAAGACGACTTCTAATTATCCTGCAATGGAACCATGGGGAGCACAGGTCTGATAGAGGGACCATTATAGGAGAAATAAGGATAAGATTCATTAGCACTTAGGATACATTGTTATCTAGATGTCCCACAGGTGCTTAATATCCCATTCAATGACCCATTTGAACTTATATATGTATAGGTAGACTGAAATGACATGTTTCTGTGTCCAAATGGTGCAGTCTGACCTACACATGTAGGTTGTTTTCTACTTCTCTGTCCTCAATATTCCTCACACACTTACTCTGAGGGAATATTCATGTAATCTGATTGGTTCCAGTGGAGTGGGATGAAGGATTTTATTAGAACTCCTTCAAAATACAGACGATGGAGGTTGCTTTATATCTGGTCCTATAACTTATGATGGAGCCACAGGCGCAGGCACCTCTGCAGTATATGGGTAAAGGCATGGGGAGGTTTTTATCACCATGGACAGAACCCACCTGTCCATCATCATGGCCGACTCTGGTCTGCACACCAGGCTGTGTTAGCTCATCGGTCCCAACCATTAAAACCCAGACGCTCTCTAGGGAGAGGAGAGGAGCTCAGGGATCACATGTGCCCATGTGAATGGTGACATTTGCTGTGTCCGCCCCTCTAAGGACAAAGGAATCCATGAAGCCTCAAAGGAGGGAGGGAGATGACTCGTTTTGGACAACTTTTCTGGGTTAATAAATCCTTGAAAGATTCTGCAGTAAAGTTCTCTGAGCGATTCTTCCTTTGGTTTGTCCTTGCACCGTCATGTCCGTGTCCCACAGCATGGGATGCAGATTTTGCCCTTTTGTTCTGCAGTCAGCCAGTGAGAATCAGAAGTACTTTTCTGCACGGTGTTGTTGTACATAAATCTACTCCTCCAATATATCAGATCAACTCCATCTGCAAGGGAGTGCAACAGCCCACGAAAAATTCAGATGTGCACACCGCTGAGCCTCAGTGAGGCCGGCACCCTGGTGAAATGGAGCCTTGACCTGTACTACTGCCCCCCTCCCTCTCTCTCTCTGTGTGCTATTTCCCTCCTTTCTTCTGTGCTTGGTATGCACAGGAGCAGCTCTCCCACCAGACTCCATCTGATGATACAGATAACCATGACTGGATGGTCTTCAGGTATACTGTTTACCCAGTAGGAGAACTCCAAGCCTCTAATCAGCCCCTCCCTGGGGAGGGAATAGGACAGCCAGGAACCCGGGGGAGGATTCTTGCAGATTGGCACATACTCACCAGTATCTACCTTTACATAGAAGCTGTCATTTAAAGTTATTTTTTTAGAAGATTCAATTCTCTAAACAGTGAATTCTTCAAATCAGGTGTTTACCGACACTGACGTGTGAATCATGTTACATAATGTTACATTGTTATCTAAACTGAGGCAAATACTTAAGTGGCACTGAAATAAAAAAAATGTGTTGAACGTTAATACAGAGGGATATTCTGAGCCTGCTGCTGGTAGACTCTCTGGGGCTGTATCATCTGATAATCCAGCCCCAAATTAAACCCTGTTTACTCTACACGGGGAGAGGTTTTTGGATTAGTTCTTTGAAGTCTGAAAAACGGGCCTCCGTGTCAAAGTCATTGCTCACTATTGTTCCTCTGATTCAGTGATGTCAGCGTTCAAAGTTGTTTTCCGTTGGATCACTCTTACAGGACATTGCGAGGCAGTATTTTAATCTATCTTTATTTTGCAATCTTTCAGAGCCTCCTTTACAGCATCTGTTAGTTTTTGAATAGCCATTATTGTATCAGTATTATTGCTGAGCTTACATGAATCAGCATTACCAAAATACCATGATGATTTGTGCTCACTCGCAGTCGGGTGTACGCATTCCACGGCCCACTGGGTTGATAATTGAATTTAATATGCTGCTCAGTCAAGGTTAATGTCAAGTGTTATGAATAAACGGGCCTTCACCTGAATGAAGTGAGTTGATGAATGCATCTCCAGATAGATGAAGCGGGAGCAATCAGTGGCGAGAAGAGACGAGGGGGTTTGAGAGTGGGCTGATTCTGGGCTGCTGTTTTCTGCTGCATGCTGTAGGCGGGCTAGATAATTACCAGCGGCCTGCTCTCTGATTAGTGATCTGATGAGACGACAAACAGAAGCGGCTTCACAATCCACCTGATTACAAACGACATCACAGACCTCTGTTGTCAGTCGGTATCCATCATAATCATTCTGGAAAACGTAACCAGAATAGCAATATGGCGTTTAGCGATGCGAAAGACTCTGCGATGTGCGTCGAAGTCAATCGCCCTACCCCTCCTTCCGTGTCAGCCGGCTGTTGCCAAGGTGACGGAACGCAGCACAGCGGGGCCGGCGGCGCGGGGTTCAATGGTCGCACCGTTCAGGTACAACTCTGGGAGAGTTTATTTTAGCTCATGACAGCTTCCTGTTCATCTGTAATTGTCAGGGGAGAGAGAGACTCATCCAGCAGTCACAGCAGCAGCGGCTCCTGCTTCATTTGGTAGCCCTGCACCTTTTGTTTTTACAGGTTCTTTGAACAAAGAAGTAGGGAGTGTGCACCCTCCAGTTGCAGATATGCAGTCTGTTTACACATTGCATACAGCTGAAAGAGGCATTTTTTTAAATGTGCTTGTGGGGTTACTGATTGTCTGCACCCTTTTGTTCATCAGAGGTTTCTAATTTTTCCGACAATGCAGTGTATTAACAGTGCTGTTAAAGTGCATTTCCAGAAGAACGGGCGGGTGCTGTAAGAAGAACGCCTCCGTTTTTCTACTATTCCCAGCAGACTACTCTGCTCTTCGCTTTGAGTGACTGATGTCTGCCACTTGTCTTTCTTCGACTGTTCGACTGAAATGACTGAAAAATCTCAAGCAGGGGAGAGATGAAAGGTGGACAGAGACCGAGAAAGAAAGAAAGAAAGAAAGAAAGAAAGAAAGGAAAACAGTGAAGAGAAACGTGTAGACACTAGAGTAGAGTTGTACTGGGTCTGTTGGGACTGGGATCATTTGCGATGGAGAAACAACAGTACTGAGGAACATCTGGAGGGCTCTCTGGAGATTTCTCCAAGATCGCCCACCTCCTCGACCTCCTCCCCCTCTCTTCACAGTGCTTCCACAGCCTCCTCTCTGCCTGCCTCCACAAGAGGATTTACTATTTCTCCTGATACATATCAATTATCACGACCGAGCCACCTTGAGGCCTCACCATTGAATAATAAATTGATTTCTTCCAAACATTTTTCAATATCACCTCCTCCCTCTCTTATCGCAATGGCAGAGATCTGTGAGGAAGAAGGTGTTGGGCTGAGGTTAGTAGGAGGTTGGGCTTTGACACCACAAACATCCAGACAATGTGGACTATTAATTAGGAACAGGGCTACCGTCTCTTCCCTGCCCGGCCAGCGCTCAGCCCTTCGCTGATCTGATAAGAGTAAAGACATAGATCATTTGGCTTTGCTGCACCGCTGATTACATCTTCACCAGAATTATGCAGAAGAAGCTCCATAAATAATAGTCATCTGGCAGACAGAGAGTCTGTAAACACCTCATGTTTTATTGATGTTCGGCGTCCAAACAGTTTGAGTTCATCCCTCAGACCGCTCACAGCGTCAGTTCATTTCTCAGGCCGTGTCAGCTGGTCCTCCTCCTGGCCTCCTCGGCCTCCAGGTTGACAGATGATGCCAACCGCATGCGTTGTATTACTTTATGGTTATTTCGTAACATTTAATGTTCTGGTTATTCCACACAAAACATGTGAAAGTGGCAAGTGGGAGACAGCCTGACGAGACAACAGGCGACACATGTCTTGTAACCCTCTCCTACATATCCCCCTTTAGTTTGTCAGTGGGAGGGCGACGTTGAGCTAGCATGTATGGCTTAGGGTCTTTTGTTGAAATACTGTACATCCTCTTGTCCGTTTTCCAGTGTTACGGTGAAACTACTTCAATTTCAGTTTACACTTTTTGAAGAAATTCAGTAATAATTTTGCATCGCTACCCCAAGTTTAAATGGAAGCAGATGAAATTGAAAATCACAGCCTCAACAAACGGCCAATTTTTCAGATTTGTATTCAGGTCTGCTTTTAAGGACATTGGCACAGTGGACTTAATACAGAAATTGTAAGGAATGAAAGGACTGAGTGAGAGCTGATGACAAGATAGGTGACAAGCCAGATCCAGTAAACCTTAACACAGAGAAATATCTCTTCCTGTGGAATCTCAGCTCCTCTCTTAAAAGCTCATTTGTCTTCCTGGTAACTCAGCTCCTTCTCTCACTTAACCCATTTAAAAAACTCATTCAGCGCTTTACAACCTCTGATGGGAACAACAGGTATCCTCTCATCTGGACTAAAGCCTTTCATTTATCCCATGGCTTGAATCTTGGCAGATAAACCTGCATCCTGGCATGGACAATAGCCTCCCTGTCTGTCTGTCTGTCTGTCTGTCTGTCTGTCTGTCTCTCTCTCTCTCTCTCTCTCTCTCTCTCTCTCCATCTCTTTGCTTTTTTCCTCTCCACCTTCTTCCCATTTTGTTTTATTTTCTTTCTTCACTAAGCAGATGTGAAATGTAGTCTGTGTCCCTGCCTCTGTTTGAGCCAGATGACAGGTAAAGTGTCTGGGATTGCTGCTCCAACCCAGGGTTAATTAACAAACAGAAATGTGCTGTAACAGTGGCTGGGTGGCTCATTACTGTAGCAGGTAGTTAGACTACATTAGCGTGATATCTGTCCTGTGATCTGTATCCTGGAGCTTGCTCAAACACCCCGAAAACAGCAGCGCAAAGCTGCTCAGTAAATACGTCTGTAGATGTATTCCTGTTTAATGTACAAACTAGTTTTAAATGGTGCTATATTGTAATATCTTATGTAACATATTAACATCCTGACACTTTGAACTGTCTTTCTTTTTAAAATTTTTATGTCTTTCTATTTTAAATGTTTGGCAGTCAGCGAAAAAAGTAGATTTCACTTTACAGCAACAGATGCTTATAACAGTTGTTTTTATCCCAAATATGGTAAAGCACTGAGAAATACTTAAAGGTAAGTGTAGAAGGTTGTGAAGAACCCTGTCACGTAGCGCCGACTGACACACCGCTCCCTGTAGTACCCCAGTCGGCAGGCAGCTAATGAATTAAACAGCCAAATATATACAGTATATACAGTTTGATGCATGCACACGATGGAGCTTGTTAGTTCAGCCTCCACCATCTCCCGCTGTGGTTCGTGGCCTTGCTGCGGTTTAGATTTGTTGTTCTCGGCTCCAGTCTCCAGGGTTTAACCTGAGCTGGCACAGTTCAGTGCTCCTCAGGGCTTCCAAAGCTCTCAGGACAACCTGATATGAGTAATCACTGCAGATCAGAGGGAGAGAGTTGCTGGCTTTCAAGAAAGTTGGTTGGACAAGATGATTACACTTTTACAGACTGGGTTTCCTCCAAAATGGATATATAGCTTTTTGAAAATGAACTCTGAATGAATCCTCTAGCTGCACCAGCTGAATTCATCTTCTTGACTTTACTGTCCACTTGGAAACAAATTCTCAAATTGTCTTCACGTCACCCAAAGATGTGTGTCTGGACAAATTAATGTATAAATACTCTGTACATTTGAATTAAGGTACGGATTTTCATTGTTTGGTACATTACTGCCTCTTCTGGTCCTTAAACCAACGGAATCAACGGCGCAGATGCCAGCAAAGTGGACACAGATACTATACTATACTGTAACTATAAATAAATGTAAAACTCAAAATTAGTTTTTAGGTTCATTTGTTCAAACATGGAGGACACAGCTGTAGAGGAAGGCAGCAGCCTGGCCCAGGTGAGGTTGATGAATACAGTTTAATTTCCCCATTAGGCAGATTCAGTCCTGTTGAAATGTAGCCCCAGTACATGCTGTTCTCTCTCTCTCTCTTTATATGGGACATAACGTCATGTCCCACTGTATGCCGAAATTTTGCAGTCTTACTTGCAACTTGCAACTCAACTGCCCCAACATGATAACAAAGACACTCAATGTAGTCTGCAGCTAATAAACGATAGACCTACCAGTCCAAAAGCACGCTTCCTCCTTCCTCCGAGCGATTAATCTGTTGATGAAGTTTGGGTTTCTGTAGGTGGCGCTCTTTTCTCTGTCTGTTCAGCCACGGTGGCTATCGCTGCTTATGCTAACTACCCAGTTCTTCTTCTATTTATTCCAAACAAACCGCTGTTGCTGCTGCTGAAAATGTAAATCACATCACTTCCTGTGCGCCAGAGGATTTTTCCCAGGTAAGACGTACCGTCGATTGTTACTTTAATGCTTCTTTGCTCACCAGCAAACCCACATATCTCGTAAAACATGTCTAAAGACCTTTTTTTAATTGTTACGGTCCACTCATTGTGGTGGCATACATCCAGTCCACTGGGCAGCAATTATTTCAATGCAATTTCAACTTTTACAACAGGTTCACCAATTATTCCTTCATCATCTTCAAGGCCGAATAGGAGCCGTGTGTACGAAGAGAGAAACAGCAGAGTTCATAGGGGTTAGTTGAAATGATGCTTTTGGACATGCGTAGCCATCCCAGGATAATATGTTAACAGGGCTTGTCACCTCAGAAAATTACACACATCTTGCTGGTCAAACATAATTACATAATGATCTCAGAGAGAGGCTAACAACATGTTTCATGATTCATCTTGAAACATTAATCTTTGATGGGCTGTTTTCCTTTGCATCACTAGCAGAGAAACATCTTTAGATCAATAATGGAAGCCATCTAGTTTAGTTTTGTGCTCCAGATTCAATAAAGTCACCACATACTTTTTTAAAATTCTAAATAATATCAGATTTGTAGGCATATCCATATTAAAATGATACGTCTGCATACATATTTAGGTTCATCCATACTGGCAACAGCCAGCCAGTCAGGCTGTGTGTTAAATTGCCTCTGCTGCTCCGTGTAATTATTCAGTCTCTGCTCCTGTAATACATCAGTAATGCTGTTTATGGCCCAAGGTCAGAGCAAAGGGGCCAGAGAGCCAAGTCTGTGATGGATTAATAGTTTCCAGGGCTTTGAACTCCATGAGACAGTGACACATTTCAGCAAATCAAGAAGGATGTTTTTATGACACTTCAGAGGAGCAGGAGGAAAAATATGGTCTGTGTTTTTCTGAGTGTGATGCTGTGATGTGGATCCTCACCAACCTGTAAATGTAATGGACTTGCTCTGTCTCGCAACAAGGAACTATATCCTTACAGCTAAAAAGATAATCTCTAACAGGGGATAATCTCTAAAGTGTGAGAGGACTACAGCAACATATCCAATTCGCATTTCATTGAAATTGGGGTCTTAAGAGGTGTTACTTACTGATAAGACGGATTTCTTTGTGTAAGATCAGTAATTCCATTTCACTCACATCTCATTGCTGTTTGTCAGCCTTGTTTTGGTTATTGACAAGCATTGATGCAACTCACCCAGTGTGATTCTGCTTTGTGCTTCCCTTCATTTACAACTAAATAATGAATCATTCATCCTTGTTTCATCTGCAAATCCAGACTGATTCTTGTTTGTGTTGCTCTTTATTCTCTTCTCAAATAAATAATGCCTTCTCAGATCTCTCAAGATCTTTGCATTCACTCACGGTTTAGTTGAACGCACGTACACAATGAAGGAGCTTGTTACCTCAGCCTCCACCACCTCCCGCTGTGGTCCGTGGCCTTGCTGTGGTTTAGATTTGTTGTTCTCAGCTCCAGTCTCAAGGGTTTACCGAGTTGGTACAGTTCAGTGCTCCTCAGGGCTTGCAAAGCTCGAAGGACAACTTGATATGAGCAATCACTGCAGATCAGAAGCAAAGAGTTGGGTTGCTAGAAAGTTCCCGTGGCTGAGGGTTTTAGTCTTCAAAGAGAACTCAGAAACATGATGCAGGACAGTTACAGTGACCTTATTGAGTTTCTTGTCCACTTGGAAGGTGAGTTTATTTGGTGTGAGGCCTGAGGGCGTCTATAGGAGCTTTGCAAAGTGCGCTGCTTAGGGGAGTTACAGTCAGCACTGTTGAGGCCATGCAGAGCCTTGCATAAGGGAAGTACAGTGTGGCTCATACACCAGGCACACAAGCATGAGCAGCTCTGGGTTGGTGTTGGTAAATTGACATACCAGGCACCTGCTTGGTGATTTTGTATTTTGTTCAGTTCAACAGCACTGCAGGTGTTAACAGGTGGAGCTTTAAAAGTCACCGTAGTTTCACTGTTGTTTTCATGGGCTGCTTGTTTCATCATACGTGGGCCAAAGTAAATGCTGGGACTAGCGAACAAGCCAGGGCCGCTGGTTCCAGCAACTGAAAGGTTAATTTGCTGCAGTGAAACGTCTGCTGGCTGACAAAGATGTTGGAGATTTTTTCACAGAGAAAAGGTGCAAGCAAGGTAATACCACGGTGCCACTTTGTGGCGGTGACCAGTGGATCAAAGCCTACCGTCCAGTCTGTGACAGATTTGTCGTCTGGTGGCCAGCAGGAGGACAGAGTTCAGTGATGGTAGCACGTTTTCTGTTGGCCTTGCTGGAGGACATCAAAGGAGACATTTCACCAGAGAATCTCAAGGTTCTCTGCAAAATTGTGTACCTATAAGCAAACGTCACTTCAATATGTCGTCGACATATTTCTGAATCTGAGCTGTACAGTTAGTAGTTTCCTTATATCAAGTAATCAGTGATGTATTACAATAGGCAGACGTGAACCAGAGGCGGGCACATTTGCCCAAGACAAATGCACATACTTGCATAAAGATGCGTGCAAACACCCACAGTACTGTATACATTTTAATTATAGGTGTACATTTGGTCCATTGCTGCCTCCTCTGCTCTGATCCATATAAAGCAGTGGAATGACTACAGCAGACGGCAGAGAACTGGACATACATATTTAATGGTGTTCTGTAGTAACGCCACCTGTTTTACACCAAATCACTTTCTTTCCCCGTATGAAAGGTGTCATGCATTTAACACCTGGTTAGAGTATCCTAAGATCCAACCAACGGCCTAATTAGGAGGAATAAATCCATGCTTTGCTGACAGATGGTGCCTTGCAGTCATGGTGAGATCTGTGAACATTCGTGTGAACATCATTTTGTTCTTTACTTCCATCCTGGTTTGAGATTGGACCTTTTCATTGAATTACCTGAATATTAGATCTGGGCTAGACTGTTCATATTTCTTGGCCACCTGACTCAAAGAGAAGAACTCAAACTCACTCAGAAACTAATGTGTCTGCCCACATTATTATTGGCTTATTTGATTTGCCTGGAACAAAAGGCAACATCAGAAGAGGTCAGTTTTTGCACAGACGAGGAGGGGTGGGGTGTGTGTGAGGGATGGGAGTGTGACAATTTCAAGTATCTAAGTCTTTAGTTCTCAATCAGTATTTAGTGTAGAGAAAAAATGAAAAGATTCCCGCAAACAATCACCTCTGCACTGGTTTTATTGTCGTATTTGCCTGCCGCCAGCAGGCCTCTGGCAAAGATCTTGTTGCTTTGTCAACTCGATAATGACCCAACCGTCTGTCTGCATCCCATGACTTTGTCCCAGAGGATCATGGGTAGTCCTTGATTCAGTGACTGTGTGTAGACAGTGGTGCCATGATCAGACTTAATTTGTCAACTTCGCTGGCAAACACTCCACTCCCACTGAGTGTCACTTAAATGTCCCCAGTCAGGGTCTACAGTGAAAGCTAATGTGGTAATTATTTCTCTATTTGCCCAGCACGCTTATCAAAGACCAACTGCCAGGCCTAACGCATGCCAGCAGCTTAGTAATTGGCCAAAAGACAATTTCTCAATGTAGAAATTATGAATTAGATTTGTGAAAGTCGACTGAACAAATTCAACTTCCGAAGGTCAAATGTTTAAAACCGAGTTACTGATGATCACGACGGTGAAGCGACTGACCATGTGTTCCCTAAACCATAAGGACCCTGTCACAGTATACTACTAGAAAAAACTGTCTCTAATTTAAAGGATCAATAAATATGTTTTTTTTGCCCCATAGCACAAGATAGCCATAATATATCTGTAGGGGTTTGATAGGGTTGTTGATCAATACCTATAACTCAGCAAAGTAACAATTTCAGCTGCTCAACATGAAGGACGGTGCTACAAGCGAACAACAGCATCACAAGCCATTTCATTCTCAAGTCAAATGACAAAGCAGTATTGTCATTACAGCATTTTGCATCATGATATATGACCTCTTCACTAGATGTTTCTGTTGGATCTCTGCTGTAATTAGCTAGCTTACTTGTCTCTATTGTGAAAATGTTTACTTGTGTATTTATGTCACTTACAAGCCACCATGACATACAAAGCGACACAATGATAGACCACAACGTTAATACGGTTGGACAACATAGCGTGTCTCATTGTGACAATTGTACAAACCCTTCATGCTCAGGAGATCTCCGAGGCTGAGATGGCGCCATCGCAAAGCATATTGTTTTACAAGGAGCAGATTCTTGTTTTGAAGCAAATCCTGGATAATACCACAGTATCTGCTAAACAGTTCTAGGATTTTGAAGTCCACATCTAAGATTAGAGAGAGAATCACATCAACTCTTTCCAGTCTCCCAAGCATGTTCATGCCAGCTGGAGAAACAGGGAGATTGTCTTTTTGCTGCTCCGACTGCAAATAAATATACGCAATATCGTACACAATTTAACCAAGTGTTTCCTTCAAGTAGATTGTCGCGCATCCAGAATGTTGCAGTGAGGAACGAATTAAAGCAGATTTTAGCAACCACGGATCTTAAACTGTTAGTTCCACATATTGAGCAGGAATTGTACAAGCCAGAGCTTCCCTGGGGAAATTTGGCCTGTCAAGGCTCATATGGAGCTCACATTTGAGAAGCTGATTTTTGCGAAGTTCCAGTTAGAGCCAATTTGTTGGTTAAACATGTGGGATTCCAGTTTCACAGCAAGGTGGCCCCCGAAGGACCCGCCGGAGACGTGATGGCCTGTGTGTAAAGGCAACGGGGCTTAGATCGGATTCGTAGCTATTAGCGATACATTTAAACACACACTGAAAGAAAAAGACCAGTTCAGAGAGGTATTGTGTCAATATGATGATGATGATGATGATGATGATGATGACAGCTGTCTCTGTTGTTCCACATAATTCTCCTCTCCTCTCATCTCCTTTCTCCTCCCCATCTCCTTTCCTATTCTTCTCCTCTTCTCTCCTCTGCCGTCCTTTTTTCTCTTCTTCTCTCCTCCCCTCCCCTTTCTTTTCCTCCCGCACCACTCCTCCTTGCCACGACGCTAAAATGTGGATATACATGCAAGTGCTCCGTATTGAATAAAAAAAAATTACTGTAATATTTCCGGCTGTTAAAGAACTGGAGGTGCTTGTTTGATATTTACAAATAGCAAATTCACCTCCTTCTCCTTCCTGTCAGCCCACTCAGCATAATTGGGTATAGGAAATGCATGTAATTACAGCATAACGCTATCATACTCTGTCCTAATTATGAAAATGCATGTAGATTATTCTTTTGCACGTACAGTTGTGGGCGGCACAGCGGCTCAGTGGTTTGCACCGGCGCCTCACCGTAAGAAGGTCCTGGGAGTCTGCACGTTCTCCCCGTGTTCACGAGGGTTTCCTGTCTGTCTGTCTGTCTGTCTGTCTATGTATTTTTTGCCCTGTGATAGGCTGGCGAACTTTCCAGGGTGTTTCAAGGCCTTGTACCTACTGCATGCTGGGATAGGCTCCAGCCTGCCTGTGACCCTGAATAGCAATAAGCGGGTATGGAAAATGAATGAATGAATGTATAGTTGTATATTCACGCATCACATTAGAGATTCTTAATGTGGATTAACATTCATTTTACAATTCACATTCTCCTCATGCTGGTTAAATGATTTGCAGAGCGTCTTAAGCATGAAATGCTTTCAGCTCACATTCACACGTCTCCAAAGGAACCTCACACTAATTGGACATGACAGTATACCAATCTAGAGAACCATAGTCATCTAAATATAAAACAGGGGGGTTTCAGTGGCCATTGGTAGCCAGAGGACAAAGAGGGTACGTTTGAATTAGGCTGGTTATTATGTTTCATGTGCTAGCCATTTGTTTACATTAGACCCGGTAACAATTGTAACGTCAATGAGTATGTGTATGTGTCTGTACATGTGTGTATGTGTGTACATGTGTGTGTGTGTGTGTGTGTGTGTGATAAATGGTCCCCAGAAATAAGTCCCCAGAGATTTATTGACAAACTGATTGTCCTGACATCACTGGTCTTTACTAACCTTTAATGTTTCTGCTCCAGGCCTGGGTAGTATGGAAGAGGAAATAGAATCACAAAGTGGAGGCAATCTGAATAATGAACTTTCAGCTAGTACTCTGTGGCAGAGCGCCACCTGTGGAACCAGAGATGAGAAGGCCAGTGAAAGAAAGGAACTTCCTCCTTCCTTTGTCTCCCTGGAGGGCTTCCCTGATCTCTTTCTCTCTCTCTCTCTCTCTCTCTCTCTCTCTCTCTCTCTCTCTCTCTCTCTCTCTCTCTCTCTCACACACACACACACACACACACACACACACACACACACACACACACACACATCTTTTTTCTCTTGCGGCTGAGATGGCAAAAAGGAAACTGTGCCAAGTGAAAACAGGAAAATCGCATCGATCATTTCAGAGATGTTGTTCTTGCGATATTAGTGGTTGCATGGCTGATTAGTCTGGGGCAGCAGTTAATGTTGGCGAGGTACTGTGGTGGGATTGACAAGTTTCTCGTCAGCGTGAGCTCATCTATAAGCGACTGTGAAGCGGCTTGTGGTCGTTGCTGCGCAGACAATGGCCTACAGCAGTTTGTCTGCACATTAGCTAGTCTGTGTTATAGACTGCACACCCACACACAATCATGAGCGCGCACATACAGTTTTCATTGGCCGTGCAGGGGCAGGATGTACATTCAATTTAAAAACTAATAAGAATTAATAAGAAGGATCTCCCAGTTTTAAGGTATTTTCTTCCCGATCTACATCAGGAGGATCCAGTGACCAACTAAAGGCCGAACCCAGTGACCTCGTACCAGTTGACAATGTCTCCTCATCTCTGTTTCACGGTGACAAACTGTGCCTTCCTGCAGGGCTGATAGATAAGTCTGTACTAGGTGTCATGAGGTAATTGGTCACAAGTGTGTCTGGGTCCGTGTGCCATTTGGCTGCAGTGTGTGGACTGGGGACTATCTACCCTCAATTAGCTGACTCATGCTGGGTCCAAAATCTAGAGTCACTGTGTTAGCAATCTGGACAGTTAACTGATGCTTCTCTTAAACTAGTGCCTTAAAGGAATACAGTAGGTGTGGTGAGGGCTGGCCTCAATTCTGCCCAATCAAATGAGCTCATTTCATCCCCTTTAAAACCAGTCCGCTCGCAGGAAACATGGTGACATCATCTCAATCATAACTCAATAAAACAGGGAGAAGAAACGCTTAAAATTCAGTATACCAGCCTATCATATAATTCTCTTTTTCACTATCATCTTTCTGCCTCTGATCATATTGAAATTGTTTCTTCTTCGTTGGGTCACAGCCTGTAGGAGATATGGAGTATGTGATACCGGGAGAGCACATACAGCCGGCGGATCTCTTATATTGCGTTGTCTGAGGAGGGGTGCTGTGCAGTGCGCTCCTGTAGGTGAAGCTACTCTTTCATTCATGTTGTGTACATATAAATGGGAAATAACCATGTCGACTCTGCCCCTCTTAGACGTAATTGTCAATACGCCATTGTGTGCTTTTGAAGGGGATGAAATGAGTTGATTTGATTGGCCAGAATTGAAGCCAGCCCTCACCACACCTACTGATGATGTATTCCTCTTAATCCGACCTCTTTGAACTCTGCGCCCTTGGTGTATTCCTTTAACTATCAGCCCCTCAGAGAGGTATAGTTGGTCAGTGTGAAACAGAGAGAGGTGTGGAGAGTAGTTCTGAGAAGTACAATCACACACACACACACACACACACACACACACACACACACACACACATTACACTGGTCAAATGAAACATGCAGTCCACATTTCGTTGCTCAAATTACCTTGGAGGAGAAGAAAAGGTGGACATGGAAGTGAGGGGCCAGGAGATGGAGGAGGGTGGAGAAGACTATTTATTTTTCCTTGTCATTTCCCTTGCTGACATGCAATGCAATCACATACAGTTGCTGAATCTGTATTCTTACACATTACCCCACAGCTAGCCTCTCTCTCTCTCTCTCTCTATCCACCCCTACACCACCATCATCCTCTTCCTTCTGTGGACTAGAAAGTGAAACAAAGCTCCCTCCGGCTCCGTGTCCATCACGGCACACAGAAAGCTTTCAGGTGCCCCAACCATGAACCTGTTATCAGCTCCACAGAGCCCAGCTGATAGCATTTCTTATACCTAGACGCCGTGAATCACCTTCAGTTGTCCTTATCTGCGCTGCTGGAGAGAGCATTGACCATCTATCTTCTCCTCAACCAGCTCACCTGTCTGTCAAGTAGAGACAGGGGAAAAAAAGAGATAGAGATGCTGGTGGAAATAAAACATCACTAGCTCTTCTCTTTTCTTTCCAACAATGAAAGGAGTGGTAATTATTGATGTGGGTGGAGGGACAGTGGAGTGTGTCATACTTCATTGTTGCTGGTCACATTGTCTTTGCCACAGGAAACAAACATGGCAGCTTGTCATGTTGTGTTTACCAAAAATCTGGTGTTGGCCACATACCAAAATGCCAAATGACTCATCAGAAACAATGAAACACATCATTTTCCTGATTGTTTTGATGACTGTGGGATGTTCCAATTCTGAAAAGGTAATTATTTATTGTCTATATACTTTGTGGTATGGGCAAACTAAACAAGAGGTGATAAAAACAACCCTTTTAAAAACAAAAACAGGGGAAAACACAATTCAGTTTCCACAGTCCAGGGTCAAATAAAATGCACTTCTTGTAACATCTCCTCTCCGCTTGACCTGCGCTGACAGAGTTCAATGGAAAAGATTGTTTTGTGGTTACAGTGAGAGGAAAATAAAAACAGAGGGTCGGAGGTGAGAACCGGAGCTAGAGCAGAGTGAGCTGAGGCAGGATGAGGCCCCGCGGAGAGGTCTGAGTCGAGGACTGCAGGTGAGGACTGGGACTGAAGATGAAACCAGTGGAGAGAAAGTAGGAGAAAGTGCTGGATGAGTAACGAAAAGGCTGGTCAGATGTCTGAGGCTGAGGACTGGAGCTGGACGAGAGGCCCAGAGTTCAAGGTGAGGGCTTGAAAAGAGCTGTCATGACTGGCAGGGTTCCTTCGAGCTACCTTCTACTACTGGAGCGCTAAGAGGATCCTGTGGGAACAAAACAAGTCTTGCAGTTCAGAAGCCTTTCCTATCTATTACAGAAAACTGCCAAACTCATTTAAAATTACTCACAATTTAGAATTAGAGCTGCTAGTTCTGATGTTCTCACTTTTGAGATAATGCTAGTAGCCCATTATCACTCCACATATTGTATGCTAGAGTGTTGATCTACCGGGGACTACCGGTTCTGATCATGTATTGGGGAAGTTGAGCAACGGGCTCCCAAAAAGAGGATCCCAGCAGACATAGCTGGAACTGAACCGCGCTGACAGTAAATGTGTTTGTTGTACACGCATGAAGCATAAGCTTAGGTGGCCGGTGTCCGCGCGCACACACACACACACACACACACACACACACACACACACACACGCACACGCACACACACCGATTATTTTGATCTCCCATTACAGCTAGATAGCAGGGAAGGAAACAATGCGTCTACAGTTGGGGTTTTGGATCAAGCTGCACAGCAGACAGGATCAATAACAGCTCTACTCTGGTTCCACAGTCTATTCAGCCATTGTATTACATCAGCTCTCACTGTATTCACTCAGTACATCTTTTGGTCATTTAGATGAAAATGACAGGAAGATTCAGGAAGCTCCAGAGTGTTTCAGTCAGGCACTCTCACCAGTCAGTCAGTATGTCAGGCAGGGTTTTCAAACTGCCTTCACACAAATAACATTGTGTATATATATTATATATAGTTTTCACTATGTGTTGCATATGTAGACTAGTATCTGCACGTATTTTCTGGGCATTGTTGAATAGGTTATAGCATTACCTGGTGTAAAATAGCCAACAGTCATTTCTCCATGGTGACAACCTATAGGCTATATAGTATAGAGTCCTATCCTCCACAAGAGGTTTGGGAAGTCTCTGTTTCCGAGGAGTTGTCTGTCTGTCCTGCTTAATTCCTCCACCTGTGAAGTATAAACAAAACGCTTTTTATTTCCTAGAAATCCATTTCTCTGCCCCTGTGCTTCTCCTAGATAACATTCACTGACTAATAAACAATTTGCCACCATGCATATTAATAAAGGCATCTTGTTTATGAAAGTTTCAAATAGTCTTAAACCAATTGTGGTTCAAGTGTATTTCTAGGACACCTTGTCAAGGACACAGAATAAACTTGTGGCTGTTTTCAAAGGTAAGCCACAGGTAAAGTTGTCAACCATGGTGTATGATTCAAATAATAAAATAATAATACAAGTTTGTTATTAAGGTGTGCTGAGTTGTATTTGTTGGTAAGAAGTGTGAAACTCAGACAGGCAGCCTGACCAACAAACAGACGGAGAGATGACCAGCCTGATGGGCTTTGCTCCCAGTTTGCATCTTCAACATTAAAAATATGGATCACTACATTGGCAATCTATGGAACAAGGGACGTAATCCAATGGGCCTCTGAGTTACTTGTCAACAGGGAGGAGAATGTGGCTGGATTACCCAAAGAGACAGATGGAAATAAAAAGGCCAGTTGGAACAGGTTTATTATAGATTGTGCTGTCAAACACTGAGCCATATATATACTATATATAATAAATGAAATGCCTGGAGAGGTGGGAACCTGAGATGATTGATAGTAAACATACACACAACCGGGCACGTATACACAGATGCGCAGACACAAGCACACACACATTCTCACAACATACACACTCTGTCACAGGCGTGGTACAGCTTTTGAGTTGATATGGCTTTTCTACCATCTGCGTATATGAATAATAACTGGGCTGAGCTAGTTATCCTAGAATCCTTACGTACCCAGCCCGTGTCCCTGCCTTCCTATACTGTAAATCCCTCTTTCCCGCTGATTTCCACCACAGAGGATAATAATGTCTCCGGCTACCTGGAGGAGAGAGATGAGCAGGCTTGCTTCTATTTGTGGTGTAATTTTGTAGGTGAGTCGAAGCAGACGAGGAATTCGAAAGTGAGTGCGCTTTCAATGGAGACCTGATAAACGGTCGTGGACCTGCCGACATCAAATTTTAGGAGTTTGTGAAGCAGGAGACGCGTTTTTTGTCTCCTCTTGTACGTATATGATTTGTCAGCTGTGAATCAATATGGATTCATACGTAGCGGTAGCAGTCAAAAGTGCTGATGGTTCAATCAATACGGATTGGACATTAAGGATAATTCTTGCTAACTTTGTAAAGATCATGTCTGCAATGATGGAACGTTCAAGGTCTGTACAATGCGTCGTAATTTACCAACAAACCAAACACGCACAAGGACCCTGTTGCAAGACTGATATGTGACAGCAAGGAGCAGCACCTCAGAAATTCTGCTTCTCCTTTAATGACTGCTTTAATGACAGCAAGAAACTCAATCTGTACGACAAAACAAATCATTGGGATGAGCTTCAGCAGGCATCAGCCATTACACACACACTGGCACTACTCCCTGCTGGAATATAACACGACTGTTGTCTTCAAATATGAAAAACTATGTGAAGGATATAAAGCACCAGGCAAAAAAACAACAACATGCTGACGTGGCTTAAGTCCACAGGTGATGTAAGATCCATGGAAGTTTTAAGTCAGCACCATTAAAGATATGAGATACACTGACATTCTATACTCCTTGTGAGAACATAAATTACTTGGTGTACAGGAACAGTATTCCTGGATGTTTAATAGGGAGATGACGTCGGGAAAACGAGAATCGACCACTAAATCGACTACGAAAACAGGAGTCATTGCTTGTCTGCTTCCTAAGGAATTGGAAACATATGAGCTATGTACAATATATAGCTTTTACATGTGATTCATTTCAAATCTATAAAGGTGAATTTCAGAGGATTACAGAGGCTGACTTTGTGTGTGGAGGCGGTACAGTAAAAGTGAGGGGAAACATTAAAACAATGTTTAATTTATTTAAGGAACAAAAAAAAGGAACAAATATTTGGTTGTGGTCGTGGTGGTAATACAACAAAAGAGCATTCTCCTAACGCTGAAACAAAGCCATCTCTTGGATACTGCAGTCCTGTGTCAACACTCTTCATTGCACTGGTATTTAACACACAACTTAACAAGATGGCTTCCTCTCTCTTATGGATATTTATTCTCTCACATGTGGTGGAGGGTGAAATGTGCACAGAGGTAAAGTACAGATGCATTGACAGTAATTGTTAGTTAATTGTCTACTGAAATGTCAACATCAGTGTTTGTTCATACATCGTAGCAAATGATGATGTGCTACTGTTTTACAGGTGAACGATATCTATTATTCTTGTAAAGGGAGAAACCTCAGCTATATACCAGCTGTTAATCCCAAGACACAAACTCTGGATCTCAGCTTTAATTACTTCCCATGTTTACATCAGACAATTTTCCCTCATTTATTTTATTTGGACCTCCTTGATCTGACAAGGTAAGTAGACTTGAATTTCTTACATTATGATCATTTTAATAAATTGCAAGTTCAATCATGTTTACAGTTAGTTGTGTTCCCTCAACCAGTAATCACATACTCATTGGTTCAACAGATGCCAAATCCAACACATTGATGATGATGCTTTCCAACATGTCAGGAATATAACAACCTTGATTTTAACAGGAAACCCTATTGTTTATACATCAAACAACACTTTCAAACTACTGCACCAGCTACAAAGGCTTGTTCTTGTGGATACTGGTCTTCTCTCTATAGTGGACGTTCACATGTGTCACATGACCAAACTACAGGAGCTGAATGTCGGGATGAACAGTCTTCTCTCCATCTGTATTCCAGCTTGTTTCAGAAATTTTACAGATTTCAGAACACTGGACCTCCATGCTAATAACATATCTGTCATTAGAACAGATCACACAGCCGTCTTGGGGCAAATGCAGAACAATATTACATTTATATTGTCCAGAAATCCAATATTGCATATTGAAATGGGAGCTTTTCGAAATATTAACCTACAAGAGCTCCAATTGTATAATGCTTTTGCAACACATAATGCAAGCCAAGATGGGTTCAAAGCCCTGGTCGGTCTCACTGTTGAAAAATTGGTGATAGGACACTACCAACAAACACATATTCATGTTCTTGATTATGGCTTCTTGGATGGATTGTGCTTAATACATTTTAAAGAAATCTACTTCCATCTAAAAGAGAAGTCAGTGGGACCACTTCCTGAGTTCTATTGTATGTCAAATGCCACCAAAATTACTCTTGTTCATGGTGACGCAACATTCTTAGAGAGTGTGCAACTAAGGAAAACTAAGGAGCTTATCCTGGTTGGTAGTAACCTGGCCTGGATGCCAGAGAACAAGGTTACTCATCAACACGCCCTAGAAAGACTTACAATCACAGAAAACACAAAACCTATTTTAATGAATGCAAAATTTATAGATATGCCATCACTCAAATACGTGGATCTGAGCAATAATAAAATGACCATAAGAAGTAGCTGGCAATCATTTTTCCAAGAGCCTCCTAAAATGCAGTACCTTAACCTGAGTTTAAACTCTGAGATTAATTTTGATTTCATTGGGCTGGGGCTATATGGTTTTAGGAAACTTGAGGTGCTGGATTTTCACCGTACAAAGTTGATCCCTGTAGCAGACTATGTGAGCATGAAAGATCTCACTTGTCTGCAGTATTTGGATATTTCCTACACAGGCACCACGTTCACCAACCCACTATCACTGCAGGGACTCGGAAGTCTCAGAATTCTGAAAATGTCTGGCAGCTATTTCCAGACAGAAATTTTACAACATCTATTTGTGAATCTCACTCTTCTAGAGATTTTAGATGTTTCCTTCTGTGGCATTGAACACCTGCCTTTGAAGTCATTTGGCAATTTAAAGAAATTAAAACACTTGATTGCCAGCGGCAATAAATTAATGGATGTTGACTTTCTCAAAAACCCTAACCTTTTATCACTGATTAGTGTAGACATAGCCAGGAATCACATTTCTTCTATTCCTGACAATGTTCTTCAAAATCTACTTAAAACACTCCAAACACTTGACATATCTTTTAATCCAATTGACTGCTCTTGTAGTCAGACTGACTTTATTGTATGGATCCTGAAACACAAAAACATTCTGAAAAATCTGCCTGATACTTATTGCAGATCATCTTCAACTTCAACTGAGGCCAGAGTAACTGACTTTGATACTGGGTACTGCACTCACATTTTCACAGTTAAAGTCACAGTAACTGTCTTTGTTGTGGTCTTCCTACTCGTTACATCTGCCTTGGTGTACAGGTTCCAATTCCACTTGCGTTACTGTTTTGTTCTACTGAAAGGTTATAAAGTGCCCGACCAGCAGGAATGCCACTACGATGCTTTTGTCATCTACTCCAGCAAGGATGAGACTTGGGTAATGGAGGAACTAGTGGATAATCTTGAAAAAGGAGTTCCTCCCATTCAGCTGTGCCTCCATGAGCGAGATTTTGAGGTGGGGAAGCCCATCATGTCCAATATCATAGAAGAGGGCATCATGGGTAGCCGTAAAGTCATTGTGGTGGTATCACACCACTTTGTTGACAGCGCCTGGTGTCGCTTTGAGTTTGAAATGGCTCAGTCCTGGCTGCTGCTTGGAGGGGATCCTAACATCATTATTATTATGCTGGAGGATGTGGAAGAAGAGAGGAGCAGGAAAGTCTTTGGACTCCACAGGTACTTCAAGAGGAACACTTACCTAAAATGGAAGGGGAACCCCATTAGCAATGTGAGATTCTGGACTCGGCTCAGGAAAGCTATCATCTCAAAGACAGGAAGATGAAGGACTGGTTGACAAGGATGAAACCAAGAAAAAATGTTTAGTTGCCACTATCTCAAGGCAGGTTGGAGTTGTAATTATACAAACAATTCTCAGAGGCAGAGTTGCTCTGAAGGCAGAAATAATCTCACTAGTTGAGTTAAATCTCAATGGGCAGAGATAAAGTTTTTCTGCAAAAGTAACGTTAGACCCAGTGAAAAAGGCAAGAGAGGAGGTAGATAATATTATGAAGCCTAACGCTCTTGCTACTGAAATCTAGCCATACTAAATTACCTAGGTTAGCTAGTTAGCTAGCCTGCCGACCTTATGAATAATTATGAATGCTATGTGGTCATGAATGAATGAAAAATCATTGCCATTTATATTTTGACCAGAGTTCCTTCTCTTCAAAATTTCTAGTAACTAAACAATAAACTATGGTTCTTGGGCTCCATCCATTGAGGTAAACTCAACCAAATTTCTGCTCCCAGAGCAGCTCTGCCTCTGACAAATGCTTGTAGAACTAAAACTCCAAACTGCTATCTCAAGTGTAATCTTTTCTTGTGCATGTAAGCATAATATTGAATTTCAAATTTTAAACTTTAAAATCTAACATTTTGTACACACTCTTGTGAGGTTGGTTGGTTGTTTCACTGAAATGGTCCTTTTACAAATAAAAGCATCATCTGAAAAAGAATCTCTCATCAGTTCCATATTCTCTAATGCTGGCACCCCACTACATCTTTCAGTTACTCATCTGTTCCACATGGCCGGAAGATACTTCCTCTTTTCTTGCTCACCTAGATACTGACATTACATCAGTTCAGATGTAATCTAATTTAACTTTCTTAGAAAAGACAGAGGACCGATTCATTTTATTCATCTGAGGTGCACATATGTAGGTTTTGCACTAACAATACTGTGAGTTTAATTGATTATGTGCAATGAAATTGATGCTGTCCTAACCCTGTGGCATTTAGTAAATGCAACCTAGATCAGACATTGTGGGTGTAGCAATTACAGTGTTCGAGCTTTGTAAAGATCTACTCTGCAGTGTGCAGAGCAGTACAGGATTCTGCTGTCATTAGAGAGAGAGAGAGAGAGAGAGAGAGAGAGAGAGAGACAGAGAGACAGAGAGAGAGAGAGAGAGCATCTCTTGTCTATTCCCCACTAATATCCATTCAATCAATACACCATTAGGGAAAAAATGGAAATGAGTTTATAGCTTATTGGACTGAACATCCCTTTCAACAACAAATCAAAATTATGCTATACAACAGGGTTACTACAGGCAGGTAGTCATGCCAGCTGTTTCCACATGTTTTCATATCATATCATTCATACCAGTGGGCTGACTTTCCATTTGTCCTGGCCACAGCCTCAGCTGACATAGCAGCTTTGTGGAATTATTCAAATCTGTAGATGACTAACGGCAGTGACTGGACTGAGTTTGGCATGTGAGTAGCTTTCACTCATCTCATTGTGATGGATAGGCCTTCTCTCTCAGTATGCTGTGCAGCATTTTAAACAGGATTCCCATCACAGTGTAGCCTTAGCAGATCACCACTACTGCTCCAAGTCATTAGTGCTTCATCAGTGGAAAGCTAAATGGAGATCACTAGTCATTAAGTGCTAACTACACTAACTACACTACACTTTAAGTTGCCGCTGCTCAATCATCAGAATCAGAATAATCATAAAGTAACTTATTCAGGTGACATTGGTGCAGAGACATATTGACAACTTGCAGATCTTCATTGCGCATACAGACATGTATCGTAATAGCACAACAAGAACTCACATACCGTATAAAGGAACAGTGCAATATGGACAGTGAATTACATATCACCCTACATACAGTGATGTGTGTTTGAGCAGTGTGGCATACAGTATGGTGGTAGCTGTGGGAAGTGTAGTGAGTGAACAATAGGGCAGTGGTCTAACGTGCCATGAGGAAGTAATACAGAATAGAATAGAACATTTATTCCTGGATGAAAAGTGGCATAGCTGAGATAGACAGTGTTGTGAAGGTATTCTTAGACTGTGCAAAAACATTTACAAAAACACTTGGTAATGAATAGTAACAGTAATAAGGTTTACAGAAAGCTCTATTGGGTGGTAAGGAGGAGGCCTGAGATTGTGGGGGTTTCAATTGTGTGAATCTTAGGAGGTGTCAGTAGGGTGACATCTCTTGGCAAGAGAGGTGGCAGGTGGTCTTGGTGTTTTTACAGACTGGTGATGTCTCCCAGAGGACTGTTTTTGGAACAGGTGGGTGTCTGGATGGAATGGGTCAGTGGCAGTGCTTTCTGCCCTTTTCTTCACTGGCAACTGGTGTTAGGTGACTCCTCGGTGAACGGCAGCTGACAGACGGCCTACGACCTGCTCAGCAGTACACACCGCAGCTCGGCATCAGGGCCAGAGGTGGTCTACTGATTGATAAGTCTGGAGGGCATCTGAGCATCTAAACTAATTATGATTAATGGCTCTGCGTCTGCTGGATCACAAACTGCAGATGCGTGAAATTAACTTTAATTACTCAGTTGGTACAGTTCAGTTGTTTCTGTTTTGTTTTGTTCTGGTAGAGCACTGACTGACTTAGTCTGTGGATGAGCTAAATATATCAGCCTCAAGGTGTGCATTTAAAATGTCTGTTTACGGAATGAATGCACTGTTTATCGTACCAATAAAAATAACTGAAGCGGTGCCCACTTTTCATTGTGTACTTTAAATATTTCATCATTATAAAGAATTGTATATAACCTATTTATTCATGGAAGCAAAGTACTGTTGTGAGTCATACTTGAAAGTGCTGACAAGACGGATACAGGTATATACTAGCCAGAGTCGACATTCCAGATAGTTCCAATCTCTTCCCTCCTCCTGCTCTGTTGCCACTTGTGCTTATATTTTCTTTTTGGGTGCAGTGGCATGGATGTCTAATGCAAACTGATGAAGTCTCATCAACATTTCCTATTATGAGACTGACATGCCTTTTGTGTGAAAGCCTTTCCTTGTGGTTGTCTACCTGCTAAACGCCGCTACCTTATAGATGGCCTCCCTGATGTGAACATGATAAATACTCTTTTAAAGCTACATTAAACTGCATCATTTCATGCCGGCTGGCTCAAAGTTGCATATATCATGCTTAATGGAGTCATAAGATTCTATGCAATATTCATGAGTTCCTCTCACATTCAGGAAGCATTGTCAAAATAGGCTTAGGAACTATTCAAATACCTGCTCTCTCTCTCTCTCTCTCTCTCTCTCTCTCTCGCTCTCTCTCTCTCTCTCTCTCTCCCCAGAGTGCCAGCTTTCTTTTGGCTGATCAGCAGCTCAACTCCTATTTGTTGATTTAATGTCATTGGCTGCACACCACATGCCATTGGGTGGTCCCGTGCCCCCAAGCTATATTCCTGTGGAAAGTTCAGGGAAGTATAGAGCGATTAGGTATCCCGGTTTACCCCCAGGCTATCCTTTTCCATCATACCTACTAAGGCAAAAGCCCCCTTGCAGCCTCAGGTGAGTATATATTACTACATTTTAAATGGCTACAGCTACATCATTTACACTAATCATCAACACCGACCATCTGTTTCGGAAATCCTCCTCTTTGAGACAGTGCCAGTCCCTTCAGCCATAGTTTCTTACATGTTTTCTTTCCTAATAAGGTTTTCTTGGTTAGGTTAGGTTAAATGGGTTGGTAGGCTTAACATGATATTTGGGGTTTTGTGTTCTGCCTCTGTTCGCTGTGTTCTAAATGTGTTTATCGTGTTTTGTGTTTTATCGCTGACTACCTAGACATGTTTGGTGATGAAGGGCTGTATAAATAAACTTGACTTGACCTGACATGCCAGGGATAAAGTGAGTCTTCCTTCCCATCCACTAGAACTGTCAATAAAGACTGTTCACACTTACCATACAGATCAACATTACCCAACGTTTCAGGCTCAAGAATATACAGCATGTTCTCGAATGCTCAAACGTATATATATTGCCGGAGAATATGGTACATTGCTTTCCAAGGGGAGAGGTGCATTGTGGTGAGGTATGATCGGTGTTTACTATTGTGCTTGATGTGCCTGGTGCGGAGTGCCATGGAAAAGGGGCGGCAGTAACAAAAGTAATATACAGTGATGAGGAGCACTTGTATTAATGTTAATTAATGTTTTGGAATAAATGCCTCAAGGCAACATTGTGGCCCATTCATGAAGTTAATTTGTGAATCGATGTACAGTCATTGGAAGTTGATGGCCTTCCCATAAAGGTTAATTGTTGTGCTGCATAAGGTGAAGTCAGACACCTCGGCCCTGGAGCTTGTTCAGTTACACCCCCCTGTCTCGCTCAACTACTCATAAGCAAGAAAACACCAGTGTTAAGGAGCAGCTGTCTTGACCCCAGAGAATTCCTCTCCTCTCTCAGAGACTAGGCTGTCTGTTTCTGACTCATAGAGCTGACTTGGCTCTGGCATGGCTAAAGGTAAGAGTAACATGGCTGTTGACTTATAGGAACACTGGCATAGTGTGTATTTTTTCACTCTCAGAGTTAAATTAACACAATTTTGCTTCGTATGTATAGTCTACTTTTGGATTATACTATATCTGAGGTCTTCTTGTTCTTGTGCAAAATGTGTCAGCATGCCCTTCAAAACTCTGAAAGTCTGAATATGTGACTACACTAGTGTCACCAAGACTAATTTATTTTATTGTACTTGGTAATCAAAATGATTCTCGCTCTCATTTGACTTTTGACATGAAACATGAAAATTTCCTTGACCTTTATATTTCCCATTAAGTGCTCTACCTGTGACGCTTCAGAATCTGTCAAAATCATAGATGATGAAATGCCATTAATGCAGTTTATCGCTGCACAATTTAGGGATCCCACTGAAACTGTCCATTCTGCATACTTATATGTCAGAGAACTGAGGTTTTTAACCTCTTAAGTGATTGACTTGATAACCCCAATGACATGCCCCCTCCTTTCCTGTAATTACATATAATTGGTCTTCTGCACCAAAACATTCATACAGGAAATCTCTTATTCTCCTCAGAGGAGAAACTGTTAGAATGTGTGGATTAATGCTTAAATATTCTTCCCAACACACACATGACAGACATGGCATTTTCCCTATGTAGCATTATTTTCTATACAGATATCCCTTCCAAATGTCAGAGAGCAGAATGTATTGATTCAGTGGAGAGAGCCAACAACAAATTAAAAACCTATTGGCTGGAAGCCAACTGCTTATTGCCTACAAAGAAATCACAGAGAAATCACCAGTGTACAGCAATGCACTGACACCTGTCTAACAATATAGAGCCTGCCTTAAAACCTGAATGTATCATGCAAGGTCAAGTATCATCAAAACAAAAGAATTTAACAGAATAGTGAGGAGAGTAAAGTGAAAAAGAGAATACAAAACATTTTAAGTAGATGTGAGTTATTGTAGTTCCCTGTAGAGTCCTCTTGTCCTCAGAATGCCCTTGTGATTCAGAGCACCATCCTACAAGATAAGAAATGACCCCCCAAATAACAGATAAGCTCTTGCCATGGACAGGCAGATTAATCAGTGCCTTTCCAAACAGACTCAAGCATGAAAACACCAGTGTTAAGGAGCAGCTGTCTTGACCCGAAGCATTCCTCTTCTGTCTCAGAGACTAGGATAGGCCGTGGACATTATGGAGCCCACACTAAATAATTGGTCAATGAGACCATAAGCCCCTAGACTCCACCAGCATGTATTGGGCCAAGATAGCAGCAGCATATTTTCAGGGCCAGCCAGGGGGCCCATGATGCCTGTAGGTGTGGTTGTCTACCACAGGCGTGAGATGTTGCTTTGTCTCTGGCTTGCTGCCTGAAACAGGTAGTCTTCTGGCTACGTTAGCTTAACATAAACAAGTTCAGCTGTTTATTCTGTTTGTGTAGTTTTGACTACTCAATCGATATCCCCAGTAATGCTGACATTGTAAAATCAGTCAGTTTTTTCATTGTTATGGGGTAAGTCATAGTGAATGGTTGCAAGCTTTAGTCTGCTATGGTGCAATACACCTTAATTCACATGGCAAGGCAGTGAAGCAGAACACAGCGTATATTCACATGACAACTTTGCAGCTTTAACCTCTTAATAATAATATGATAGTTTATTTAGCCCCATTTATTTATTATTCTCTTAGCCCCCCACACAGGGAGGTCAGAGGTCAGGTTCAGCTACAGAACAGTACCCCTGGAGCGTGTAGGAATTCAGTGTCTTGCTCAAGGACACTTCAGCGAGGCTGATGCTTGCAACACAAATTGTATCACTATATAGTAACCTTATATTATTTATCATCTCCAGAAACCAAAACGGAGGCATTTTCATCTTCTTGCACCATGGCTGCCTGCAGCTAGCAAATATAAAGCAGCCTCTGTCAGCCTCACCTTTACAGTGTCCAGCTTATTTGGGAGGGTTAGAAAACTTCTGGTGTTCTGGGAGAAAGAGAAACATCAGGCCCCAAACTCCCCAGACTCTCATTAGCCTGGCACTTTATCCACACACACAAACATGTGCGTTCACGCACACACACACACACACACACACACACACACACGCACACTCAAATCACAAAGGAGTCAGTTTCTATCCCTCTTGGGGAGTAATTAGAGGCTAACATAGTACATCTGGGAACCTCCTTACCACCTTACCACTCCCCATCTCACCACACACATACACACTCTCAGCAACAATTGACATCACAGCAATATATCGTTGAATGAGTCACAGAAATATTTCAAGAGGAACTTGGCAGCATAATATCCACACGCAGTGTTGAGAGAGCTTAGAATAAAAGGTCAGCTCTAAAGCAAAGGTCAAGCCCCCTTCAGGTCTCCTCGGCAACGCAGAAACACGGCCTCCAGATAGTAACCAGATAATAGACAGGTAACCCTCTAACAGACTGATCGGTTCTGATGCACCACATACAGGAGGAGGGCTAAAGATCAGACAAAAAAATCCCCTGGAGAAATTGGAGGCCATTATTGCTCCTCTATGAGGACACATCTGTCCTTGTTCCACTTCCCGGCTCCTGATGATGTTGACAGCTCCATGGTGTTATGGTCCCATGGGAGGGAGAGGTGGCCCAGCCAATTAGTCAACGGCGGTCCTGCGACCCGGCCTTATCAGTCAGACAGCTTGGGCTTGGAGGATTCACCGCTACATGGATCTGGCCAATCAAGTCCCTGATAAAATGAGCTTTCACTTCAGCAGGTTCACAGACACACATATTACGAACTGTAAACACGTTGGTTTACATGTATTGGAATGATCATTTTTACATGTACAGCCGCTAAAACCTGTGTCCACTAATGTCTGTCTATATTATAGTCAGTAAAAACAGTACACAGCTTCCACAATGGATGAATTTGGTAATTAAATGCATTATTTTATAATTACTTTATTTATACTTTTTTACACAATTTGAAATGTCTATGGAGATGCTGATGAAAAATGTCATTATCCTAACTGGGTTACCTTACAATGGATTTTTGTTTGTTATGACGTATTATTTTTGTATATGTTTTATCATATGCTGAATTCTTTTTTTTCCAGGTTTCTTGCCGACCCAATGCAATATGTTCCCTTGCTATTGGACCCAATGTTGAACCTCCCTAGCATAGATAGCATCGGTTCAATGGCATTTGTGGGCAGTCAATTGTTGTTACAGCGAAAATAGCTGCTTGCACTCAGTTCACCTGTGTTGGATTCCCAGCCAGTACTTTACGCCGTATCCAAATTCCTCATCTGTGGCAACCAGTATACAGCTAATGCATTAAGTAAAGACATCAAAGGAAATACTCTCTCTTCAAGTCTCTCTAAAGGCATTCAATACAATGTTCTTCGCTGCCATTTCAACTCAGACCTTGAAATCATGCACGACACCTGTTTTTTTTGTCTCAAGTGTTTTCACGCAGAAGCTTGAGCTCGTCCAGGATTTCAACCCCTCACACCTAAAGTGAATATCATTCCACTAGACCTAGAACTTTGTTGACAAGTGAGCCACATAAAACAATACATGGGACAGGTGGGTCGGTCAGTCTAGCCCTCCTCCTTTCTTTTTAATTATATTACTGTGCATTTACACAACATCAACCTATTTCAAATATTGTCCATGTTATTGTCACTCAATAATGAATCCTGTGTGACAAATACGTCATGAATTTAATATGTTGATGTTGGTAATGTTTTGTATTTTTTTTTATTTTTTTTATTTTTTTTTTATATTATTAACATTATTATATCAATTGCCAGCCTGTTGAATAGGCCTGCCCTAGACCAACGCGCCCAATTCAGGCTCGTTCAGCTGCATTCTGGACTGGACTTGTGTCTTTTATGTGACCACAGTATGTACAGAGGAATCTGGCAAGTGTATAACTGAGTGGTCAAAAGCGATGCATGTGCACGTTGGTTGGAATCCCAATTCTGGTATAATTAAACACCCATTAATCTCATCATCAATAGAAAAAGGCAGTGCCTTAATTGTACCTGGCATGTGCATCTCAGTATGGGGACTTTCAAACATATTTTCATTGGGCACATATGCAGATATTGCAGATACTGCTGTCTACTGCTAAGTAGTCATCATTAAAACCTATTTTGGCTACACCAATTGTTTTTATAGCACTACAACATGACATGCAGTGGTAAATCCCTAATGCACAGACATACCTGAGTGACAAATTGCTATCAGACTAAAAGTGCAGATCCACATGCTAACATTTGTGGATATGAATTTTTACTTTTAGTGGGTTACTGACTTCACCTCATTTGCATAAAAGAGGAACAAACAAGCAGTCCAATAACATTCCTTTAAGGGACCCGCAATCTATAGAGGTTGAGAGAATTCACTAACACCCAGTAATTACTTCCTATCCTTCAGATAACTTCCCTGACCATCCTTAGAGGTGTGGAAGAGAGCGAAATTAAATGGCTTTTTATTGACCTGCGTATAGGGACGTGTTTGTTTCTCTTGTCCTGCTGCATGGATCTGCTGGGACCTCACAGTCTAGGAAAGTGCCAGCGTCTCTCCCAGCTGCTGACAGAAGCCTTCTTTACCACCTTAAATGGAACCAGATGAGTATAGCATTCTCCAGGCGGCATTAGGATCACAAGAGCGAAATAACCAGTGGCGGGGTAGAGCAGCATCACTCTTTAGATTAGATTAGATAAAATGGTAACACTTATTATAAGGGTACACAAATAAACATGAACTTAACTTAACTTAACTAATGCATTAATCAACATTAATTAATGCATGGATTAATTAAGAAACTATCAGGAATTCCCAAAGCTCACCATTAACAACTGGATTAGTCACCGTTAGTTAGCTTGGTGACTTTATGCCTTTGTACATAATGATTTGGTATTAATTAATGGTATTAACTAATAGATATCATTGATATATTAGTTAATTAGGGGGGATCAAATGGGCTATAAACACAGTTTACAAGGCACAAAAAAGGAAGACCAGCCAGTGCTGCCAGTCAACCAACAGTGGCATATGAATTGACTTGCCAGAAGACACAGGATGCAGAACCTACAATCAAGGGGCTCCTAAAACATCATAAGTCATCATACATACATTAAGGTATCAGAATAAGAAAAGCTATCTGTACCAGATAATTAAGATGAAAATGTGCAGTTTTATTAAAAAAAAAATGTTTTTAACGATGACTAACCAAGAAACATTTGCACAACACTTTTGCACAGATCATGTAATAACCTCAGGCAACCTTGATACAGTACACTGGTCTCCTTTGCCTGACAGCCTCACTCTCGTTCCACCCAGGTCTAAACTTCATGATCCATGGCGTTTCTCCTCCCAAGCAGAGAGCCCTTTTAAGAACAAAGAGCAAGAATTATTAACGTGAAACATTTCATCACATTTTCAGGTAGGATGTTATGGATGACAGCTAAGAGTGAGAACAAAAGAGAGGTAGTTTATGTATTTCCTCTCAGAGATGAGTATGTGAGACGAGTATGTGAGTGACACATGCAATCGATTTGCTGGGTTCTTGGCATTGAACAAGTGTGCTAGCGCTTTATAGGGGCTCGAGTGGAGGGATGGGGTGGGGGGTATGCATGCTGCATTGAAAAACACCAGGTATTTTTTTATTATTTAAGTGTTATTTATCCAGTTAAATCCCATTGAGATTAAAATTAAAATCTCTTTTTCAAGGGAGACCTGGCCAACTGTCCATCTTGCTCACTGAGCCTGAAAAATTCTCTGTCTTTGTCACCTTGCAGTAGTCATTGTGCATCAGGACAGACAGCCCCTTTTTCCTATGTTTCAATTAAAATTTGTGCAGTAACCTATTGGGTTAGCATCCACGTCTTTCTTCATTTGGATTAAAGTTGTCAGCCATGTATTCCCAGATTAGTCCACATTGTTTTTTATTTTTTAATGTTGCCTCTTTTCTGCTGTATAAGGTCAATGTGTTACTAGCTTGAAAGGATTTTTTACAGTAGATGATAAAGGCAGTTTGCTCGCACGTATAAAGCGCTAGCACACTTGTTCACAAAACACACACACCTTTTTCCAAGAACCCAGCAAATCGTTTGCATGCCTCACTCGCACACACTCGCACACAATTTATAATCCACCTCTCTTTTGTTCTCACTCTTAGCTGTCATCCATAACATTCTACCCAAGGTTTGATGGAATGTGCCATGTCAATAATTCTTGCTCTTTGTTCTTAAAAGGGCTCTCTGCTAGGGGGAGAAACGCCATGGATCATGAAGTTGAGACGAAACGCAGAAGAGGAATCAGGTTCTGTATCCTGTGTCCTCAATTCATATGTTGCTGTTGGTTGACTGGCTGCACTGGTTGGTCTGCCTTGTAAACTGGGATTATAGCCCATTTGATCCCCCTAATCAATTATTTATAAGTACTACAATTAATTATATCTGTTAGGTAATACCATTAATTAATGCCAAATCATTATGTACAAAGGTATTAAGTTACCAAGCTAACTAACCGTGACCAAGGTATGACTAATTCAGTTGTTAATGGTGAGCTCCGGGAATTCCTGATGCATGCATGATTAATGTATTATTGATGTTTATTTGTGTACCCTTATTTTAAAGTGTTACTGATGAAACTTTAATGATTTAGGGAATTAGGTTGTTCCAGCAGCAAAAGTAATAGGATTCAGCAGACTATAAGCACACAAATAGAAAAAAAAGCAATAAAAGAGATACTGCATTGAGACACAGTTCGGTGCCAAGAAAAGCAGAAAATATTGGAGTGCAGGAGCTGCTGCATCTGGTGTTACAATGGTATGGAGCCACTTGGAGAGAGGTTTGCTGTACTGTGGTGATGTTGTGTAGCACATTCACACTGGCATGTCACTAGATTACCATAGTCCCCCAGTAAAATATTTTACCTTCCGGAAGACTGACTGAAATTACCAATGTGTATGGGCAAAATTAAATTACTGACATCCACTGGTTATATTAATGCCATCCAGGAAGGGCTTAACAAGGTAAAAATAGGGCTTGTTAAAAGAACATGTTGACAACAAGCTCAGCCCTAAGAAGAAGTTCTTAGTTTCACAAATGCCAAAATACCCAGAAACTAAAGCAGGCCCCAAGGATAATAATCAAAGGTGTTAATGTGGTTGCAATTGGGAAATCAGCTGTTCAGGAACTGGGACTGGAAATTCCACCCTCAGATAAGGAGTTTTGTAATTTACATTTTTGTTGTACACATTTTCCCTCAGTCAGCCTTGTCTACTTGTACTTCAGTTACTTATTTCCTAAATTTCTCAGAATGGCTTTTGACAAACCCCAGAGAACAGGCGTGCAATGTTCAACTCATTGGGTAGCCCTTGGCTAGTGCTAGCTAGCTCCATAGTTAACAAGTTGCTTTGCCAACCAAACAAACTGCAGGTAGCAGGTAGTTAATCCTAAATAGAGTCCATTGTACAGAAACTACTAGTACTAGTAGTACTAGTACAACTACTAGTACTAGTACAAACTTCAAAAAGTTTCCAACATTTTTTTCAAGTTGAAAATTAAAATTTACGGTATCTCTCATTAGACTTGAATGCATCATCAGCTGTGGGTTTTTACATAGTTGGAGAGAGCGAAAAGCGGTAGCGGTAGCCTAGCTGCTCAAGAAAGAGTCCATTGAATGATGAACCATTTGGCTCATGCTGAGCACACAGCAGTATCTTATAATGTCATTAGGAGTAGGCTAAAGCTTTGAGTATTCTCTAGCCTACGGGCTGAAAGTGATAAATGAAATCAAATTGCAATATATTTTATTTGTTTAAATATGTAGTCTAGCCTAAATCCAAAATCTATACACGGCAAGATAAAGTTCATAAAATGTTATTTGCAAATTGATGATTCTTCAATGGACTTGTCATGCTTTCAGCTCAGCAAATATATGATTCCTTTCAGCGACCTGTGATGCCTTACAGTGACATCGCTTGGGAAACGCAGGTGAAATTTTCAAGAACTTTCTTGAAACTGTGTGTGAAGTATGTTTTCAATATCACTTGCAGGCTACTGGGATGAGATTATGACCAACAGTGCATGAGACCACAGTCATTGACTGTTGATTTTAGTCAGACAGAATGTTAATGAACTGTTAGGATACTGTACAAAACTTAAAATTGCTAATCTATGTTTGAACTAAATGTTCAATACAATCTAGTCCAGCACAGTACACCTGACCTGCTTAAAATCAGACAGCATGGCCATGGTTAGACAACTTTGAATAGAAATGTCAAACAGAAGATCAGTGATGTACAGGAGAAAAGGGAAAACTATTCCCTAATTGTGGCAAAGTGGACTACATTCTTAGAAATCACAATCATCCCTCATCCCAAAATTGTATACAAGGGCATGGCCGGCAGTCAAACCATGGACCTCACACCCTCTGCACGTCTTCTACTCAACATAATTCACCTTGAATTTTCTAGTCCCACCTTCTCACCTCCTTGTAAGTGTATTCAGAGCCTATTTACTCATATTTTAGCCAGAAGCACAGGCAAAGCATAGCAATGCAGTAGACCTGAGCTATTAGAATGCCTTGGGGTGTTTACGGAATGGAAGTCATTGAATTTCAGCTGAGGAGTTTTAAGGAGAAGGACACCTCAGTCACAGGGCGCAGAAGGCCAGGAGTTGACATACTTAAGACAAAGTTTAGAGCACACAGAGATGAACCAGAAACTCTTTTAAGTCATCAGTATTCCTCTATAGCTTAATGGTTGGTTCCTCCAATCTACCAAAGACTGTTTGGCACATCACATGAAATGGCAGCGTTTGAATTAAGCATATACAGTAACTGATGTTGAATTCATAAGCCTGTGCTGTGAAATCGTCAAGGAAAACTTTGCCACCGCTAACGTCTCCAATGAATGTCAATGAGAAAGTGTTATGAAGTGTTAACTGTGAAACTGCTCAAGGCTGGAGAAGAGGGGGAGGAGGGGAGGGATGGCAGACTGGAGACAGAGCTGTGTGATTTCCCAATATGGCCAGTACAGCATATCATTAAACACTACAGGATTACCAGTACAGCATGGTAATTTTGTCAACTTTCTACAGACACACACACACACACACACACACACACACACACATACACACGCACATGCAATCATGTACGTAAACATACACGCACACACATGAAAAACCAGGTTTGCTGCTCCCTGAGCTCCAGCCCTTACACAAATGTGTGTTCTGATGTGAATATGTCTGACTGTGGTCAAGGATACAGTACATGAGCATGCCTGAAATATGTATTTCACGTTACAATTAGTTCTTCTCCTCTGTGTTTGTAATGAGAAGACAGACCGACAGAGCGTCAGAAAGACAGGCAGACAAATTGACAGGTTTGCCTTAGAACGTTACATTTGTTAGATGTTTTATAATTAATCCTTCTGAGACCACAGCCTACTGCTAGAGAAATGGAGAAATACATGCATCCAATGCATATACAATGTACATTATGCTATTGGAGAGTCGTTCCATAGAGTTACTGTGGTCAGTGGTCGCTGGTCCCTGGCTATATAGCAACATTTATATATCCCCTGGCACCTGTCTATCTAATGACCCCTGGCTATCTGAGGTTTATGATCGCCCATCTAAAGAGCACTGCTTTCTGGCTCTTTGTTTGCCATCTCAGTGAAGCAGAGGGGATGCGCTACCTGACAGCTCCCTGAAAGAAGCATCTAATAGGCTGCTGTCACAGCTCTCTCCTCTCCAGCACTCGCAACGCTATCAATAAGATATCCACATGAAGAGATCTTATTCGTGGATATTAGCACACTCAACTCAGAGGCCAGCATCATTATCAAACTCCCTGTTGACTGTTGGGATTGAGAGGTTGATATACAGTTCCAAGTCCACATGACAAGTTTGTGGATTTTCCTGTGGAAATAGCCAGGATGTTAGATAGATTGTCCAGTGTGTTGATTTTCCTCTGCTGTTCTGCTCTCTTCTCTTCTCTCAGCCTCCATGTCAACATTTGATTACTTTTGTGTGAGAGATTCATAGAAAAATCTCTGCTCTTGAATGATTGCACATAAAATCTATTTGATGTCTCTCATTCTGCCTGCAGATACTCAGACGCTGTGCCACTCTCTGCCAGCCTTTAGGAAATTATCCAAGCAGAATATTTGGATTAGTTTTGTGCTTTAAAATCATTTAATGACAGCGGCTCTGATTGTGCATTCACACAACGAGCAACACAATCACAAAGTCCACCAGAAGTGCATTAATTTCCAATATAGCGGAACAACCAGCTGATGCTCAACAAGCTTGTCGGCAAAGGAACAGCCAATCAGATTTGCATGCCTCCTTGTTTCATGAACTATAGTTCAGCCTGGCAAGTGCAAAATGGACGAGAAGCTGATTAGAGCCATCAAAACGTAGAGCCAACAAACGACTTCTCAAAAACGATGCTTCCAAGTCGATGAAAGTCATTTTATTGAGTTTTTTTTCTAGTTATTTTTCAATGAATGCGACCTAATAGCGCTTGCCCACTAGCTGTGTTAACTTGTTAAATATTATATAACGTTACGAAAGGCAATACCAGAGCAGCAAAAAAATACATGATTCACCTGTTGAACACATTGTAGCTGCTGACCGCTACATAGATGCAGCCTTAGCCTCTCACACCGCCCCAAAATCTGAATAGAACGACCCATCAACAAGTCACTCGCAGTGTGAATGGCCTGTGAATTGTACACAGCGATCAAATGAATCCATGCAGAAAGATAGCGGCTCAGCACACCCAGCAAGAAACCGTGATGCTGGTGATATGGCATCCTGCAGCGCATCATCCCAGCCAGCCTAGTCTGACATTGTGTTAGAGCTTTCTATTCTCAGACACAGATTAGCAGGACAAAGCGGAGGCATTATGCTGAACCCCCCCCCCCCGGAGTCAACCTTAGCCTTGCTACCAAAATACCGCCTCTACTTTCAGGCTTGTCTCTCTCAGGTCTGCTTCCCTTTAATCAACCAGCGGCATGCCTGACTCCTGCTTTTGGGCTGGAACACTGAAAGCACCTTTGTCTACAGTATCTATGTAGCTTTTGTCTCTCTCGCTTCTTTCTGTCACAAGACCAAACAAGATGCAGGATAAAAATGCTGTTCTGACAGAATAACTGCTGATGGATGTGAAAGGTCAGCAGGATGGAGGAGGAGAAGGAGGAGGAGAAGGAGGATTGTTAGGAGGATTTCAGAGCTGTCTGCCAGTCAGTGATTTCCTTTGACATGAGATCTGATTTTGGGTCTCAGACAGGCAGATATGCACACAGGCAGATAGACTAACAGAGAGCAAGGCAGGCAGGCATGCAGAAAGACAGTAGGAAAAGACGGACAGAAAAACAGCCACGTGAACAAACAGACATCCGTGTAGACTGACAAGATAGAAAGATTGAGCTATGCAGTAGCCAGACAGATAGACAAACAGGTAAGCAGGCAGAATAGGCTTATTTAGCAGCTAGACGGTGCACCTCAGGTCAGTTTCATATGATGTTGACATTTCCTTCCATTTCCATCTACACTATGTAACAGAGATTCTGATGAATGGACAGGCAAGCATCTGTCTGTGGAGAGCGAGATAAGAGAATCTCAATACTCATAGTATGTGCACACAAACACACACACCACATACATACAGTACACACTTACTTTTTTATTGTTTTGCTGCAGTTTCTAATGATTTGGAGAGTCTTAAAGCTGCACTAGGCAAGATTTTTATACAAAAAGAAACCTAAATCACAAAGCAGATTATACTCCAATAGAGAACATCCCACTCCCACTAATCAAGGCACTGACGATTTGCCGAAATGAATTTTTGGTTTCGGGTAAATCACTGGCGGGGAAATCAGTGCACAGGAAGTGACAAATTGAAACTTAAGAGTGGAATACAAAACTGCCTTCTAAACAACAGCAAGCAAGTGCTCTGTCCAGAGAAAGCAGGATTCACTAATGATGGCTGAACCACTTCACACACACACACCCCCCAGCCACTAAGAAGAAGAGGTCCGAGGACTGCCCATGTTGCTGCCACAGTGTGCGTGTGTGTGTGTGTGTGTGTGTGTGTGTGTGTGTGTGTGTGTCCTCTGCAGAGAGGTTGTCCTTGCAGCGCCCCAGTCCACTGTCTTCGGGGAGGATCACTAGCTGCTCCCCGAGGGCCTGTTCCCCCTCTCGCCACTAGCTCCACTTCACCCGTAGCCCTTTGTGCCTCCCGCTGATAAGGGCAGACTGATATCTACTAAGCCTACTGCCTGCATGGGAGATAATAAACACACTTTATACATCCCTCCACTCAATCAAAGCATTTGAAACTGGAATCTTGCCACGGGCCTATTGTTATTCTGAAAATGAAACACATTGGAGGCAAAGGACAGTAACAATGTAGCTGTGTGATCTATGAGGCTCCTGGTGGAGGAGAGGCTGGAGAACGAAAGAGCAAAATAATACGCAGGACCTTGGGGGAAAATCACTTCTGTCTGATGCATTGGTCGGCCATTCCTCATCCTGTAATTACACTGATCTGTGGATTCCCAGAGTATTTCCAGCCCGTCTAGAATCTGACCACAGCTAGGAAACACCTAGATGGAACATGAATAATGGAAATCCTGAAACAGCCTCAATTAGTTTTTTATATTTGGGGAAAATAAATGATTCACATCTTAATATCTTCAGTGCTAAAGAGGCTTGTGAAGATTTCCGAAGGATATTGTGTTATTACCTCCCGTTCAGCTGCACTCTGGCCCTCCAACCATTCACTCTCAGACTTTAGCAAAGTCATACAGAAACATGTTTCATTAAACAGGTTTATAATATCGTGTGTGAAAATAGATCCAGAGTGACAACACTAGCCAACGATGGATGAAGGGATATGAAGAACATCAATAATAGAAGAGCAGACATCGGCAGACAGGCGTGTGTGTGTGTGTGTGTGTGTGTGTGTGTGTGTGTGTGTGAAAGAGAGAGAGTGTGTGTGGTGTTTAGCCCACCCCGAAACACATACATATCCACAGCCAGACAAGGCCTCCCCTCTGACTCTGACTATCAGCTTTGCATGATGATTACATTCCCTACAGTGATTTATGTAGCACACTGCAGCACACCTCTCTGCTCTCAACCCAGTGGGAATGCCAATAGTCAGATGGGTTGAGTGTGTTGACGCACAGTTCAGTCCACCAGAGGCTTCATTAAATGGAAGACAGACATGCTTCTGAGGTAATAGAAACCAGACATGTCATGTCTCCTATAGGTTCATACAGCACAGTCTCCCCCGTCTACTGATGACAACAGGCCTGATAGATGTATAACCATATTGTCATCGGCAGTTCATCCATTTGGAAGGCCACTTACTGATTGTCTAAAGTAAGACTGATTTAATTGAAATGAGATGTCCTAGCATATACCCTGTAGTGGCACCACATTGACAAACTAGCCTAAAACTACTAAATACTGGAGTGTTTATCCAACTACACAACTGATCCCAATGCATGGTTGTGTCATTCATTCATGCATCAAGCAGGAAGCTGTGCTAAACCTCCAAACCAAGGCTTTAGGGACTCTGCAAGCTGGCCAGTTGGCTATCCAGAGGTCTTTTATCCATTATTTTTGGAACATTAGAACATTATCTGTGTGCCTGGTACGGTCAAAGTGTTGCCAATGACATTTGTATGAACATCTTTTGTTTTCAGAAGACACTGACCGCTAAAGAAATGAGATTCAATCATTCATTCAATGTCTAAGAGAGATCCCTATTAAGATAGGCCCCGAGTGACTACAGCTCCTGGTGCTGAGCTACCTCTCTCTGTCTGGCAATAATGGGAGGCAATTTGAAACAGTCTGAAACAATGCTGAGGTGGACATCAGTTCACCAGCTGGCTAAACCCCCCGAGAGGCTGCATGGCTTTTCAGAGCTCTGCACTGTAATATGGGATCTTTTATCCTCTATTAGAATCACACAACTAGAGAAAGATGGAAGATGAGTCTGACTGTACCACTGACTCTCCTCCCAGCTGTGGCCCTGACACTCTCACACTCTAAATATCTATTGATTTCACTGTGCTGCATCTTTCATAACACCAGACCCCTCGCATTGATGAAAGCTCACAACACATTCAAAGTGCTACATGTAGCTTTTTAACATCAATACGTCGTTACTTCATACATTTTTAGATGTGGGTATGATTACTGTAAACACACTGACTACACTGTGTGCCTCTGGGTCAGATTTCGCAGGAAATCTTTGCAGCACAAAGGGAGATTGATTTACCGCACAAAACAGTAGTGGTATAAGTAGCGACATCCTTTTTGCAACAGGAAGCAACAGGGTTTATGGGAAATGTGGTCTTAATTTTGCTAGCACTAACTAATCACTGGTGTGAGATACAGGCTATCAATCATCTTGGCCATTGTCTCATTTTTTTTTTACAGTAATTAATTTAAAAACGATATGTTTGAAACAGCATATTTAATTGAGGATTGTGATCTGACCTGAAAATAATATCTACTTCTCCTCTGTTTTTACACTGAGAAAGTGATTCACACAGCCTTGGTGACTGAGTCAAGCTGAGATGAACAAGAAGTCCCAGTTCCACATAAGGGTGAACAAAAAGCATCTGGGTTTGATCACTTCATTTCAATTCTCTATGCACTCGGGGCAAAGGTCCCAATTTTCTATGATATTCTGGCTTGGTGACTGACAGGAGAATGGCATGCTACTGAGTTAATGAGTTCTATCCAGAAAGGCCATTCTGCTGATCGACAATGAAACAACTGACATTTCTCCCCCTTTAGATGGATCAATAAGTGGCTAGAACAGCAGAAGAGCAGTCATGAGCCACTGGCTGACTACAGAAGGCAAATGTAACCAGAATTTATTCACAGGAGCTGAGGTTTGTTTGTTTGTTTGTTTGTTTGTTTGTGCGTGCGTGCGTGTGTGCGTGTGTGTGTGTCCACCACCACTAGATCCTAATGTTGAACATCACAAGTTGACTTTCAATAGTATACATTGTGTGAAACAGTGAACAGTCCAGAGGAAGCAATGTAGGGCTGCCCCCTGGTTTGATAACTAAATGGTTTTTAGGTTAAACTGAGATTTAGGTGATTAGTTGGTTTTCATGATATATTTGTATGAGGTTTCCTGAAAAGTTATAACAACATCACTGGAATGGAGCAATTCTCACAAATATGTATTGTCTTTTTTAGGTGAAAACTATAACTGTAAAGGTAATTTTGCATGATGACGTTTTTGGTTTGCAGGGATAATAATGGGGGAGAAGCAAATGATTTGTAGATGAAATTATCTTTTCAATTATTTAATACATTTCTGAATTTAGTTCAGAATTTCTTTAGTCAGCACAGCCTCAGTAGGAAGGATGAGAGATGAAGAGGTCCTTGTGGGATTGATACATTGTTTTTATTTCATAAAACGTCAATTGAAACAACTTATTTTCTGAGAAAATGTGGTACTGATTTGTTGGAAAGTCATTCAATTAATCACAAATGTCCACAGCATCTCCCAACAGAACATGCTTGGCTAGATGTGCTTGTTTGTATATGTCTTATGTGTGTGTGTGTGTGTGTGTGTGTGTGTGTGTGTGTGTGTGTTTGTGTGTGTGTGTGTGTGTGTGTGTGTGTACATGTGTGTGTAGGGTGGAGAGTTGAAGTTCTGTTTATTCTGGTAAATAAATGAAACTAAAAGCCCTGCGATGGCAGAGGTGATTAAATGTAAATTTGTTTGAGGAAACCTGTTTCAAAGACAGTAGACAGTTGGAAATTACACGTTATCAGCTGATTGTCAGAACTATCTGTCTCTTTGCAGCTCACCGCCAAACACAGTGGTCTCTGCTGATTACAGGTAATCTTGATCAATCTGGGTAAACGTTTTTTATCCATGCAACAATTGTTAAAATGTTTTACCCTCGAGCAGAAAATAGGCACTGATGCTGCTTTATTTGTGTGTGTGTGTGCTGAGAGAGCAAAAGCGAAAGAGAGAAACAGGCAGAATTCCCAGTTATGTAAACTTCCATCTTATATTTGAAGTAAACATTTCCATTATAGATTGTGTCATTTGGTTGCTGTTTGCTGCTGATAAAGCGTCGGAGGAGACCAGACTCCACTGGGTTCTATTAGAAGGCAGTCAACCAGAAAGCTTTAGCTTAGCAAAGCAACCAGGGGAGTGTGCCCAAAGTACTGTAGTATTTCTCTGTATCTCACCACCAACATAGCTGCAAATGGGTTTAAATTGTCTGAGTCAGAAAGATATATTAACATAAGACAACGTAATATATGAAAACAACCATTCAGGAGAAACAGAACAATATCTCTGCTTGCCTGCCGTTTGGGGCGAAAAGCCCATTTTCTGAAGCGGAGTTTGTTCTCAAATGACTTAATACGTCACCAGTGAGGAGATAAAGTGAAGGGTGTACTGTTAGAGCATGAGGAGGAGGGAGAATTAAGAAGGAGGCCTTTCACAGTGCATAAGTTACACATTCTGCTCACGCCCTAGTTCTCCTTCATCTATTTACTTTGAGATTAATTAGATTAGAGTACCTGTTGAAGGACCACAATGTGCAATTTGTGTTAGAATAAGGGAGCTGGTGCTGGTGCTCAAAGACACATGGGTGTTGATGGACACGCCATCTAATCTGGGACTTTTCAGTGACGGGACCCAACTGACCGCTCTGCTGCCCACACAGTCAGCCTTCCAGCCTGACCAAATCGTCTCCACGGTCCGCCCCCCCCCCCCCCTCAGCTCGTTGTGCATTCAACCCTTTTAATATCACGTGCCTTAATCACTGGATTTAAAGAGGGAAATCCTCTTCACTAAATAGCTTCCATTGAGTTTGCCCAGGCTTAGTGCAGAGGACAGAACTGCTTTATGACTTTGTGACTTTAAGCTGCTCAGAACGAAGACTTCATAATTACTTCAAAGGGCTGGCTGAGAGGTTCCCAATGACCCGAAACTGAGTGACCATTTTTGGAGGAACTGGGGGGGGAGTTGATTGGATAAAAGCTGGTAGTTATGCCAAGCAGAGCCTACAATAATAAGAGCCTATTAAAGATGTAATTAGGGAAAATTGATAGCAGCTAATGAAGCCTGTGTGTTGCTAAATGATTGAACAATATACAGCATGTGTACCCTTTTAGAGAAAAACGAAAGACAAACAGGACATCAGACAGCTATGGATGTGTGAGTCTCTGGGGAGTCTTAATCTGCTGGTGTTGGATGTTGAAGTCCTCAGCAGCAAAGTCCCCAGTCTATAGTGCACATCCACTAGCATTGTTTCAAAGTCTGACAGCGGCAAACAAATCCAAGGTCATTCAATCACAACAACACACAAGAGGTGTTTTTCTCAGTTTTTGTCACCAGGAGAGTTGGACTACAGAGAATAGAGATGTCAGAGTGCGCAGTTGTCCTTGGCTAAACTCCAGTCTGTCTTGTTTCAGACGGGATGACCAGCTGGCACCGATAAAGCAGAAGCTTTGAAACTCCAGCTGGACTTTAATGTTCCCAGACAGTCACTTTGCTTTCCTTTTTGTTCTATGTTCCTATAACTGTGGATAACAAGAATTAAATCCTCACGGGAAAGCCACTTTAATCAATACTTGTGAACTTAAGTTGTAGCCCAAAGCTGATTCTCTGGCTTGAGCTACCATCATTTTTCTGCTGCGTAACTGTGTGTTTCTGGGAATGTGCAGCCATGTGTTTGTATATGTACTGCTGCCGCCTCCCAAGGTAAATGGGAGTCATTTAGTTAGGTAACCATTGAAATGGTAAAGTGAAAGCTTTTAAATAAGGGCTTGGAGCCGGAAGGGGGTTTTGACAAACTTTACAAAAGAATGGCCTAACTTTGATCACCTGTTGTAAATAACATTTGATAATGATAATGTCATGTACCGATTACCACTTCTATTTTGCAAGGAACATTTAAGGGGAAACCTACATCCATTTCTAACCCTGTAAAATATGTCAATACACATGTCAGAAGTGGACTTGGCTCCATCAGTACTCAATCAGCACCTGATCTGATCTGTCATCGCACGTAGCTAGTAGTCAAACCAGGAACAGCTAAAGTGTATGGTGTGTGAATTTATTTTGCAATACATTTGAATGATGTACCTTTTGCTAAAGCAAGCTCACTATTTGAAGTGACTGAATAGGGTTTTAAACAGCAAAGCTAAGCACATAATGCCCAACAACAGATGTCTCTCACATACTGCCAGACAAACATGTACAGAGGCAGAGGAATGGCTAAATGGAGGGACAGATTCAGGCCAAAATCTCCAGCATACAGCCAGATACTTCTGGGATTAGGATGATTACATTTTTGGCTGGTGGAGGGATTTTACTGCTGAGTATTGGATGTTTGGTTTTCCTCATGGACTACTCAGGCTTATACCTGGCCTGGGGGGGGGTTTCTTTAGCTGACAGGTGGCTGTTTGGTATTTTTTTTCTCACGGGACACCATTGAATATGATCTGTTCCACAGGGTTTATATAGTCAGTGGAGATCCACAGACACTGGACTTACTCTGTTTCCATAGAAACCATGTAAGGCCACAAGTGTGTTTCCTTCCAACAGCCTGGCAGGAAGAAACAGGACCTTTTCTTCTCTGTGGTGACATTTGGTAGATTGTTGTTTTTCTTTAGCAGGGAACACTGGTGGAGGATAAATCATCATCATCACCATCAGTACTATGGTTGTCTCACTTTAGGTTGGTCTGGTCTGACCTCTGACCCTGAAACTGCAAAGTCCTCCTCAGACGAGAAGAGAGAGAGGAGTATTGGGTAGAGAGGGAGAGGGTATTTTTTATTTAGTTTTTATTTAGTTTTGTTTATGGGTGCAAACGGGTGCAGTAGAGAGAACATGTGGAGAACCATGTGGAAAGAAATCCCTTCACATCACATTATTAGCCAGTTTAGCTCTTTTTACGGCTGTCTCTGCGCTCCTCTTAACGCCTCTGCAGTTATCAAATCATTGATTAAGCTTATGTCAAATCCACCTAGAGAGCCAAGTATGAGAGAGAGCTAGGACTGCAGGCAGTACCAGCCATCTGCTTCCAACATGCGGATACAGCAGCCAACCCGTCCTAATAGGCCTTCTGTCCAGGCAGGGCCAGAGCCCTTGTTTCAGCTGTTTCAGGGCCTGGATACTGGGCTAATAGGCTGTATGAAAGCGCCACACTTCAAAAGACCATCTCCAGGACAGTTAATCAGAATTCAAATAGAACAATTTGCGGCACACAACATGAAGCTTCAACTGGACTATATGCTGCCTGTGAGGCAGCAAATTATAGGCTTTGTATTAAAGCTGCACTCGTCACCTTCGCAGCAAGTTTTGAGTTTTGTTTTGAGTTTTTGAAAGTTTGAAGTATTAGCCAGAAATAATATAACATGACATCAGTTAACTGCACACTCCTCAAACCTAAATTTCTTCTTCTTAGTGGCTGGTCGTGGTGTGGGGATGGTGAAAAGAAAAACGTTGTAGCAGGTTCAAACATCGCTGGAGAGCTTTCTCTCAACAGTTTTGAAGAATTCTTGCTAGTATCCATACCTGGCAAATAAGGCGACAAATAGGGCAAAAAGCAATTGGTCAATTAGGAATCTACAGTGTCTCAATTAGTAGGGAGGGAAACTCTTCTCTGTTGCAACCCCAATTCATGATTTAGACTGATAAAACAGATGTATTTTTACATAAAAATCTGGCCCTGTTACAGATTTAATTTATTTAATGGCTTCAACTGTTGACAGCTGTACTTCATATTAATACAGCTGATAACAAAAAATATTGTGGAATGGGAGAGAGAGTCAGGTGAAGTTGTACTAGAGTTTGACAGAACAGTTATCGCGTCATTGGGATTCAGTACAGCTCCATATCAGAGCTGGCATTATTGGCCACATTTCATGGTCTGAGTCTTTTAAATTCCATTTCCTAGCCAGCTAATGGAGGACTGCAGGTGGCTGCTTAGACAGTGCGGATGTGTGTGTGTGTGTGTGTGTGTGTGTGGGTGGGTGGTTGTGTGGTTATGTGTGTTGTTTTGGGCCATGTGGAGGTGATGATAGGTAATCTTCACAATCACAGATTTCTTTGAAGAAACAAAATAAGTGTGAAGTAGCTCCCCCACAAGCCTGACAAACTGCAATTTATTTTTTTAAATGTATTCAAATGTCTTATCTGAATCTGGGGGATCTGAAATGACTCAATGCATCTACTGTTTATGGAGGTCTCGACGGAATACTAAACTGTAGTGTGAAACAGTTGCCTCTACGACACGCTGGAAACCATTAGATACAGCTTGCAGCTTGCCGGAGCTGTTGGATGCAGGCAGGTGGTCTGTGGCAGTCTTCAGTGGAATGGCAGCATCGAGTAAAGTGGCCTACATGGTAGAACACAAGATTGATTACACAATTTCTCATCATCTCTTGGCGGTTTATGGATCTCAGTGGGACTTGGAGAGGGTCCTAGTCATGCTTGTAGCGCACCACCTTTGGGCCCCTGGAGTCGGAGTATCTGAAGTGACTGGCACTCAAACCCGCCTTTGTGTTGGCAGCGGTATTAACAGGGAGAGCAGGTGAACTGTTGGCTCTGTGGGTGCGTGAGAGTCTCTCTGGAACTTCCTGCCGTATCACATAGGGTGGTCTCTGCATTCAAACCAAGGGTCCCTCCCTTAAGTGCTCTCTGGGTTTCATCCGAACCACTCGGCTGGGCTCCACTCCTTATACACTCCCCAGATGGTGATGGAGAGAAGTAGAGACTGTGCCATCGCTGTGATCACTCATCATCAGTCTGGATTATAACATGATCCCGCATGCATACAATGAGATGGATGTGTCAGCGACATCTGAGCTGCCCTACTCTGATCTGGGACGGCAGTGATCAAGTATTGCAGATCCCAGAGTGCTGCTAAATCCCTATCTCCATTCAAGAGGCAGCAGTGCCACCTGATGTGTCATCTTGAGGCCCTCTCTCTCTCTCTCTCTCTCTCTCTCTCTTTCTCTGTCTCTCTGGTGGCTTTGATGTTCCTCCTCCACTTGGGCATGTCTGTGATGCCCAAGAGGCCAAGTGGCAGACCCCGTTTTGAAATCTCTGGAAGCCCTCACTAGAGAAGGCCTCAGCTCTGAGGTACAGTCCCGTGACACGAAAATATCCAAAATTAGGGACTCAGTCAGTTTCTGCTAAGAGAGCTTAAGAAAATCTTAGATGAAGTACAGCGCCAGAGCCACAAATTGAATCTAAAACTGTACAACGTGAAGGAAAAAGACGGAGAATAAAAAAACGGTGACTACTGGTATCCTCTGAAAAGTTGCTGTGCAGATTAAAGACAAAAATCATCATTAATGGAGGCTTCATTAAGCTCAAAATTCAACCACTCATTCTACTGTTGGGGTGTGTAGAGATATGCCTCTTTGTCTTTCTGGTATTTTTCTACTCTTCCCTGAAGCATCTGTTCAGCAATCCTAGAAAATTAAGCGGTGGCCAGTGGGAACAAGGCCCAGTAGATCTAGAGCATCATCATGTGATCAATAGATAGAACTGCAGTCTGTGCTCTTTGATGCTGATTTTAAACTCCTCTTCGCTTTCTTTAATCAAGGTATTTCTCTATCATAATCATTTGAGCGTGATTCCTAATTTATTTGAAAAAATAAATTATGTGAGTGAGAGAGATGAATTTGTGTTTGCAAAGAACTATGTTCAGTTACTAAGTGTTACAAATTATTTGTGAGTCTCTCCAACAGCTCTGCATATTGATCTTTGGCAATAGCGCCCCCTGCTGAATGATATAATTGTTTTAAGGCTAAAAATATGATGGTGAGAAAGCCTACATATGTATGTATGTATGTATGTATATATAGGTATGTATGTATATGAATTTAAGACATTTGGAATAAAGGACTCTTCTTTTTTTATTTTACAGGCTATACAGAGAAATTTGGACTTCGTAAACATTTGATGATCCTGATTAATGTTATGATTGTCCATGAAGGCCTGACTCTCTGAGGTCTGGGAGTTCTGGCTGCTCTCTGCCTGGGAGTGTTGCCGTTCTGTCAGCGGGCCACGTCTTCAAGGGTCTTAGTGAGCATTTTGCTATTGTCCTTTTTAAGTGCATATAGGTCCCAGGGGCCCGTGGATGTGTGATGGGCCATATGGACATTTGGCAGAGAAGAACAGTTTCTGCCTTTCTCCATGTTTGGCTGGCTGGTCCAAACAGCTCCCACTGACTCCTGCTACTGCTAAGAATTAATACTGAAGAATGAATACTCTCACTGGAGGGATTTAAGAGGCCACTCCTCTTGTAATGAGTGAGGGCAAAAGCCTTACCTGAGTTCATGGAAGAGCATGTAAGCTGTGTCTGCTCTCTCTTTCAGGACCGTGGCCTGGCCTGCCTTCATCACATGGGAGTCATTGTGGATGAATCATTCTCTGCCATGTTCTTCTGCAATGTCACTGATGTAGTGACCTGTGGGACATAGGGAATGCAACAAAGGTAAAGCTTTATTTGATGTGTGTGTGTGTGTGTGTGTGACTGTCATCCCTCTGTAAAGAAATACGGTAAATGATGAGGTTTTCCTTTCCTTTTAAGGTCCTTAAAATACTCTATCCAAGCAAAACTTTTCAGCACAACAACAACAGTTCATTGAAAAAGTGCTGTTTTTGCTCTCTTAATGATTTATTTTCTTTGTCTCTTTCCCTATTTCTCTTTCTCACCCCACATGCTCCCTGCTGGGATCTGCTGTCTCATGAATTCTCCAGCTGATTGACTGATGCTGAGAAATGCACCAAAGATACTTGTTTTTCTTTGAAAATTACAAAGTAAACTTGAGTGTTTCTAGTCAGTGTCGCTCTTCCAAATTGGTTTAAAATTGTACAATTTATTTTACCTTATCGGGAGGGGTTCTTTCCTGGGATGATGTTTGACTGCCTCCTGGTGAAATTTCCCTGATGGAGCATCCATTTTCATCCATTTGTGTTCTATCCTGATGGGAGCGGTCTCTTCCAGGATGACAATGCCCCCATCCACCAGGCACAAGGGATCACTGAATGGTTTGATGAGTATGACAATGAGGTGAATCATTGTTTTATTTCTGCTCACATCTTTTTATACTTTTAGAAATCATTCATTCCACTTTTCCAAAATTGTTTTTTGCAAAAAGAAAAAACATTTCTTAAATAATTATGAAAGGGGAAATAACCTCCATGCTCTTTGTTTATTAATTTGCCTCTCTCTGTCTTACACACACACAGTAAACAAAAAAAAAATATATAAATCACTGAAAAGTCTGCTTCAGCAGGTAGGAAGAGAAAAAATCAAGAAGAAAAGTGCCATCATTATCTTCAGCCAGACCTCTTGGCTCAAATCACATCTCACTCATACAACATATCCAACATTTGGTTTTATTTCAAGTAAATAAGCCATTTGACACTTGACACATCACTTAGTGCTTTATTGTGTTTTACATATGGTAGCTTTTGTTATGTCTGTCACTTGGAAAATATCAAAGCAGTCAGACAATTATAAAGATGCACCTTTCAATATAAAATGATGAAATGTTCTTGGTTAGTGTGTGTGGATTGTAACATTATTTCATTATGTGCTGTAATTGTTTGATGTGTTTCAGGAGAGATTTTAGTCAGTTAGACACAGAAATTATGTTTTCCCTGGTCGCTGTTTACGTATATGTGTTTCTCTGTCTGTGTAGATGCTGATCCATCGGGGGGTGGATGTTCAGCCAAAGAGTCCTTTCTTTGCTGTTGAAGAGACACAGACACATTAGCACCTTCCACACAGCATCAGCATCATCATTTCTTTCTATGCATCTCTCTCACTCCAACCCTCTGTCTCCTTATCGATCTTTCTCAATATATATATATACACACAGATTTCACAACTCTATCACACACACACACACAGTCCCTTACCTTTTTTAGTAACAGTATACATAGTCCCCATGCCAGATTTCACGTGGTCAGCAACGTGACAGTGGAGCAGCCAGGTACCAGCATTCTGAGGACGCATCTTTACTGTCTGAGGAGGCAGAGAGGAATACATAAAATCTCAAATCAAGCCAGAATATTTTTCTACTTTCTCTATGATTACTGCTGAGAAATTTTGCAGGATCAAAACTGAAAAATTGTGAGGTTATTTTTGACATTTTCTGTGTTTATTTGCCATTAAGATGATGCTCTGTTTGGACTGGAAGAACAGCGCCCTCTTCCTGTTTTGTGCAATACAATAAAGTAATACAGCAGATTTCCCATAAAATCCGACCTTGTGGTCGACAATATAAAATACATTGTGTGCTGTCAGTCTTCTTAATGGTTGGTCTAAACGCTGCATGTAGCACCTTTAATGTTGAAATAGAAACTAACTTAGCCAATCCAGGAGATAATAAGATTTTACCTGGAAGGTGGCTGGAAACAGTTGAAACACATCAGTACGATGAGGACCTCCACCAAGCTAGAGGAGGAGGAGAGGAGAGGATGTGGGTTGTGTAATCGTGTGTGTGTGTGTGTGTGTGTGTGTGTATGCATGGCGTTGGGTGTATAAACGCTGTCCGTTCCGTGGATACACACCATACCCACCGTGTGTTTGATTCTACTGTATATGTGCGTGTATGTATTTATACCTTATATTCCACACTGTGGCCATGCCAGTGTGCGTTGTGTAAGTCCACTTCATTGCCCATTCCCATCAGATACCAGTACACCTTATCACCCACCTCCATGTTCAAACCAACCAGGTTACAGAACACACGACCGTTAATCGCTATACATACAAACACAAAAAAACACACACACACATTGGAAAGAGGTTTAGGCAATTTCTGGTGAGGTCTAGCTGAAGAAATACAAACAACACAAACTCCAGGCAGCTTCACAAAACAAATGCTGCGGTTAGGCTTGACTTTTTTTCAGATTTTTATCATCCAATCACTCCAGGATACATTCATTGGTGGTTGGGCTCAATGGATAAAAGTGTGAGCAAAATCATATTCGGGAATGTTCAGACCTGTCCAAACTTTACTGTGTGTGTGTGTGTGTGTGTGTATTTATCTCACCATGCATCTTGTTACTCTCAATAAAGGTTTCGTCTTCCTTCAGGTCTCTGGGAGGGTTTCTGACGTGGGTCCTGATGTTTTCATCAAGGTACCTGTAATAATAATAATCATACAAATGCACAATAAATGTACAATTTGTCTCCCAGGCGTCGATGTAGAGACATATTAAGATGTCACTGAGAATCACAGTAGGGTTAGGATTAGTGTTAGCGTCAGGCTGCCTCTACCTACCAGCTCTCGTTCTCATCAAAAATCAGGAAGAGCAGGACAAACTCCTCTACTTCCTTCTTCAGACCCAGAGACCTGGAACCAACACAATGTATAATACTTTGCATCACAGTGCTGTTTTATAGATATGATACAATATATAGAATGACAACTTCAGACCTGAGATCCCATGTAAAGTGATAACTGATTACTTTTCATCCAATCCAATTTCACTCACTGTAGATGTAATGTAGAACCACTCACCTGGCCCAGCTACGTCGACAGATCACCAACGGACCAATCAAACCGCTGTACAGGTCCTGGAGGGCAAGACAACATCATGACAGCGTGTGTGTGTGTGTATGCGTGTGTGTGTGTGTGTGTGTGTGTGTTAGCATACCTTGTTGACATCAACAGTGGAGTAGTACGCCCCAACAGAACACTCCTCTTGCTGTTCGGTTGGTCCCGTTGTCTTCGTAACGTACCAATAGTAGGTGTGGGTCTCGCCTGGTAAAGGCAGACATACACTTTTTAGGATTTTGAGTCCCACATATATTCAGAAACGTTACGTTAGAAAGAGCTAGGAGAGGCAGATATATTACATATGTTACTGAATGGATCTAGAGAAAAGTTTTGATGATAAAGAAACAAAAATAATACTGAATACGATAACCATAGCTCGTCAACTTTGTGTTAGTGTTTCCTGGCAACATACTGTTGATAATAATTAATTGGATTTCACAAAAGTGCATGTTTGTCATTGTATTTCATTTTCTATTTGTCTGTCTTAACTCCGTGGGCATGGATAGAATAAGCTCTGGTTGCCATGTTCTTAAAAACTATCTTCACCTTATCCCCAACATCAGCATGGATCATAGGACCTGAGAGGAGAGATTAGTATGTTAGGCGACGAAAATTCTTTCGGCGCCCATGTTCACCAATGTGGCCGTGCACACCGGCCGCGGAAGGGCGCCGAAGGGCGCCGAATGGCCGCAGCCTGCAGCGACCGTTTCGGCGTCAGGTCTAAGATTTTCTCGATTCGTGAGCGAATGTGTCAAGCCAGGCAGGAAGTCAGACACAGGAACGGCATAGAGCATCCGGTCAATTTCCAAAATATAACAAATTTCAAAATAAAACACCCTGATTGATGGTATTTCTGAGTTGTGTCTAAACTTTTACCGTCTGTGTCTAAACAGAGAGCGAGAGAGACGAGCAGGCACACGCACACAAGCAGAAAGAGAGAGATGTATATGTATATATATGCATGTGCATTTTAATAGACACCATACTACTCAAGTATACATAATGCTTAATAATTTTTCATTCATTGCTGTTCTTACTTGTGTTGCCCTGTTACTTGTGGCATGTACTTTCATATTGTTGTAAATGTTGTTCTTTGTCTGTTCATATACATTTGCTTTGGCAATATAAGCACTGTTCACTTTTCATGTCACTAAAGCTGAAATTGAGCGAGAGAGCGAGAGAGAGAGAGACGAGCAGGCACACGCAGAGAGAGAGAGAGAGAGAGAGAGAGAGAGAGAGAGACGAGCAGGCACACGTACAAGCAGAGAGAGAGAGAGAGAGAGAGAGAGAGAGAGAGAGAGAGAGACCAAACCCCTACATTGAGAAAACCAGCGGAGATCGGTGCCGGTGTGAACAACCAAACTCCTTCTTGCTCATTCGGCGCCGATCGCGGCGCTTCCTTTTCTTTCCGATCAGACACCCGAAAGGCCTGGTTCATTGCAACAGGTCGAAAAAAATCAACCGAGGAGGAATAAACGGAAGAGAGGACAGGAGGATGTTACGGATTAAACACCGATAATCTGCCGTTTGGATGCGATTCCGGAGAGAAGTGCCAACATGATGCCGGTGGGTCACAAAACACTTTGTAAATGTAGAGATATAGATCCATATTCTCTTGGTTTAGTATTGATCCATATAGGATGCTTATCCTTACATTGTACCAATCCATAGAAACTGGTACCATCTTCTGGGTATTAACTCATAATAATAATAATAATAATAATAATAATAATAATAATAATTAAAATGGTAATAATAATAAATCCATAGCATTTTTGTTAAATTTACAAGGTATTATATCAAACCGATATTAAAAGGAAGAAAACAAATAAATCAGCTTTTTTTTTTTAAAGGGACGACCTGCACAGCCGACTCCATTAACACTCCTAGCAAACACTCAGAAACTGGACAGACGACAAATTAATAAAACGATCAGCTGCTGCACGCGATCAACTGTGTTTTCTTATTGTTTTCTCGTTAGGGTTATATGGCTCGCGACTGTAGTGAGCGTGGTTTATGCAGGTGAACCCACCCTCTCCTCACTACAATTACCAGGCGGTTTGGACAACAGGGAGTTTACTTTGATTCTAACTGAGGTTAGATCGATATATCAGGTCGATATTGACCTTTTAGTAAACATTCGTTCATTGCCGGTCATTGTCGTCCACCTCTGATATGATGAAGGTTCCTCCCTGACCACAGCTACAGAAAACAGTCTGGAAAACCTGTTTTTATTTTCCTTGCACATTTGTTCCTTTAATTGTTCAGTAATGTTTTTTCGTAAATTAATTCTTCATTTAAAGGCGGTGATGTATCCCAGAGTTTCCCTACCATTGAACAGGTGGTGGGTCACCCTTCCTTCAAGAGCTGCTAACCCTAAAATAATTTCATCAGTCTGGTTTCACTGGTGAGTTTTAGTGTCCCATGATGGTCTAAATGCTTTCAGAGGCTTTTCACCCCGACAAGAATAAAATCCGGGGGAAACGGTGAATACTTGGAGTTTGTTGGCAGGGTTAGAGGAAAAAATGAGTCAAAATCTTCTAGTGTGTGTAGCCTTTGTAAGTCCAAAACCTGAGAGTGTGGTAGGTAAGACTGTTTCTGGATCATTTGAGCAGCACAATGATAACGTGTTACCTACAGCACACCTCGACCATTAGTACATCCTCATCATCTTCAGACACGACTCACTAGAGCTCACTGTGTTTCTTGGTAACTGTTGCCACAGTGACCAAAAAGGACTCGCTCGCTCTCTCTCTCTCGCTCACACACACACACACACACACACAGGCACTCATATGGGAACAGTATTTTAGACAAATTATTCCTCATTTGCAGAGCACAGGGGAGGCATCAGGAACTAAAACAGGGAAGTGGTAACCTCTCGTCACATTGCTGTTGTTTAGCCGACGCTCTTAACCAGACCCACCCACAATGAGTGAGCATGGAGAGGTTCAGCCTGGATGGGAGTTTCTGTCCAAAACAAATTCAGGCCTGGAAGAGAAAAAATCACCTCCATGTGAAAAGCTCCTTTTTAGGTGTTTCTGCTGTTGACCATGTTTAGCGTGTTTCAGTCCAACTGACTGATATGGGGTCTTGATGGCCGATATTGATATTTTAATATTGAAGCTGCTGATAGACAATATTTTGTGTCAAATTTGATATGTCTTTTTTGCCAAAATATCACAAGGACTGAGGGAAACTTGACAGTTTCATCAGCAGTACCGGTCTGAGCATCTTCACTCCACATGTTAACAGGGATGCAAACTTGCCAAAAAAATCCAAATTGGGTGATCTGTGTGATTTGTGTAACTCTGTGTAGAGGAGCTGGTCAGCGCATTGTAGTTGACACATGACATGGGGAAAAATAAACACCCCAGCCACATGGATATGTAACGTTGGGCTGCAGGAAGAAAGAAAGCAGTTCAACAAGGAGTTTTTTTAAGAAGCGTTCCCTTATGCTTGTAGACATGGTGGAGAAAACAGTATTATCAGTTGAATGACATGTCACGAGTGTTGCTTTTCCTCTGATTCCTTCCATGTTGTGGATGCTTGGTCATGCGTCTGTGTTGTTGTGTGGGCGACCCCGAACCGGGCGCCAACTATGTCTGTTCGTCTTGCCCGCTGAGCGAACTGAGCCGACTGGTTCGCTGCTCAATGCTGATGTGATGTGTTTTGCCACCAGTTTGAAGCTGCCCTCTGGGAGAAGTCAATATGTCATCTTTTCTTTCCTGTTTTCTATGCTGTCAACACTGGACATGCACTGCAAGAAACATTATTGTATGAATTATGGCAATCTATTCGTGGTGGTTAGTCTTGGCAATATATTCATCCTAAAAAAATCTAACAAAAAGCAAAAATTCTCTTTGTCACCTTTTTCACCCCTGATGAGTTTGCATCCCTGGACTGGAAGATATCTGATATTTATCACACAGGTTTGTTGAATACTCCATCCAGTGAGTTCTGTTATTTCTGATTAACAGACCTCTGTTTCTATCTAGTCTTACCACTCAGTCAAGAAGTCCGGTCAATTTTGTTGATTTCTAATCAAATTGGTTATGAATGTGTGAAACAAGTTGTAAAATACTTTCTGCTATATTCCTAGAAAGTGACCCATTTGTGAAATTCCCTGATATTCCCCGACGTCCCCTAAAAACTGACCCCTGTCCAGAATACACCTCTCGACAGTCCATGATATTCCGGGAAATCGCTGACCCGTGGGTTTCCTAATTGTAGAATGAAACAGCGCCGTTGTGAAAAACATCTGGGAAGTCGCCATCAACGTTTCCAATACAAATTTACAGTGCGAGGTCAACATGTCAGCTTGGGTATGTTTACGTGCAGACCAATAATTCAAGCCTTAACCAGATTAAGGCAATACTGAAGTTATCATGTAAACACTGTGATTGAAATATTGCCTTAACGTGATTACTCCCACTAACACACTCCCTAACGAATGTGGACGCTGGGTAAAGGACTGTAATCTCAGACCATCTAAACTGGAAACCACTTACAGTCCTGCCAGAGAATAGTTCCTTTCTTCCACTGTATCCACACACACACACACACACACACACACACACCATGCTATTGTGTAATTAGGGAAAATTGCATAAGGCTATTCATTCCATATTACAGGGTTAAGGAGCAGTGGGTGCAGTGGATTCTTGTGGTTGTTTTCGTAACCTGGTGGTGAAACTACAGTCCATTTGTCCAGATCCCATTAATGACTTCAGACATTGTTTTTACAGTGTGGAACGTCAGCGTAATGGGGAAACCATGTCCCATGATAATGTTGGTGTAATGGGAGTGTATGTGAAACAGAGGTAAACATGAATTCTTGGGATTTTTTTTATGTGACTTTTGCCAGAATTAAAGGGCCGTAAAGTAATCTATGGCTTTTACTGACTTCTATTTGTGTGTGTGTGTGTGTGTGTGTGTGTGTGTGTGTGTGTGTGTGTGTGTGTGTGTGTGTGTGTGTGTGTGTGTGTGTGTGTGTGTGTGTGTGTGTGTGTGTGTGTGTGTGTGTGTGTGTGTGTGTGAGTGTGTGTGAGAGAGAGAGAGAGAGAGTGAGTGAGTACTGGGTAACACCAAGTGAATGAGCGACTGCAGGGAAATAAACAGACTGAGCTGTCAGTCTCAGGGTCGTGGGTTCAATCCTCACATAGTGTCAACAAGTACCTTTGTAAGTCACTTTGGATAAAAGCGTCTGCTGAATGACTGTAATGTAAACAGAGAACGGTACGGTAGGAGTTAAAGGACTATTAAGTGATTTAAGACTTTCAGCGCCCTCTATCGGTGACCAATTGAATTGCAACAACATCGACAGGCCACTGACACAGCTTACGGTGGCCTGTAATCACTGACTTAAATATAAAAAGTCACATTTTCACAGTAGAATGAGTAAGTTCACTAATGGCAGCTGAGATCCAACAGGAACATCCAGTGACGAGGGAATATATCACCGTGCAAAACACTGGAATAAAAAAACGCTGCTTTGGCTGCTACTTGTTCGTAGCTCCGTCCCCCATTGCTGAGCAGTTGAAAACGCCAGTAGGTGGAGGGGTGGGGCGAGGGGATTGGGAGCGTCTTGACTTTCCAGTGGGTGGCGAGTTTTGATAGCCAGAAATCTCAGCAGCTGGCCAAGTAATCACTGAGTCATCGGTATTGATCACCAACCCCTATCAACCCCCGCAGATTTGTTATGGTCATTTTGGGCTACGTGGCCAGAAACACCTTAACTCTTGCACATTTAAGGAACCCCAGGAAGTTTGAGTTATTGTGAAGCCTCCTATAAAAGTGTGGTGTTCTACATTTCACTTGTTGTCCAAGAGGTGATGCTGTGGCTCTGCAGGAGAGACCTTCTCTGCTGGATGCTTGGCAGATTGGCAGACACCTCACGCTGAAGACATTTGTTCTGTCTTCTGCAGAATAAATGCTGAAACATCAAGAAGTCCATCCCTCATCGATCCCAATCCCTTTGACTACCGTTACCTCCATTACAAAACTCCTGTCGGCGGGGTGGTAACAGTGAAACCTCATCGTCACCTTTTCTTACACTCCAGTATTTTAGATTTCATTCCAGTTTACAGAAAGGTTTTTCCGTGCTTGGTTTTAGTTTTGGTCAACTAGTAACTTGAACCCAACAACCTCTGTCCTGTAGGTCCCTCTACTGTTCATTTCACTACATAACTATTTTCCTCCGTAGGACAAATCAAACCTGCACGGCAACAGAAGTGACCAACAGCTTGAAGAATAACATTCATTCACTTTCTACAAAAAACAACATCCAAAGACGTATGGTAGCACTCACCAACTTGGAGAAAGAGGACCATACGTCTTTGGATGTTGTTTTGGTTTAGCACCACAATAAGAGCTTCCTGTTGGGAAGGCGCGTCCAACTCCTCCACTGCAATACAGCGCTCCATCTATTTTAACAGGTGTTGTTATGCTTCACTGTCGCCTCACTGCAAGAAGGTCCCGGGTTCGATTCCCAACCCTGGTCCCTCCTGTGTAGTTTGCGTGGGTTTCCGCCCACAGACACGCAAGTCAGGTGGTGTAAATGAGTGTCTGTCCATTTGTATTGGCCCTGTGAGGGACCTGCCCTCTGCCCAATGCATGCTGGGATAGGCTCCAGCCTAGTAGCAAAAGAAACATCTCTCTCTCTCTCTCTCTCTCTCTCTCTCGTTGCTTTTAGGATGATCTCTCTAATGACTGCGAGGAGAGCTCTCTCCCTGTGGGAGGTTTGGTACTCCAGCACGCGTCCATACTTTACATTATTAATATATAGAGGAGCATTATTCACAGCTTCATGCAGTGGAAGGGTTGTGGGTAAGATTTCCACTTAAGATGACTGGTTTCATATCTGGCAAATCAAGTTGTGTGTGTCTGTGTGTGTTGAATCCACCCTCATTTACAGATCTGAATCAGAGCTGGTAGCCCCTCCACCCTCCCCCCCTTTCCTCTTTCTCTCTCTCCTCCCTCTCTCGTTGCTGCACTCTCGTTCTCATATGTTTTTTTTTTTTATGTGGAATTCAAAGCGCTTGCAAATGTATTTTGTGTGTGTGTGTGTGTGTGTGTGTGTGTGTGTGTGTGTGTGCGTGTGCGTGCGCACTGCGGAATATCGCCGTGTAAAAACCACATGCGTCTGCGCCACATGTGTCGGCCTAGCGATTGGACTCAACGTGAGACCTCTTGTCGACTCCTACCCAAAACGAGAAGCGGTCTAGTCCGCCTGATGGGATTTGAGCGAAGACAGAAAAGCAGACGCCTCTCACTTTGCCTGGATGTGCTATGATTTCTCTGATGTGATGCACGTGAAATCTGAAATTTGAAATTGAACGGCAAAACTCACGGCAAACACGTCAGAGGGGATGTGGTGTTTTCTGGGAAAATAATATATCGTGCAATTAAAGGTATTTTGGGTTACGAGACCCCTGAGACACGCAAAGTTATGTGTCTGGGAAATAGAAATCATGTTGTTGGTGAAGATGGATACCTGACAAAAAAATATTGTCTGCAAGTAAGAAAGCAATAACTAGAGATTGGTAGAAATGACCTTGACCTGCCAACTACGACTGAAACAGCATTTGATGTTTGGGTTAGTACAACAGACTAATGTAACCATAGACAACCCTTTTGTTCTATTTGCTTTCCTTTAATAAGTTAATAAAAACTCAAATAAAAAAAGAAATTTCAATTTGTATTATACTTTTAAAGATTCTCAGTCGTTTCCGGCTGTTCAGAGAGTTTATCTCCGTTTCTAGGATGAGCTAGTGTTCAAATGATTGTAGTTTTGTGTTTGGATTTGCTGCATTATTGTTTTCTTCAGTGAAACCTTTCTACTTTAATGACAACTTTGAGGAGTATACACTTTCCAACTTTCTCTCTCTGTCATAGATGGCCTGTTAAGGAACCAAACTTCTACTTGTCTCTCTCTCTCTCTCTCTCTCTCTCCCCCTCCCTCCATCTCTCTATCTTCCGGGGGAAAGGCTGTTCTGTGTGGCACCGAGCAGACAGGAAGCTGCCGGCTTTGTGATTGGATCTCTGAAGATACTGTTACACATTAGAAATAGTATTCCTCCTGACACTGTACCCTGGCACGGCAGCGAGCCTCTCCAAGGCAATTATCATCACTTGGTGCTGCGTTGCCTCCGCTGTTGATGTACACACTTTCTGCCATAAATGGTGGTTGGCGGTGGTTGGCTCCAAAGAGCTAAACATGACAGGTGTGGCCTTATTTAGAGGTGCCTGTTTCACTATTTCGATTCATCAGTGTCTCCGAACTGTGAAAGAAAATCTGTTGTTTTTTTTCCATCTACCCCCCCAAAAAAACACCTCCTGGTACTTTTAAAATGAACGTATCAGCAGTAGTTTGTCTTGGTTCTGCGTCAAACGCACGATCTGTGAGAAACGATGTCAGCCGCGAGTCGCAGTTGGAAGTGGATGGTTTTCCCGGCACGTTGCTGGTTCTCTCTCTCTCTCTCTCTCTCTCTCTCTCTCTCTCTCTCTCTCTCTCTCTCTCTCTCTCTCTCTCTCTCTCTCTCTCTCTCTCTCTCTCTCTCTCTCTCTCGTTGCTTTTAGGATGATCTCTCTAATGACTGCGAGGAGAGCTCTCCCCCTGTGGGAGGTTTGGTACTCCAGCACGCGTCCATACTTTACATTATTAATATATAGAGGAGCATTATTCACAGCTTCATGCAGTGGAAGGGTTGTGGGTAAGATTTTCACTTAAGATGACTGGTTTCAACAACAGCGCTAGCTCGCCGGCTAACAACATCACCGTTATCGCAGCCGGAGTGAGTTCTACCGCTGGGGATGAACACACACTCTCTGTGACCGAGCACAGTGTGAGGAGGGCTCTGACGAGGGTGAACACCAGGAAAGCTGCTGGTCCGGATGGCATATCAGGGCGAGTACTGAAGACCTGTGCTAATCAGCTAGCTCCAGTGTTCACCACTATATTCAACATCTCCCTGGCTGAGTCTGTGGTCCCCGCCTGCTTCAAGAGATCCACTATTGTCCCTGTGCCCAAGAATGCTTCTCCAGCATGCTTGAATGACTACCGACCGGTGGCCCTCACCTCGGTGGTCATGAAATGCTTGGAGAGGCTGATAAAGGATTACATCTGCGCCTTCCTCCCTTGCTCCATGGACCCGCTGCAGTTTGCTTATCGTCCCAACAGATCCACGGATGATGCTGTCTCCCAGGTACTGCACACCACACTCTCTCATCTGGACAGCCGGAAGGGGGGCTATGTGAGACTGCTGTTCATTGATTATAGTTCAGCTTTCAACACCATAGTCCCCACCAGACTGGCTGGCAAGTTGATTGAGCTGGGACTGAACACCCCCTGTGTGCCTGGATCCTGGACTTCCTGACCGCCAGGCCCTGGGTGGGCAGACACACCTCCAACCCCCTCACCCTGAACACAGGATCCCCCCAGGGTTGCGTCCTCAGCCCCCTACTGTACTCCCTGTACACACATGACTGCGTGGCCAGGTTCAGCTCCAACTCCATCATTAAGTTTGCGGATGACACAGTGGTGGTGGGCCTGATCTCCAACAACGACGAGAAGGCCTATCTGGAGGAAGTTGCTGATCTGTCACTCTGGTGCCAGGACAACAGCCTCCTCCTGAATGTCACCAAAACTAAGGAGCTGATTGTGGACTTTAGGAGGACACAACAACAGAGGACGTACTCACCACTGGGGATTAATGGGACGACTGTGGAGAGGGTGAGCAGGTATAAATAGCTGGGAGTCCACATCACTGAGGATCTGACATGGACAACACACACAGACACTCTGGTGAGAAAGGCAAGGCAGCGCCTTTACCACCTCAGGCAACTGAGGAAATTTAAAGTCTCCCGGAGGATCCTTCAGTCCTTCTACTCTGGAGCTGTGGAGAGCATCCTGACAGGAAGCATCACTGCCTGGTTTGGCAGCAGCTCCGCTCAGGACAGGAAGGCTCTGCAGAGAGTTGGAACTACACTCCCCACCCTGCAGGACTTGTACACCAGGAGGTGCAGAACCAGAGCCTGCAGGATCATGAAGGATCCTCACCACCCCAACAACGGACTGTTTCAGCTGCTGCGGTCAGGCAAGCGCCTCCGTAGTCACGCTGCCAAAACAGAGAGACTGAGACGGAGTTTCTTTCCTCAGGCCATCAGGACTGTGAACTCTGACCTCACCAGGCCCCCCACCAAGACACACACACTGCCCCTCTTATGCACACACACACTTAGGTAAAGACTACACATAATTTATAATTTATATTATATTATACATACAATTTCCCCTTTTTACTATATTTTTATAAAGTGCTCTTATTGTAAATATTGTGTTGTTTTTTATATAGAGCTCTTACTGTGACATTGTAAATATTGTGTTGGTTTTTTTATTGTAAATAGTGTGAACCTGTTATTTGCCCTTTGCACATTTCTGCTGAGCATTGCCACTTTACATTTCACTGCACACCTCGTGTGTGTATGTGACAAATAAACTTCTTGAATCTTGAATCTTCATATCTGGCAAATCAAGTTGTGTGTGTGTGTGTGTGTGTGTGTGTGTGTGTGTGTGTGTGTGTGTGTTGAATCCACCCTCATTTACAGATCTGAATCAGCTGGTAGCCCCTCCACCCTCCCCCCCCTTTCCTCTTTCTCTCTCTCCTCCCTCTCTCGTTGCTGCACTCTCGTTCTCATATGTTTTTTTTTTTTTTATGTGGAATTCAAAGCGCTTGCAAATGTATTTTTTATCTGGTACACATTTTTGCTGAGCCTCCCGCCCGCTTCCCCCCCCCCTTCTATGCAAAGTGGGTTGAAGGAGAATAGTAATGACTTTGGCCTGATGGGACTTGAAATGTGTGAAGTTCAAAAGCAGCCCGCACATCATAGCAGCTGTCAATCAAACCCGGACGCACGTGAAATCTGAAATTTGAAATTGAACGGCAAAACTCACGGCAAACACGTCAGAGGGGATGTGGTGTTTTCTGGGAAAATAATATATCGTGCATTATTGTTTTCTTCAGTGAAACCTTTCTACTTTAATGACAACTTTGAGGAGTATACACTTTCCAACTTTCTCTCTCTGTCATAGATGGCCTGTTAAGGAACCAAACTTCTACTTGTCTCTCTCTCTCTCTCTCCCCCTCCCTTTATCTCTCTATCTTCCGTGTGAAAGGCTGTTCTGTGTGGCACCGAGCAGACAGGAAGCTGCCGGCTTTGTGATTGGATCTCAGAAGATACTGTTGACTTTGTGACTCAGTGTCTGTTGGTTTTCAGCAAATACTCTGTCCCGGCTGTTAAGTCAGCCTGCCCTGCGGTCCCGAAATCCATAGACAGCAATGACACATTGATCCGAACGGGATTGATCATAACTTCCCCCAGTAGGGTGAACTTCTCTTTTCTTTTGTGGGGCGAACTCCAAGGTGCTCTACAAGAAGCGTGTGTATGTGTGTATGTGTATACGGTACGTGGGGGGTGGGGGTACATACATTGTATATTGTGGACATGTTTGTGCCCATGCAAACATATTGGGCGCACTACACCATCTCTGCCTGTCTCTCTCTCACCAACTCAATTTCTCCTTAATTTCAAGAAGACGAGCACTTATCTTATTCCACTGACTTTCCTTTGTGTCCTGTGTCAAGCGGTGTGTTGTTGTTTGTCCCTCTCGAGCTGTTTTGAAGTGTGGTCAATTGTGTACTTGTACCTGATCTGCATTTTTACCTTGTGTGTATGTTTTTGATTGTGTGTGTGTGTGTGTGCTTTACAGGAACCCCAGTTGCGAGGTGCATCAGGAGCCAGTCAGTCTGAATGTGATTGATGCAGGTCTTCACGACAGTCTGCCACAGTGTATTAACACCCGCTGTAGCCAAAGATATACCAGCAGGTATAGACACTAAAACACACACACACACACGTCGTCAGCCGTGCTTGAAAGCTTGTGCAATTATAGAAATTGAGTTTTTACCATGCAAACCTTTTTTTAATCTAAATTAGCCTTTTATCAACTGAAATGTATGCAGTACGTGTTAGAGAGGAAATGTAGTAAAATGAAAGCAGGAGGGAATTAGTGCGGTTGCTAAAATGTGTGTGTGTGTGTGTGTGTGTGTGCGCGTGTGCGCGTGTGCGTGTGTGTGTGTGTGTGTGTGTGTGTGTGCCCACAATGGCTTTGGGACTGGACTGTTACTGAACTCACTAACTGGCTTCTGTCTATAAAACAATAATAAAATCATTCAGAGTCCTAGTCAAATTTCACTTTCACACATACAAGTTTTTGGGAGATTGATTGTCTGTCTGTGACCTGTTACATGACTAGAACATAAAACCATCCACGTGTCCTCAGCATAATCATTTGCTTCGGTGCTCCACGCAACATTTTAGCACCATTTAGTTCAGTGATACTCTGTCACTAGCGTTACCCAAAGTAGAAAGGCTGATCTTTTAGTAATAACAGGTTGTTGTTTTTACCATGTGGCCTGTAGATGCATGAACTTTAAAAATGAAGTATCATTAACTAGCTGAGGTCCCCGGGTTTATTTTTGGAACTATTTCAGGTGAGCAACGTATTCATTCCCTGCTGATTTTTAGCTGTACACCACGTTCACTTCCTATGGACACAGTTCCTTGTAGCGGGTGGTTCATGTTATTTTCATAGTCCAAGTTCTCCTACACAAACCTGCCAGACGTATTAGATCACATACGATTACTAACCCTGTAGAGCTGCAACAAGTTCTCATTTTCTCACTTTTAAAACAATGCTAGTCGTGTACTGTCACTCAACATTGTGTATGCTAAAGCGTTAGCATGGAGCTCCATGATGATCTACCGGGAGACACATGGATGATTTTGGTCTCTATTGTTTTTATTGCTTAACGGGTAAGCTGAGCAACGGGCCAATCTTTTAAAAAAACTGTATTCCTTTAAATGCTCTTTGTTTGACCTGTCCTGTTTCAGCGACTGTTCTGGGGTGTTGGACTGCGAGTGGTGCATGGTGGACAGCGATGGGAAGACTCATCTAGACAAGCCGTACTGCGCTCTGCAGAAGGAGTGTTTCGGAGGCATCGTCGGAGCCAAGAGCCCCTACGTGGACGGCATGGGGCTTCTGGGTGAGTGAAACCTGATTACTAATATATCTCTCTTGCTTCGGTCCGCAATTGAAGTTAGGGATCTGAGCCCATGCTTTTTGATAGCAAGTCGTTCTTCAGCCATCAGGACTCCTCTGACTCGTCCTCCTCTCCTTTACTAAACCAACCCTCTGCTTACCAGTCTGTTTCCTGTCTTCTTCTCACCCAGATGAGGAGGTGGCGTCTCTCAACATGATTAAGAGTGCTCCAGTGGGTCCGGTTGCCGGGGGCATCATGGGATGCATTATGGTGTTGGTGCTGGCTGTGTACGCCTACAGACACCAGATCCACAGGCGCTCTCACCAGCACATGTCACCACTCGCCGCACAGGGTAGGACTGACGGATGGACACGTGCACACACTCTCTCACTCTCATATTGCAAAAGTTCAACGCGGTTTAAGGAATTTTGTTTGACATAGGCCAAACGTCAGATCTGATCCCAAAGCAGGAAACTGGAATGAACAATGATGGGTATGACAGACAAATAAAAAGGGACTTGAATTGCAATTTTGTGGCATAGAAACTCAACGTTCACATCCTCCACTCACCGAAGCTTCACACACGCGCATACATACTGTCCATGTTCACCCGTTATTATCTGGCTCTAAAGGGATGAGGAGAAGTTGACACATGGTTCCTCCAACGTACCTGATGTTGCATGTTACATGTCCTAGTCATGCGCGGTAGTACTTCATCTGGCGTCTCTTATTTTGCTTCTCCTCCATGTTTCCCCAGAAATGTCGGTGCGAATGTCCAACCTGGACAATGAGAGAGACGAGAGGGACGAAGACAGCCACGAGGACCGAGGCATCAGTAAGTTTCGTTGGACGTGTGATTCGTCCAACTGTGCCTAATATTGTACAGTAGAAGTTAGGACCAAGTGCTCAACAGTATTTGATTGTTATACGGGACCTTTTGAGTTTGAAATGTGTGCCGTCTTCTTTTGCCTCCCAGTCAGTAACACTCGATTTATAGCGGCGGTGATCAAGAGGCACACACACAGTCCTGAACGTAGGCGGCGGTCAGTGGCGGCTGGTGCATTTTTCTCCAGGGGGGGGCGTGTCCAGGTCGAGGTCGTCGTCGTGGTTACCGACGTCGACGCCCGCCGAGAGCGGGTCGTTGTTGCCGGGCGGATTCTCGCTGTCCTCCTGTGGACTCATGGTGCTGTAGCCTGGAGTGACAGAGACACACAGAGTGGTTTTAGTTTACTTGTGAGGACATTTCATTGGCTTGGAAAAATACTCCGGGTTGTTTGCATCTCTTACACCAATCACACTCGTCGGGGGGCGGGGCTTAATCCACAGCACATAATGGTATCAAATAGGGAAGCAGTTTTGGTGTGCAACATATGTACATGAGAGCCGGGTGTTGTGAAAATGGACGAATCACCATCAATAAAACTCCATGTAAGAAAGTTACAGGTGTATGTCGACTGAGTTTTTACTATTGAGTGATTCATTTTCTAAAAGGTATACTATATTAGATTGTCCAAATTGATGAGAATAATGTGAGTTCTGCTTTATGCTTGGTTTCGCTCTAGCACCTCCAGAGGCAGACCAGGAAATGATCAGTATCAAACTCATCTCCAGCTAATAGAGATCCGGCTATTTCCTATGAAAAGACGCCCAAAGACATAGCCACAGTTGGTACGTCTCATCACCACACGCACGTTGAAGCTGGGCGATTCTCTAGAAAACAAGGAATTTATGAATGGTGAGTTTTGTTTTGAACTTGACATTTCTGCTTCTTCTGTAGGCCTCTCCCTGTGCATCTATCTTTCCCTAAGCATCTCCGGTGGATTCGTCTGGATGTGTGTGTCTTACCGTGGTCACTCTCTGTCCCAGATCGTCCCCAGTACCGCCGCCAGTGGCGGATGGCCAATAGAGGGCGCTAGGGCGCTGCCCCACCACTCCCCCTTTTTTTTAAATGAGCGAGGTAAATGTTATATAGTTAGTGAGTAGAATGTATAATCTGCAATAAAATGTAGATTAAAATTGTTCTACGTTGTCTAAAGTTACTGCTAGGTCACGTATTTCCGGCCTGGGGCGCAAAAATCTTTGCCCATTGACTCTCGTTATAAGTTGTACATGCGCAGTTCGCTCCTCTCAATACAAGAGATAGGAGCTTTATCTGAATGCTGCTGATTTACACACCACCAACCGCTGGTGGCAGCAGAGAGCGAGGGGCTCGTGGTACATCTGACATAAAATGCGCCAGAATGAGACAATATACTCGGTCGTTTTCAAGGAGCTGGTTCAGTAGGAAGTAGTGATGGGCGGAACGAATCTTTTCAAAGAATCGATTCCTTCGAGTTGATACATGTAAATGTATCGAACCTTTCGAGTCTTTCGATTATTTTTTTCCCCGTTCGTCCCGTTGTGATTCACCAACAAAAACATAGCATCACACGTGAGGTTTAAACCTACAATCCTCAGCATGAGAGTCTGATGCTCTACTAACTGAGCTATACTAGTAATGGAATCATATGAGCGCCACCCCTTTCAAACCAGATGTGTAACCAACTGTAAAACGCCAACTAAATCACAGGTTAATGATAATAATAATATTTGAGTATTGCTATTGATTTCATTTTATTTTGTGTGCTCTTGACTTTCTTTTTCTAATAGACAGTTTTGTTGACTAATGTTAAATGGCTTATAGTTTACCCAATTACCAGTTAATTTATTAAACAACAGCTTAAACAACAAAAACTGTTGTCATTGTGTGCAGAATAGATCGCTACATTATTACATTGGCCTTTTTCCACGATCCAATATGGGTCCTTGATCCGGCGGGTACGCGGAAGTAGTCTCTCTCGTTCATCAGACATGAACCGCTCGGACATCTCGGACATCTGCTCTCTCGGTTCGAGAGATGTCCGATGTTCAGTCGGACTTCTCGGACTTCTCGGTCCGATAGAGACTGAACAGTTCGCGAGCCGCTCAGTCTCTCTCGTTCATCTGCTCTCTCGTTCATCTGCTCTCTCGTTTGCGAGCCGCTCAGTCTCTCATAGCAGGCAGCGTGAGCGGTACCCAACAGCGAGCGAGCGGGCGTGGGCAGTGTGAGTCGGGATTCATGAGCACTCGGTCCGTTCGATTTGCTAACCCGGTACGTACCAGACACTAAAAAGATTCGTTCAAAAAGATTAGTTCGTTCCTTTCCGCCCATCACTAGTAGGAAGGCTTGGCTAACTGTATGTAGTGACACCAATGCTTTATTTTGCTTTCCCTGCACCCTTTTTCAAACGGCAGGTCTCAGACCAGCATGGATTCAGACAGGTTTGAATGATTTAAACCACATATCAGAAAAAACAAAAGCAAATGTTTGGGAAAGTAAACATAGCTGCTCAGCTTGATGAAGGCTACAGGACAGGGATCTGTAAGCATAATGAAGAGGTTGACAAAAACAGGCACATCCTGTCTAAAATAATAAACTGTGTCAGGTTCTGTGGCGCCATAGAGTCATTGAGAAATCTGCATCTCTCAAGGAGAGGAGGGCAAAATTTATGTACAAAACGTTTAAGCCACAAGGTGGAAAGTCATATGGCTTTGAGCCAGTTCACTCAGCGTTTTGATGGCACTGGGTATTTCAAATGTAATACCATATTCATTTATTTTTTTCTTAAATGTTATTTTCTATTAGGTCTTACTGTGTTCATAATTTTCTGCCATTGTCTCAGGGTTTTGTGTTGTCAGATTTCTGTTGCACTTATCGAGGCACTTTTCGGTAACTTTAGTCTTTCACCATTACATATTGTAGTATAAAAGATAATTATTATAAAGAATTTGCACTAATTGAAGTACCTTAACTTACCTTAAGCACGTTTCATTACAACAAATGTTCATTCAGCTCAGCAAATACAAATAAAGGCATCTTCCTACTGGTGTCATCCGACTCCACACAGGTTTCCCTGCACACAGACCTAAACCACCACGTCCATGCTGCACCTGGCCTACGATGTCTCTATGTCTAAGTGCTGCCTGTGCTTGCTGCACCGCCTCTTTTGGGTTCCACTTCCGCCCTGTGGGCGCTACACTAATAACCATTGGATCCTTTGACTGGGTCAGAGTCATTTCCAATCTAACCTTAGCACATTTGTACTCCTCTGTCAGGCTTGATAATGATACTTCTACATGCATTTCCCATACAAAGCCACACTGGCTAGACAGTGTGGGGGTCCAAGCCATTTCCTAAGTTGAGTTAACCAATCTTTCTGGTTTTTCTACCTTAGATAGGGGAACCTCATACACTGTCAACGGCCACATCAGCTGAGTCAACCATCCACACTGCAGATGTTACAATTTTAACTTTCCTGGGAGCCCTATACCCTTAATTGGATCCAGGAGAGAGGTGAGTTAGTGGACTGCTTCTTTCCTGGATCCGGGTACCAGCTGCAGCCAGTTGGGACTGATTGCAGCTGGGGCCTTTTTAACGTGTGTGTGAATGTGTGAGTGGGTGCGCGCGCCAGGGTGAGAGACTGGCACGTGACCGAGGAGCCGGCGTGGAGGGAGGATCCAGTCGGCTGTCTGTGTGGGGAGTGGAGAGATGGGGCCAGCACCAGCGGGAGAGACGGAGCGGGAGCGGGCCGTCTCCGGCCGCGGCGTCCAACCGAGTCCGCGGAGGACGCAGTCGGAGCCACCTGCAGGGCTGACCATCGGGGGTTGGGGGTGGGCCGG